>JBBPBO010001984.1:25829970-26170055 GCA_037974295.1 Cicer cuneatum | reverse complement strand
AAAAAAAAAAGAAGATAAAGGACTAAAACGTTAACTGAAATTAAGTTAAGGGACTACGAGTGCTATTTAGCCTATAAAATATATATATATATATATATATATATATATATGTAAGGGTTCAAACTTTGTATATCAAAAAGGTTTGAAAGAGAAATATTCACTTTATGAACAAAGTTTCAATCTTAAGTTTTTAAGTTTTAATTTTTATAGTAAAGATAGCAACTTTATGCTAAAATTTTAGGTTGAAAAAGTATTTAGGTATTTTGAAAAACAATGATTGATTATAATTTTGGATTTTGATCTATGATTTTATTAGGAATGAAGATTTTAGTTGGAGACTTAAAAGAAAATTGTGAACATGGGAAATATTTGGTGTTGATGAGAAAATGTGGTTTTTAAGTGAAAATTTATATACAAAGCATAATTAATGAAGATCAAGGTTTGAAAAATATCAAATTGGAAAATCATGATTTTGAATAGCTAGAATATTGGAACTCTTAGTATTTAAGTTTTTTTTTATAAGATTTTTTGATACAAATCTTCTACTAGTTTTTCAAATATTAAAGTGTTGAAATTTATGTAGTTGATTGATGATTTAATCGAAATTTCAAATCGTGTGAGTATGTTTGTCTTTGATTGATTTTTTTAAGAAAATATTTTGTCCTAAGTTGTTATAGACAAATATTTAAGTTGAACTTCAATAATTTTGAAAAACAATTTTGAAATTTTCAAAGTGTGGCATAAATGTTTTGAAATTTGTTTCTGTCAAAGTATTTAAACCAAAGTCTTTTTGAAGTTAGGGAACCTAAAAGAAAAGTCAAACTGTAATTGATTTGGATAGTGGCCAAACCTAGAGTTCATTTCGTGGTTGGTTTAGAAACTTGTATTGATAAAATTAATTGATTAGTTTAAGGTACAAGGAAATTGAGAGGTGTCATTGGAATAATCATATAGGTTATGTTGGCGTAGCAAAAGTTGCTTGTGTAATAAAGCATTGTCGAGGTAAGGGTACTTTCTAACAATATTATATATGCTTGAATGCAGAGTGTGTCTGTATACATGTTCTTTGTGCTTCTGGTGAATAAATGTGCACACGGTTTTTTATGTATTTCATGTGATTATGTATTCATAACTGATAACATATGTGTTTAGAATTTTATTGACGAGAATATGTCTTGAGTATGCTCTGTGAAAAACTATTGAAAATTATCTGTGTTTAATGAGTATTAAAATGGGAGTCTTTTAACAGCTACATTTACATAATGATTGATGTGGAAAATTCAGGGTGTGCTCATCCATTTCATAGATAGTGGTGATCGTGATTGACCACAGTGTTAGTGGTGACCGTGATGGACCATGGGGTGGTTCCTTGAGTTGATTGGTCCGCCTTATCCTTACGAGGATTTTGGAGTCGTGTAGGTCTGTGATAGACTGCACGCTAGTAAATCATGTTGATCTGTGATAGGTGGCACCTCGATAATTGGTACTGGTCTGTGAGAGGCGACACATTTATGATTTACGTTTGTCTGACATATAAGCATTGCATTATGGTGTTTTTTCACATGACTCATGTTTGTTATATGATGATATTTATATGCATGTTTGTTTATCGTTTGATGTCATGCCATGTTATGCTTTCGTGCTTTACATTTTCATATGTATGTTGTTTTTAGATCGTGACCCTTTACTATTATTGTGGACCGAGCTTATGCCCCAGGTTCTTAGAGTTTGAGTCATGTGGGAATTGCAACGACGTCGAAGACGTGACAGAGCGATGATTTTGGATTAGCAATCAGAAGCAGTGAGGCTTGATGCCACCCGTGGATCCTTAGTACCCAGTCATCCTCAATTAAAGTTAATGATCAGCTTAGGATTTTATTTAAGAATTTTATTTATTCTCCTTTTCCTATTGCAACGTTGTTGTCGCAATGGAATTTATGTATTTTAAACAATTGTGACTTTTTTTTTGTCAATGTGAATTGTTCGGTTGTAGGTAAGTTCGTTGTGTCGAAACCATTTTATATAATGCAACAATAATTCTATTCATCACTTTTGGAAAAGAATTTTACAATTAAATATTTTACTCTTATTTAAATTACAGTGCGATTATGAATATTTTATCTAAAAAAGTTTAGTTTTTTTTTAAAATAAAATGATACTCTCGCTGTTAAAAATTGAGGTGTTACATTGTGGTATCAGAGCCCCAATTTAAATTTCTTTGGGGCTGTGAGTTGGGTGTCCTAATTGATCAAGAGTCAGGTTTAGTGGGAGCAAGTGACTGGAGTCCATATGTGCTTTGTGTTTTGTTGTCTTGGGTTAAGCATGATATGCTAAAGTAGTTTATTGTTTCTTATTCGAAACAATGTGGTTTATAGCATTTTAGTATGGAGAGTAGTTAAAACATAGAACATTAGTCAACTTTTGTCGGCTAGTATCTCTGAACTCCTTAGACGCATTGGTCCAGACATGGATAGGGTTGAAGCAAATCAAGATTTCATTGGATTTATGAAGTGGTTCCAAAGATACAGAGGCTATGTTGTTAGTAACTCGAAGATGGTGGGTATGGATGGATTAACGTTAGACTATTAAAGGATTTCAAGTAAAGATCTAAGTGGAGAATTTTTTTTTAAGTAAAGTATTAGATGTTCGCCTGGTAGATTTCAGGATGAGACTGGATGATGTTTGATAACTATCAAAGAGATGCGAGCACCATGGAACTATTGAGAAGATGGAGCTGCCATTTGGAATAGCATTTGGTGGTTGGGTGTCCACGAAATAGGCTTGTATTGAAGTTAAGGGGCGCTGCAGATTAAGGGTGAATAATACCTTGGTTAGATAAAGGACGCTTTGAGGAATAGTGGATACCTTGAGGGGTAAGGTCGAGTGTTCGTGTTAAACTAGAATCGTGACTTAGATTGTCATGTATGAATCTCGTGACGATTATAGGAGTGATACTATATATTACATTGGTAAGTGAAAAATCTTTGTGTGGTTTAGTAGATAGTAAGTATGAATAGTGATTTTAGATGAAACTATATATTGGTAAGTGTGAACTTTTAGTGATGTTCGAGTAAATATAAGGAGTTAAGCCTTGATGTATTGAACCGTATGTTACTATTAAGTGGAATTGGAAGTATAGAGTACGAGAATACTTAGAGATTGTAGCAATGTAAGCTTTGAGTATTTATTAAATGATGGTAAACACTGGGAGAGTATGAATATTTTGATAGGTCGGAGGGATTAATCGAGATTTGATTTGGGACCCTAAGATGGTTGATCTTTAAGTCAACGATTTAAATTCCACCAGGCTGAGTGGAGGACCAAGTGACACCTTAAACTTGTATAACCGAGGGAGTTGAGGTAGGGAAGTGATAAATAATTCATTGTGTATGGATGGAAGTGTTTGAAGATTTACTAAAAATGTTGTGTTAGATTACTAAGACGGTTAGTCAACGATGAATAAGACCTTGTACTGTATTTTAAGATGAAATTGATGAATTTAGATGGTGTGATGAGTATTTGGAGATTTCGAGGATCAGATTTTAGAGCTTTATTCAATGATAGAGAGTGAAAATGAAGAAATGTAACAAATGATTTATGGTTTAGTTGTTGCTCTTGGGAAGTCAAGCGTTAAGATTTGAAATGAGTGTTTCAGAGAGTAGATGCATGAGGAAGGTATGTAGGTCTTGGAGATATTTTACTACAAAGTTACAAGGATGAGGTTTAGAGATAATTATTCCTTAGGAGATGCTTTCTTGGAACGTTTTAGGAATAGTTCTTCAGGATGTTCGATTGTTGAGACTCTTTCAGTTTGTACCTTAGTGAAGGTTGGGAACAATAAGAATCTAGTGAGTGAACCAAATTTTGGAAAACGTGCCAAGAAAACTTGTTGGAGCAACACATGGAGATGTAGCTTATGTAAATTAAGGATTCATGAAAGGAATTATGATAGAGTCACAAGAAATAGGAATCGATAAACAGTAAAATGATAGGTGAAATGGGAATATATCGATTTATGAAAAAAAGGAAAATTATGATACAGCGTATAAACCAAAGCGTAGCTCCTCCAGAGAAAATAGTATTCTCTTAATACAACTATAACAATATTTATTCATACTAATGCTCCACTACCCTTCTCAATTTATTCCCCCATGTGTAACTGAAATCCTTAAAATTCAGAGAGTTTCTCTGCCCTGTTATTAATATAATGAGTTTTCTCATTTTTACCATTGTGTACATACGTTCTCCACACAGCAGGTTTGGGTCTTTCACTAGTCTTAGGCCCAATGATTCTATCAAATTATATCACCCGTAATTCAGACATTGTTATTATAAGGGTATGACAATGATTCAAAGGCACTACTTGAATGCATGTCATGGGGGTACATTATTGTGTTCATCAATCAAAAGAGTTAAATGTTTGTTTGGTAGGGAAGAATCGAGCATGGAATGGAAAAGTTTGGTGGGAACTAGTATTGAAGTCGCTATAATGAAGAAAGACGAAGTATGATAGCAGATGAGCTAAGCAAATAAAGGACTTCGGATATTGACCACGTGGACGATTGAATGACGATACAGGTGAAAAGTGTTTTGAGATATATTTTAGATGTAGAGTATTTCACAGGAAGCGTGAGAATTAGGAGGATTAAGATTTTGTTTGAATTGTTGAAGGAATTCCGAATGACAAGGATGACAAGCTTATTCGAAGGAAGAAAAGTTTAAGAGTAAGAGGAAAGACAAAATAAAATCAACTTAGGTTGGATGACGTTTTAGGATACGACGCACAATGGTGTGTACCAATTGTGGCAGTCAAAGCAGAGAACATGTTTTGGAAAAAGGCATACAAGACTAAGCTAAGTAATGATTTCAAGTTGGATTTTTGTAGGAGACGTGACCCTTGAAATGAAGCACTAAATTGGAAGGAAGTTTGAATGTCGTAGATGGTATAGTTCTGGCATGTTGTAGAAAATATTTGAGGAAACTTGGATCATCAACCTAATGTTTGGATGGAATTATTAAAGTTATAATGAGAACAACCTTTTGATAAGAACATTGTGGTTTGGCGTAGTTGTGCAACTAAAGAAAATTGAGGGTTTGTGGGCAATGGAGAAATTAGGGAGCTCTCGGCGGTAATGATTGTTTTGTGCTTAGTATGTTGGTGTCACATGTAACACCCCAATTTATAACAGATAGAGTGTAATTTTTTTTTAAAACAACTAACATTTTTAGATAAAATATTCATAATCGTACAATAACTTAAGTTAGAGTAAAATATTTAATTGTAAAATTATTTTCCAAAAGTGACCATTAGAATCATTATTGCATTATATAAAATGGTTTCGACACAACAAACTTACCTACAACCCAACAATTCACATTGACAAAAAAAGTCACAATTGTTTCAAATACATAAATCCGATTGCGATAACAACATTGCAATAAGGAAGGAGGAACAAATCAAATTCTTAAATAAAATCCTAAGTTGATCATCAACTTTAACTGAGGATGAAAGGGTATTGAGGATCCACGGTGGCATCAAGCCTCACTGCTTCTGATTGCCAATCCAAAATCATCGCTCTGTCACATCTTCGACGTCGTTGCAATTCTCACACGACTAAAAACTCAAAGAACCTGGGGCGTAAGCCCAATCCACAATAATAGTACAGGGTCGCGATCTAAAAACAACATACATATGAAAATCCAAAGTACGAAAGCATAACATGGTATGACATGAAGTGATATACAAACATGCATATAAATATGACTCGTGTGACAAAGCACCCTAATGCAATGCTTATATGCTAGTGCACATGATTCCGGAATTTCCACACCCTCCTCGAGGGGCGTAAATCATAAATTTACCACCTCTCGCTTACCAGTACTAATTACTGAGGTGCCACATATCATATATCATCACGATTTACTAGAGTGCAGTCCATCACAGACCTACACAACTCCAAAATCCTCGTAAGGATAAGGTGGACCAATCAACTCAAGGAACCACCCCATGGCCCGTCACTGTAACACCCCGATTTTTAACAGTGCGAGTGTATTTTTTTTTTAAAACCACTTACTAAAATAATACGTAGTAACACAAAACGACAAGAGTAATAAATAATTACATCATATATACAAACAAGCTAAAATAGTTTTGGGCAATAATCCAAAATATACAAATAGAAAATACATCGGGGCTCTTAGACCTATCAGATATCACTCAAACCCTTGGGGTATTCTCGGCAGACACCTGCACAGAAGTACTGCTCCAAGTATACTATCCCCCCATGGTCACGTAAAAAAATGGAACATGGACCCACAAACAAAAGTCAACTGTCAAATAACGTCAAAGGTACAGTCATCCAAAAACAAAATAAGTACAACCAAAAAAAGACACTAAGGCCCTATACAACAAAAACGAATCTGATCATCCACTAACTAAAGGTGCAAACACGAGAAGGGGGTTGAATTGTGTTTGACTAACTTGAATACTTTTTCTGTTTTTGCAGTTTTAAAACAAAACTTGATGTATGAATAAAACAGAGTTAGCAGTGGATATAAAGTAAAAATAAAAACACATATTTTTATACTAGTTCACCGTTAACGAGGCTACGTCTAGTCCCTTCACCTTGAAGGATTTCACTAATTCAAAACCTTGAATTACAACAGTTCCACTGACCCTCCAAGTCAGTCTTCTCAAACAGTCTAACAATCCTAGATTCTTGAGAAATACAGCACCTTGACTTCTTAAGTCAAGTCTTCTCCTACCAATCTGACAACCCCAGATTGTAGAAGGAATTACAACGCCTTGAATCTAATTGTCAAGTAATCTGCTACCCCTTCTAACTCCCTCAGATTGTAGACTCTACTTCAACAACTTAGATCTAACACAAGGGAAAGAAAATAACATGGGTGCTTGCTTTTGGAAAGCTGGAACTCACAATTAACCTCACTAAAAACTTGAGTGTTTGCTATGGAAGTGTATGACTCTTTTGGGATTTTCGATGCTAAGTCTTCAGTCTTGAGCCTCCTTTTATAGATGTGAATTCGGGTCTCTTCCAAGCTGAAATTCGAGCTGTATCTTGCTGGATTCTCTTGCAAAAATAACTTGGCCAATCGGGTTTCATTTAAATAAAAAACATATCTTTTTAGCTCCAGATTTGCTTTCAAAAATAACTTTGACCAATGTTGACTTTAATTAATTCTGAACCAAATCTTCCTTCCCGCCAAGAGCTTCTGAACTCCCACACGACTTCACTTTATTTTCGAAACAAATCCTTTTAATACTTTGATCAAATTTAATTAAATCTCCACCGATTATCATCATGATTCATTCTAGACCCTTTGATCTTCTGCTCTCGTCCACATCTGGACCATACTAAGTGATCTGCTGTGATCCTCTAATTTCGGCCAACCATGGACCACACCTTCTGATCTTTTAATCTCGGCCAACCTGAACTTGTAAACTGATCTTCTGTGATCCTCTGATCTCGGCCAATGCTAGACCACACGTTCTGACCTTCTGAATTCGGCCAACACTGGGCCATGGTATGATCTTCTGATCTCGGCCAACACTGGGCCATATTCTTAAATCTGGACCATTTATCTGAACATTTTCCCTTTGATCTGGACCAATTCTGAACAAGGTCTGGATTGAACTGAAATTAAATCTTTACAAATGATATTTCAGTCTGGATATTTTACCTTCTGATTTGGATCAGGTCTGGATCAAATCTAGACATCATTTCTTCTTGTCTGGACTTAGTTTCATACCCTGAACCATGCTATCTTCTGGTCTGGGTCAAATCTGGATTGAATCTCTTGTTCTGGACACATTAATTTATCCTCTGATTAAGTCTGGATCATGTTTGGGCTGTTTCTCATTTCACTGCCAGACCATCTTCTGGTCAGAATAACTTCTGGACTAAGTCTGACTTATGATTCCTTCTGGTCTAGATCAAGTCTCCCTCTGGCAGGCTTCCTTCTGGTCTGGTCCAAGTCTCCTTCTAATTTGGGCCAGCAAAGATATCCTCTGGTAATTTCAGAATGCATCCTCTGGTACCTATTATCTGGTGTCTTCATATTCTACCTCTGGAACCTTTATCTTCTTGTGGCATTTAATGTAATCTTTCTAATTAAAAAAAAAAAAGGCTACATGGAGTGTTTTTATAAACATCAAAATCCTAAGTACTTAGAACCAACTTGGTTCCAACAATCTCCCCCTTTTTTATGATGACAAAACCTTAACTTATTTTGCTATACCCCGAAGTGTTGAAATACACCCCTTCAGACCAATCTCTCCCCCTAAGTCTCATACTGACTTTTTCTTCTCCTTTTCAACTCCTTCTCTTTTCATCTCTTTCTGATTTATTTTTCTCTCTCCCTGTTTCTTCTCCTTTTCAACTCCTTCTCTTTTCACTCTTTCTTTTTCTCTCTTTATTTTTCTCTCTCCCTGATTCTTCTCTTTTTCAACTCCTTCTCATTTTATCTCTTTCTTTTTCGCTTCTCCTTTCTTTTTATCTCTCCTTTTCTACTTATTTCTCATTTTTCTCTCTCTCCCCCTTTTTGTCATCAGCCAAAAAGAGTTCCTACTATTTTTGTATTTTTGTTTTTTTTCTTTACAAAGTACAGGAATTTAAAAAACAAAAAATAAAAGACATAAAATTAAAATTACAAGAAAATTAAAAACTCCTAAGAAGACTACTTGAGCTAGTAAGATATGGAGACAATGTTGAGATGTTTCTTGATGAACTCAAACCTGTCTTCAGGTAATGCTTCGGTGAAGATGTCAGCCCATTGATGATCAGTGTCCACAACTGGATGCTTAAAGTCCCTTTTTGAACATGGTCCCTAATGAAATGGTGTTTTATTTCACTGTGTTTGGCCCTAGAGTGTAAGATCGGGTTCTTGGTTAGGTTTATGGCTAAAGCCTTATCACATAACAAAGGGATATTGGTTTCAAAGATGTTGTAATCTTCAAGTTGGTGTTTCATCCAGATTAACTGTGAGTTTCGGCTGTTGACATATCAATGATATATACTCAGCTTCGGCTGTTGACATAGCAATGGTGCTTTGTCTTTTGCTTGACCAAAAGATCAAATTATCACCTAAGAAAGTGCAGTTGTCGCTTGTACTTTTCCTTTCCAGCTTGTCTCCAGCATAGTGAGAATCACAAAAACCTCTGAGTTTGTAGGTGGGGGTTTTCTTGTATAACAAAGTAAGGTTGGTGGTTCCTTTAAGGTATCTCAAAATTCGTTTGACAGTAGTTAAATGGGATTCCCTAGGGTCAGCTTGAAAACGGGCACAAACACAAATACTAAACAAAATGTCAGGTCTAGAAGCAGTTAAATAAAGAAGGGATCCAATCATACCTTTGTATGTTTTCTGTTCTACCTTTTGGCTGGTTTCATCTTTCTCAAGTGAGCAAGTTGGGTGCATAGGGGTGGCCATAGGCTTACATTCACTCATTTTGAACTTTTTGAGAAGTTCTTTAGTATATTTAGATTAGTGAATGAGTATACGTGATTTACCTTGGTGAATCTGAATTCCAAGGAAGAACTTACGTTCTCCCATCATGCTCATTTGGAATTCTTTCTGCATTAGGTCAGAAAACTCTTTGCACAAAGTGCCATTAGTAGATCCAAAGATGTTATCATCAACATAAACTTGAATAATCAAAATATCATTTTTAATGGATTTCCTAAATAGAGTATTATCAATCTGGCCTCTATCAAATTCATTCTTAAGAAGAAAGTTACTAAGTCTGTCATACCATGCACTTGGTGCTTGTTTTAAACCATATAAAGATTTCTTAAGTTTAAAAACATGGTCTGGAAAATCAGAATTTTCAAATCCAGGGGGCTGTTTGACATAGACTTCCTCACTTATGTAGCCATTTAAGAATGCACTTTTAACATCCATTTGATACATAATTATATCGTGCTTAGTAGCAAATGATAAAAGAATTCTAATTGCTTCTAACCTGGCCACTGGAGCAAATGTCTCAGTGTAATCAATACCTTCCTGTTGACTGTATCCTTGAGCTACTAATCTGGCTTTGTTCCTTACCACTTCACCTTTTTCATTGAGTTTATTCCTGAACACCCACTTGGATCCAATAATGTTTTTGTTTGGTCTGGATACCAGATCCCAAACATCATTCCTTTGGAATTCATTCAGCACTTCTTGTATTGCAAGTATACAACCTTCTTTTTCCAAATCTTCATCAACATTGGTTGGTCTGCATCAACATCTGATTCTGGTAAATCTGTAACAGCTTCTGATTCTGATAAATCAACTTCTAGTTCTGGTAAATCTGTAACAGCTTCTAATTCTGGTAAATATCCAGATTTCTCTTCTGACTTATCTTGGCTGTTTCTGACTTGATCAGATTTATCTTTTGAAGATTTGTCATGTGTTGTTGACTTACTTGTATCCTCTACCTTTCCAGGTACTTCTGTTTCTTCTACTTCTACTTCTACTCCCTTAGGTTCTGGTGAACCTGCACTATCTTTATCTTGCTTTGATTTGTCAAGATCAAGCAGTTTGTCATATAACATAATATAAATCAATTAATTTAAAAATGAACTCAATACAGCCAAACCATTAGTTCTGCTTTTGGTGCTTTCTGCTTGTTTTCGAAACCACTAGAATGTTGTTTCTGCTGAGGTGTTCAATTCGTGTGAATCACCTGGTTCCTCTGACAGTTTGAAAATCTGCAGAATACTTATCTAGCTTTGATTTTTTAAGATCAAGCATCTGGTTATCACAGTAAACATAAATATTAAACGATAATAGTATTTACAACAAGATGTAACCTCTATGTCAGCAATTTCAGTTTTACTCTGAAAATCCTCTTGCTTCTGATTTTCAGATTCCGAATCAACAAGTGATTTGGATGAAGGGTTTTGAATTCCCTTCCAGATTAGTAGTCTTGATAAATTTCACTGGAGTGTTTGAAGAACTCTCTTGATTCTGATTCTTCTCTTTCTGCTTCGGCTGATACACCATGTTCCTCTGATGATTTTGGAACTTATGATGATTCTGGTGATTTGGATGAATCTGGTGATTCTGATAATTCCTATTCTGGTTCTGGTTCTGGTTCGGGTACTGATTCTGATTCTGGTTCCAATGTTGGTTCTGGTTCTAGTTTCTGTGCCTCTGATACTGGTTCCAGTTCCTGTTCTGATTTTGGTTCCAGCGTTAGTTCTGGTTCCAGTTCCTGTACCTCTTATATTGGTTCCAGTTCTGATTCTGGTTCCAGTTCCTGTTCTGATTCGTGGGATATGTGTGATTTCTTTGATATTTCCTGTTCTTCCTATGATTCTGGTTCTGGTTCTAATAGGTATTGTGTTGACCAGTTCTTCTTCTACCAGACTAGTTGGCTTCTATTTGGTAGATGTTGGAACATAAACCTTCTTCTGCTTGTGCATTGCCAACATCCATTGTCCAGGCACCATTGTTGGTTCCTTCTGGTTGCTCAGAATATCTGCAACATAGACAATTTGATCTTTTGGTACCCAGAACTGATTGGGTCCAAGTTTGTTAGTTTTAACAGTTCTTTGATCTTGTTCAGATTTTACCATTGGACAAGATAATTCAAATAGACCTTCCTTAGCACAAACAATGCATAAAATATCATAATAAACAGTTTTAGTTTCAGCAATAGTTTTTGTAGAACCAAGACCTCTCTTTCCAATGTTACTGTTTCCATAAATCATATATGCATATTAACTTCTTTCCATTCCATTAAAAATAAAGTTTTGAAAAAATTGCTCATGCATATCAGATTCACAAAAAGTTTTGGAAGTGGAACAAATATTACTTTTGAGAGTTTCGTTTTCAGATTTGAGTCTTGCAACTTCAGCTTTAAAATCCTTGTTTTCAGTTGCATACTCAGAATTTTGATTCTTTAAAACTTGGACTTCTTTGGTCAGATTTTTCTTATCTTCCCTAAGAGTTTTCAGTTTTAAAGACATCTTATTGTTTGCATTTAAAAAGTCTTTTACAGCATCAATTAATTCAGATTTAGAGAGATCAGAAAATACCTCATTGTCTTCATCTTCTAAATCTGTTCCAGAGCCTGAGCTGTATTCAGAACTTGAGTTGGTAAGAGCCATTAGAGTCATAATTGCTTCCTCTGATGTGCCTCCAGACTTGCCTGAATGACTATTCTTCCTTCTAACTGCTTTCCTTCCTGAACTTGTGCCTTTGTGAAATCCAGAGGCATACCTGATGTGTGCCATCATTGTTGTTTCTGCCTCTTCTTCT
Organism: Cicer cuneatum; assembly: GCA_037974295.1. Lineage (NCBI taxonomy): Eukaryota > Viridiplantae > Streptophyta > Magnoliopsida > Fabales > Fabaceae > Cicer > Cicer cuneatum. The sequence continues at coordinate 26,157,788 of JBBPBO010001984.1, read as the reverse complement.
GATTCTGATACATCCCAGGCTGCCATCAGACCCTTCTTTCTGAATCTAGAACTCTTCTTGTGTTGTTTGTCTTTTTCCAGATATGGACATTCTGACTTGATATGTCGAGGTTCATTGCATCCATAACAGATGATGCTCTTCTTGTCAACTTCTTCATTTCCTTTGATGTTATGTTTCTTCTTGGAACCACTTCTCTTCCTGTTTTCCCAGATCTTAACCATCTGTTTGGTTAAGTAAGCCATATCATCACTGTCGCTATCCTCTGATTCTGATGCTGCCCTTGCAGCTTTCTTCTGTTTCGACTTCAGGGCCAGATTCTTCTTTGGTTCATCTGTGTAAGACCCTTAATTTTTAATTAAAATTATGCAATTAATTTTAAAGTGTATTTTGGGGATAGTTATAAAATATTTAATATATGTATGTTTTGAGTGAATATATATATATAAATATTTATTTTGGAAGATGAATTAAATTATTGGATTAAGAAAAAAATTAATTTAATTACGAGTAATTAAATTAATGGATAGTTAATTAAGGGATTAGCGGCTAATTGCGACGAGCCGGGTAAAGTGCTGAAAATCAGACAAGTGTCGGGTGAGGTGGCACCCACACAAGCCTATAAATAGGAGTGAAAAGGATGGTGAAATCAGAACACCATTCCTCCTCCCTCACTGCCCATACTGCATGTAACAGTACCCCTTCCCTCCCATTCTGTTTCCTGTTTCCTGGTTCCAGTTCACGATTTCAAAGTGGAAAAAGAAGATTCCTCAAAAGTGCCATTAATTGGAAACCTAGGCACCAAACCAGAAAACCCCCAGTACAAAAGTTGTTCCCCACACCATTACGGAGCTAGAGAACCCACTTTCATAGCAGCGAACGCAAGACGGGAGTTTCGCCATTTTTGACGCATACACGTGAGCAGTAGTAGAAACGCAACAAGGGTAAGGGCACCTTCCACTTTCTAGTTGCATTAGGGCTGTAAATGCATAACTGGCATAGCATTACTAATGTTTTCATCACTGCTTTGAAGAAAAACTATTTTGCAATGACATTTTGAAAAAAAATGAAGAAAATGCATTTTGTGATGTGTGATGAATCTGTGATGTTGTTGTTCTGGTTGTTACTGCAATGCTGTTTGGTTTGTGTGGGAAAACTGAAAAATGTTTTACATGTTATTTTAAAGATGATTAAAATACATGTTCATAAATTATTTTGAATGTTGTTATAAAACGCGAAAACACATTCTGTTGGTGTTTGCTGCTATGTGATGATTTCTGTTTGACTGAATGTATTAATGTCATTCTGTTTGTGTGAGAAAGCTTAAATGCTTTTCATGTTGATTCTGTATGTGTGAGAAAGCTGAAATGCTTTGCACGTTGTTCTGATGTTTGAGAAAACTGAATTGCTTTGCATGTTGTTCCGATGTGTGAGAAAGCTGAAATGCTTTGCATGTTGATTCTGTTTGTGTGAGAAAGCTGGAATATGCTTTGCATGTTGTGTTGGTTGTGTAAGCATACTGAGGAATACCATGCATGTTGTTTTGGAGATGCATGTTCTGGTTCTGGATGATTCTGATGTTGATCATTCTGTTTCTGCTTCTAATGATTCTGGTGGTGACTATTCTGTTTCTGTTTCTGGATGTTCTGGTGTTGATGATTCTGCGTCTGGTTCTGTTTTGAGTGATTCTGGTGTTGTTGATGTTTTCAAAAGAAAAGGGATTTTAAAATGATGAAAGTGTTTCCTTCTGAAAAATCTGTATTGATGTAAAAGTCTGAGTTTTGTGGTTTAAAAGAGTGATAAAACTGTTTTGGAGTTGGGCTGATTTTTCAAAAGAAACAGTTTGAAATGTGTTGAAGTCTCAGGAAAATTTCACTGGTTTTCGAAGGTATATTCGAATACAACATGTGTGTATTCGAATACAACCTGTCAAGCTTTTATTTTACTTAAGTTTTCAAAATTGTATTCGAATACAGAGGAAGGATTTTTGCTTCTGACTTAGCATATGTATTCGACTATGACCATGTCGTATTCGAATACATAAGTGAAATTTTAACACTATTCGCATCTGTATTCGACTACAGGCATGCTGTATTCGAATACAGAATGCAAATTTTCACATGTTTCAGCTTCTATATTCGAATACAAGGGATCTGTATTCGAATAAAGATTCGGGTTTCTCTAGAAACTCAAGTTTTAGCTTCTGTATTCGAATACAAGGAAGCTGTATTCGAATACAGATTCGTGTTTTCCAGAAAATCAAGTTTTAAACACTGTCATGTGAATTTTAAAGTTTGGGAAACTTTGAGAAGGGTTAAAATGATTTAAAATGGAGTCTTTGAAATAGTTTAAAGAGGAGAGGATGATGTTTTGAAAACCTTCAATGACCTGGGAGAAAATGCTGAATTTTCAATGTTTTGTCTTCTGTATTCGACTACAGGCATGCTGTATACGAATACATAATGTAGAATTTGCAGTTTCATGCTTCTGTATTCGAATACAAGGGGGATTGTATTCGAATACAGATTCGAGTTTTCAGAAATTCCAAGTTTTCAATAGTGTTTTGTAAACCCTAAGTGTTGGGGAATATTGGGAATGTTTGTGGTGAATTAAAATCGAACTTTTGGTGATATTTTGAAGTGGTGGTGATGAAGTTTTTGAGACTTTACTGATGTAGTGAAAAATGTTGATTTGTGCACTTAGACTGCCTCTGTATTCGAATACCAGAGGGCTGTATTCGAATATAGAGTGTAATTCTGCACTGTTTTTTGCTTCTGTATTCGAATATAGAGAAGCTATATTCGAATACATATGCGTATTTTCCAGAAATCTCAGTTTTAAACACTGTGTTATGAATTTTAAGAGTTTGGGAAAACATTGCAAAGTGTTAATGATTACTTGACTGTTTAATCATGATTGTGCTGATGATAATCTTGATTGTGCTGAGATGTTTTGAAAGATGATGGAAAGGTTGGATTTTCCTGATAATGCATACTGTTTCAGTGAAGAGAAAACACTGCATATTCATACATTGCATAGTCAAGTGGTACCCGCGATGGGCCACAGAGTAATGCGCAACCACGTGCTGATCTGTTGAGCGATTGCATGAGTGCTGGTCTGTTGAGCGACTGCACTAGGTACTGATCTGTTGAGCGATTGTACCTTAGTATATAGGTGCTGGTCTGTTGAGCGACTACACTGGTACTGGACTGTTGAGCGTCTGTACCCTGAAATGCGCAACCACGTGCTGATCTGTTGAGCGATTGCACGAGTGCTGGTCTGTTGAGCGACTGCACTAGGTACTGATCTGTTGAGCGATTGTACCTTGGTATATGTCAAACGTGCTGGTCTGTTGAGCGACTGCACGAGTGCTGGTCTGTTGAGCGACTGCACTGGTGCTGATCTGTTGAGCGATTGCACCCTGGTCTTGAGGGCCGTTTAAGTCAAACATATTGTGCTGGTCTGTTGAACGACTGCACCTTGGTGATTCCAAGAAATTGTATACATGAGCATATACATATTGCATCGGGGTGATTGACCGGTGGGTCACGATTTGGATTATATGATGATGATTGGAAATTGATGTGTGTGAGTACTTTACAGAATTTGAATTTCTGATTAATTATTGTGTTTACTAGAGTGTTGGTTGTACTTACCACATATTTATCATAATAATAGGTTGCTGTTTTGAAAAAAGTACACATGTCATGAAATTTCAAAATGAGCATCATTATTTGTCATCATTGTTATATGATATGCCATAGATATATGTGTTGCTGTGAGATATATGTTATGTGCTTATTTGTTAATTTCGGTCGGTGACCCTTGCTATTATATTGTGGAAATTGGGCTTTGCCCTCAGATGCCCCCCAAACCCATGCCTTCCGTGGGTCCCGAGACGACGGAAACGTCGCTCGACTTCATTGATCGTGTCGTGCCTACTGCTTGGGTTTACGACTCCACCTCAAGCAGGGCTACATACACGGGGAGATTGAAGAGGACTTGTAGGACTAATGGAGTGGTGTACTACATAGAGCAACGCTATGCGAGGATTGATTTTCATGTGCCTTCTCGTTTGATTTTGGAGGGGCGCGGAATTTTTGATGATGCTGAGGAGCCAGCTAGAGGGGTTGAGACGGAGGCCACCGTAGGAGTGGTGACTCCTAACCCAGTGATTGGAGGACATGCACATGAGTCTGAGATGGAAGAGACGAACGAAGAGCCGAAGCTAGTAGCAGCTGATTTTCCGGGTCCGTCTAGGACATCCGATGATTGTTATGAGATTCCGGCACCGCCGAAGCGACCGAGACTATGCATTGATCTGACTTCGGAGGAGACTGATCCTTCTTTGTACGATGAGGAGGAAGAGGAGGAGGTCACATCGAGGCGAGCGGCGGAGTCGGATGAGACTAGTTTGGGATGCGGAGGAAATCAGTGCTACAGTAGCTTTAGTGCATGATCAGTTAGACTTGATGTATAGGATTTGAGTTGGAATTGTAATTTGTTTTATTTTGCAAATATTTGTGCTACTTTCCACTAAACCATGCACTCTGATATTTTCTGTTGGTATGATATGACACTGATATTTTGGGATGTATTAATGTTTAATATTAATTTTCAAAGATAAGTACTTAGTGATATTTCTAATAAAATTATTTAATTACGTTCATCAATTAATCCACGACGTACTATTTTATGAAACGAATTAAAGGAAACTTTTTATTTCGATTCTTTTAAATTGGAAAATCATTTTTATTATTCATTAAAAAAAAAATACACTCGCGCTGTGTTTTAAACTCGGGGTGTTACATTCTGCTTCTAGTTCTATTTCATGAGACCTGAGTGAGCTGATCAGATCTTCAAGTTTTAAGTTATTCAGATCTTTGGCTTGATGAACTGTAGTAACCATTGGTCTCCACTTGGTTGGTAAGCTTCTTAGAATTTTCTTGACATGATCTGCTGTTGTGTAGCTTTTCTTCAAGACCTTCAGTCAAGATATCAGAGTCTGGAATCTGCTGAACATTCCATCAATGTTTTCATCATCTTCCATCTTGAACATCTCATACTGTTTGACCAGTATGTTAGCCCTTGCTTCTTGAACCTGTTGGCTTCCTTCATAGGTCAGAACCAGATTGCTGAATATGCTCTTTGTTGTTTCTTTATCTGTGCATCTGTCAAATTCCTTGAATGTGATGGCACTGCTCATGATGTTTCTGGACTTGTGATGCAGTTTGAATAATTTGCTCTGGTCTGGTTTCATATCTTCCATGTCCAGTTCTTTAGTTGGATCTCCTGGAACAGTAGGTGCAGTGTATCCTTTGACTACCATCTTCCATAATTCAGGATCTTGAGATATGAAGAAACTTCTCATTCTGTCCTTCCAATACTCAAACCTTTCTCCATCAAACAGTGGTGGATCTGTTGATGTTGCCTCCCAATTCTTCTGACATGTTGAACACTTGGACCTTTCCTCAAACACTGCTAAGTGCTCATCCTTGAGACCGAGCTCTGATGCCAATTGAAGGTGCAAAACATGAGAAGGGGGTTGAATTGTGTTTGACTAACTTGAATACTTTTTCTGTTTTTGCAGTTTTAAAACAAAACTTGATGTATGAATAAAACAGAGTTAGCAGCGGATATAAAGTAAAAGTAAAAACACATATTTTTATACTGGTTCACCGTTAACGAGGCTACGTCTAGTCTCCTCACCTTGAAGGATTTCACTAATTCAAAACATTGAATTACAACAGTTCCATTGACCCTCCAAGTCAGTCTTCTCAAATAGTCTAACAATCCTAGACTCTTGAGGAATACAACACTTTGACTTCTTAAGTCAAGTCTTCTCCTACCAATCTGACAACCCCAGATTGTAGAAGGAATTACAACGCCTTGAATCTAATTTCCAAGTAATTTGCTACCCCTTTTGACTCCCTCAGATTGTAGACTTTACTTCAACAACTTAGATCTAACACAAGGGAAAGAAAATAACACGAGTGCTTGCTTCTGGAAAGCTGGAACTCACAATTAACCTCACTGAAAACTTAAGTGTTTGCTTTTGAAGTGTATGAATCTTTTGTGATTTTCGATACTAAGTCTTCAGTCTTGAGCATCCTTTTATAGATGTGAATTTGGGTCTCTTCCAAGCTGAAATTCGAGCTGTATCTTGCTGGATTCTCTTGTAAAAATAACTTGGCCAATCGGGTTTCATTTAAATAAAAAACATATCTTTTTAGCTCCAGATTTGCTTTCAAAAAGAACTTTGACCAATCCTAACTTTAATTAATTCTGAACCAAATCTTCCTTCCCGCCAATAGCTTCTGAACTCCCATACGACTTCACTTTATTTTCGTAACAAATCCTTTTAATACTTTGATCAAATTTAATTAAATCTCCACCGATTATCATCATGATTAATTCTGGACCCTTTGATCTTCTGCTCTCGTCCACATCTGGACCATACTAAGTGATCTGCTATGATCCTCTGATTTCGGCCAACCATGGACCACACCTTCTGATCTTCTGATCTCGGCCAACCTGGACTTGCAAACTGATCTATTGTGATCCTCTGATCTCGGCCAATGCTAGACCACACGTTCTAACCTTCTGATTTCGGCCAACACTGGGCCATGGTCTGATCTTCTGATCTCGGCCAACACTGGACCATATTCTTAAATCTGGACCATTTATCTGAACATTTTCCCTCTGATCTGGACCAATTCTGAACTGGGTCTGGATTGAACTGAAATTAAATCTTGACAAATGAAATTTAAGTCTGGATATTTTACCTTCTGATTTGGATCAGGTCTGGATCAAATCTGGACATCATTTCTTCTGGTCTGGACTTAGTTTCATACCCTGAACCATGTTATCTTCTGGTCTGGGTCAAATTTGGATTGAATCTCTTGTTCTGGACCTATTAATTTATCCTCTGATTAAGTCTGGATCAAGTCTGGGCTGTTTATCATTTCACTGTCAAGTCATCTTCTGGTCAGAATAACTTCTGGACTAAGTCTGACTTATGATTTCTTCTGGTCTGGATCAAGTCTCCCTCGGACAGGCTTCCTTCTGGTCTGGTCCAAGTCTCCTTCTTACTTTGCTTCCTTCTGATCTGTGCCAACAAAGATATCCTCTGGTAGTTTCATGATGCATCCTCTGGTAATTTCATGATGCATCCTCTGGTACCTTCTGAATGCATTATCTGGTGTCTTCATCTTCTACCTCTGGAACCTTTTTCTTCTGGTGGCATTTAATGTAATCTTTCTAAGTACAAAATAAGGTTACATGGAGTGCTTTTGTAAACATCAAAATCCTAAGTACTTAGAACCAACTTGGTTCCAACACTAACTACTACAGTAACAAGGGTGGCCTACACACTCTGCACAAGTCTCATATGACGTAGTATCTCTCTTCGAAGAAACTTTCTCCTCCTCATCAGCCATAGAAGGATCAGTCTCCTAAGAAGTCAGATCCACCCACAATATAGGTGGCTTCGGCGCCGCTGGAATCTCAAAACAGTCCTCTACTTCAGTGGCAGTCGGTAGGGGATCGTTCACCGGGAGTATAAGCTCAAACTCAATCCGCGGTGACACCAACCAAGGCACCGGTGGTTCATAACCAGAACCCTGGTCCCCGACCAACCTAGACGGATCTGGGATGTCTTTCCTCGCTGGCATCGGCCCTTTACCCTTCTCACCTGTTCTTGGTCCAAACACCACATCCTTTGCTACTACAGTAGGAGTCACCACACCTAGGGTGGCCTCCATCTCACCTCCAACTACAGGACTCTCTACATCTGTATATACTCCATTCACCTCGAGTACTAATCCTGAAGGTACATAAAAGTCGATCTGCCCGTGAGTATATTCCACATGCGACACTGCCCAAGCACTCCTACTTGTTCTCATCGACCTCCCCGTATAAGTAGCCTTGCTTGAGATGGGGTCGTATACCCAAGTAGTTGGCGAATGTCGATCAGGGAAATCTAACGACGACTCCATCGTCAGGTTACCCGTCGGTGGGACGAACTCGGGTATCATCTGAGGGCAAAGACCAATTTTCCACAATAATGTAAAGGGTCACCAACTGAAAATACATAGTTAACAATTAACACTTATGTCAAAATACAAGCAATAAATACTTAGCAGCTCCAACAAGATAACAAAGAGTGACATATTGAAATGTATAAAATCTATGTTTTGATAAAAACAAAAGACTAAGAATCCAGATCAAGTTGCAAGCTCAAAGTAAAATCAACAATCAAGACAACTATTAGGAAACTTAGAATTTAATGTACTTGCACATATCATTTTCACATATCATATCATAACAAACATGACTCGCATGCCAAGCACCCTAATGCAATGCTTATATACCAGTGCACATGATTCCGGAATTCCCAAAACAAAACCCTCCTCAAGGGGCGTAAATCATAATTGTATCGCCTATCACAGGCTTTAGTACTAATTACCGTGGTGCAGTCTCTCAAAGACTAGCATGATTTACTTAGAGTGTAGCCTATCACAAGCCTTACACATCAGTTAAATCCTTGTAAAGATAAGATGGACCAATTGTCACATGGAACCACCCTGTAACCCATCACGATCAACACTTAACTTTGCGGCCCATCACGGTCACCACTTATCACTGTGGCCCATCGCGGTCACCACTGACCCTGTGGCCCATCACAGTCACCACTTAATATCGTGGCCCAACACGGTCACCACTGACACTGTGGCCCATCACGATCACCACAAGCTATGAAATACATAAGCGTACTCTAACTCTTTTCACCACAATCATTAAGTAAATGCAGCTCTTCTAGCTTCACAAGTTACTTCTTTTTAGGTAGATAATCTTTGGCTCTATATATAAGGTCACTCATCTATCACTTGTTTTTCTAATCTCAATAAACATTACTCTTTGGAGTTGCCTGTACACTCTCTTATACTTGCGATATATATCATTTGTCTAAGCAAAGAAAGTTGCCTTTTCTCATAGTAATACTTCTCTAGAACTCAATCTCAGTTTCGTTCCCAACGCTTCATGCAACGCTCCCCAAAAGTGAGACGTGAATTTCGGGTCACGGTCTGATACGATACTCGACGGTACTCCGTGTAATCTCACAATTTTAGCAATGTAGATCTATGTCAGCTTATCTACCTTATAGATGGTCTTTACTGGTAGAAAATGTGTGGATTTAGTTAATCGATCAACTATCACCCAAATAGAATCATTCTTTCTCCTTGTCTTCAGCAATCCAGTTATAAAGTCCGTGGAAATGATGTCCTACTTCCATTCAGGTATATCTAAAGGTTGTAACATTCCAGCAGATCGCTGATGTTCCACTTTCTCTTTCTGGCAAGATCAACAAGTTGATACATACTCCGCTACATGCCTCTTCATTCCCGGCCACCAAAATTTTTGCCTCAAGTCCTGATACATCTTTGTTGCTCCGGGATGGATACTCAATTTGCTCTTATGAGCCTCTTCTAAAATTGTTCTCCTCAGATCTACAACTGCCGGTACACAAATCCTCCCATTACATCTCAAAATATTATCTGGTCCAATTTTGAACTCAATCGTCTTTCCTTGCACTATTAGGTTCTTCTTCTCTAGGATTAATGCGTCATCTTGAAAATTCTCAATGTCCTCAAGTAGACCACTCGAAATTTTCATCATCCCACATTTTAAAATTCTCGATGCAAATTCTACGTCCAAGTGTAGGTCTCTAAATGCTTCCCACAAGTCTTGTTGTCTAGCCATTATTGTTGAAGGTACTGACACACTTCTTCTACTCAATGCATCAACAACCACATTGGCTTTCCAAGGGTGGTACTGCAATGTGATATCAAAATCCATGAGAGTCTCCATCCATCTCCTATGGCGCATGTTCAATTCTTTCTAATCAAACAAATATTTCAAACTCTTATGGTCACTGAACACTGTGAACGTGCATCCATATAAGTAATGCCTCCAGATCTTTAATGCAAGAACTACAGCAGCAAGCTCTAAATAATGAGTAGGATAGTTTCTTTCATGAGTTTTCAATTGTCTTAAGGCGTAGGCTACAACCTTCTTGTGTTGCATTAGAACACATCCCAAACCTTGGTGAGATGCATCACAGTAAACTTTGTATGGTTCTTCTAATTATGGTAAGACCAATACTGGTAAGGTTGTCAACTTTTCCTTAAGTATCTGAAAATTTTCCTCACACTTCTCTGTCCATGCGAACGCCTGATTCTTTCTAGTGAGTTGTGTCAATGGAGCTACAATCTTAGCAAATCCTTCAATAAACCTCATGTAGTATACTGCCAATCCAACAAAACTTCGTATGTTTGTGATAGTCTAAGGTTGTTACCAAGCGAGGACTGTCTCAATCTTTGTCGGATCCACAACGGTTCCTTCTTTGGTTATCACATGTCCTAAGAAGCTCACTTTTTCTAGCCAAAACTCGCACTTCGACATATTGCCATACAATTGCTTCTCGCGTAAAACATCAACAACTTGACGTAAATGCTCTCCATGTTCTTCCTCATTCCTTGAAAAATCAATATATCATCGATGAACACCACAACGAATTTCACCATAAATGGGCTAAAGATTCTATTCATATAATCCATAAAAATTGCTGGTGCATTTGTAAATCTAAAAGGCATAACAAGATATTCATAATGTCCGTAACGGGTTCTGAAAGCAGTCTTCTGAATATCTCCTTCTCTTACCCGAATCTGATGGTAACCTGACTTCAAATCAATCTTCAAAAACTCTGCGGCTCCTTTCAACTGATCCATCAAATCATCGATACGTAGTAAAGGATAACAATTCTTAATAGCTCCATTGTTAAGTTGCCTATAACCCACACATAAGTGCGAGCTTCCGTCCTTCTTCTTAACCAACAATACCGGAGCTCCCCATGGTGACACACTCGGTCTGATAAATCCTTTCTCTAACAAATCTTCAATTTGGCCTTTGAGCTCGTTCAATTCCAATGGCGACATCCGATACGACGCAATTGAAATACGTCCAGTTCCTGGGTGTAGATCAACGAAGAACTCCATCTCTCTTACTATGGGTAATCCTGGAATTTCTGTTGGAAATACGTCTGGGTACACCTTGACAAGCACCACGTCTTCTATGCTCACATCTATCTTTGCCTCCACGTTAGCCAATGATAGAAACTCTTGAGTTCTTTCTCTCAATGATACTATGAGTTTGTTAGCAACTAAATACCGACGACTCCAGGCTCGGGGAAAAGAACTAATTTGCGAGCACAATCCAAGATTACATAATGATACGACATCCAATCCATGCCGAGAATGATATCGAGTGATTGTAGGGGTAAACAAATCAAATTAATCAAGAAATCTTTATTCTGTATAGTTACATGACAGTGTAAACATGCAGTATATACGGTCAAAGTCTTAGCAGGTGTGGAAACAATCAAATCAAAAGGCAGAGAAGACATAGATAGCTTCAAACGATTCACACAGTCCATAGCAATGAAGGAATGGGTTGCCCCCGAATAAAAAAGTGCAGTTAGCGTGTTACCTGCAATCTCGCAGTCTCGTTGGATCAAATTGTGAGATTGATTTCCATCTTCAGCACTCATGCAATAAATGTGTCCCTTAGCAGTAAGACGAGTAGCCCTAGTTGCATTCACTGTTGGTTCCACCTTCGAAGCCTTGCAATCCCATGCAAAGTGCCCTGGCTTCTGGCGGTTGTTGCATGGAGGACCCTTAGTGGTACAAGCATTAGCATAATGTCCCTCTTCCCCACATCGGAAACATCGAATCACTTGTCCCAGTAGTCTTCCAAAGTTCTGGTTCCCTGGGCGATTCTGTCCCCTGATGTTGTTCTGTGGTCGGTTATATCGCTTAACAACTTGCTTTCCTTTGTTGTTCTGATGGTTCACCCGACTAGGCCCCCCTGAACTAAAGTTCCCTCCTCGGTTGGCCCTCTTATTCTTCATGTCCTTAACCTCTCTACATTTCTCCACTAACGCTTAGAACCGTTGAATTCCCAATGGCATGATAAAGTATTGAATCTCATACTTCAGTCCATTTTGGAAACGGTGACACATAAATTGGTCATCAACCTCTTCACGAAAAAACCTAAAATGCCTTGACAATGACTCAAACTTAGCAGCATATTCATCCACCGTCATATTTCCCTGGTACAATTTAAGAAAATCATCACCCAGCTTAGTTCTGGTACTCATCAGAAAGTATTTGTCTAAAAACTTCCTTTTGAAAGATTCTCAGTTCACCTCCTCATGAGCTGATCCCATAAGAAGCCTTGTACTTCTCCACCAATATTCAGCATCCCCTAGTAGCAGATACGTAGCATCGTTGACCTTCACCATTGTTTGGTAATTAATCATTTCGAAAATCTTCTCCACTTCCTGAATCCACTGGTCGGCTTTTTCTGGACTCTTATCACCCTTGAACATTGGAGGATTGTGACGACGGAAATCCTCTAATCCCCTTGATTCAGCAGCACGAATCTCTTTTTCCCTCTTCTCCAGATCCCGTAGAGTCTTTGCAGTCGTCTATGCAGCAACAGAAGCAGTCATGTTATTCATTGCTTCAGCCATTCGATCATCCCGGTTGACGTTGACTCTTGCAGTGTCGTCCCTTCTTAGAGGCATTGTTCCCTACAAAACCATCATCAACTCTTTACAATCCTCTCAAGTAGGGGAGAAAAGGTTACCTCTACTAGTGATCCTTAACTCTTTACAATCCTCTCAAGTAGTGAAACAACTTTGTAGTTGGAGGTTTTGTGATTGGAGGCCTCCAAGTTGCTCAAAAATGAAGGAGAAGATTTGGGTTTTGGGAGAAATGAGAGAATATGTTTTTGAAGAATTAAAGAAAGTGATAGTAAGATGATGATTATGGCCATGAGTTTTTTTTATAGGGAAAGGAAAATGTTCTTTTTTTCTTCCCTTAATTAATCTAATATCTCAATTCAAAATTAAATCCCATAAATTTCTAACAACAAAAATTAATCACATAAATTTAATCTTAAAATCTCACGATATCATTTATGATACTTAGTCATAATCACATCACATCACTCAATTCTAGATCTACTCTCGTCGTAGTCCAATTGACAGATAAATTTAACAGTAATGTGCGACGTCTTAAAATATTTGTCGATAATTATCCTTTATAATTCGATTAAATTATTCTCCTACGAATAGTTTTAACTGGGTCTCTGAAAAAAATATTTTACTAAGCCATCACTTGTTCGGGAATTTCAGACCTATGACATATTCTATCAACTTCTAAATTGTGATTCTATTCTTGTTTGACTATAGAATTGATCAAGCAAGCGTAAATTAATCCTATGTGTATTTTGTTACTTTAACTGGATTAAGCATCCCAGTAATTGATAGATTATAGTTAACAATCAAGTGCAAAAAAACTACAATTTACTTAATTTCAAAATTGAATTATGTCTAACTAAATTTATCAATCCTATTGAGATTCGAATTAAGCAATTAGAATAACAATATAATCGAATAAAAAGAAATAAAATCATCAACGTGAAATTAATACTATGAAATGAACCTAAACCTCAAGGTCATGATGAAATTCTAAAACAATGGATTAATCTGAAAAATTACTCTTTCATCGAAAATATTCTATTTATCCAAAAATAAGAAAACTCTATGTATCGTTATCTCTTTCTCAAAACAGAACTAAACCTTTACTAAAAAAAAATGAAATATATAGTACTCGAATTTGGGCTCTAAAAGCTCCGGGGCGAAAATCAAGTGGTCTAATACTAAATATTACTAAAAAAAAAAAACTCAGGTCATGTAATCAACAGTTTAGACCATATATTTGAATTGGGCTTTTGCGCCAACATAAAAGTTGTAACTCTGATTTTTTGCGAATAATAACATTAAAACTCAATTACGACCCAAAGTTTAGAAACATGATAAAAAAACTAATCTAGGCTATAAAGAGCTTTTTTTCATAATTTCATAGTACAAAGCTAGAAACATGTCTCAACTACAATGATCAGTTATCAACTTAGTCAAACAAAGTTCAATTCTCATTCTCGTGTTTGCACATTTAATCGGCCTTAGAGCTCTATCCCAAGGCTGAGCACTTTACAATGTTTGACGAAAGATCCAAGGTTCAACATGTCTAGAATCAGTGAAGAAGCTACTGGAGGTAGGGGTGGGAATAGGCTATTGGAACCAAGTTGGTTCTAAGTCTTAGGATTTTGATGTTTACAAAAGGACTCAATGTAATCTTATTTTGTACCTTGAATTATTACATTAAATACAACCAAAAATTGAAGTTTGCATAGGCAAAAGATACATCCAGAATGCATCCTGGAATTACCAGAAGATACTCCAGGATCACCAGAAGATATCTTTGCTTGCCCAAATCAGAAGGAAGCAATGTCAGAAGAAGACCTGGACCATACCAGAGGAAAGCCTGCCAGAGGGAGAGTTTATCCAGACCAAGAGGAATCAAATATCAGATTGATTCCAGAAGTTATTCTGACCAGAAGATGGCCTGGCAGTGAGAAATTAAAACAGCCTAGACTTGTTCCAGACTCAACCAGAAGATAAGTTAATGAGTCCAGAACAAGAGAATCAATCCAGATTTGACCCAGATCATAGGATAGCATGGTTCAGGGTATGAAACTAAGTCCAGACCAGAAGAAACGATTTCCAGAATTGATCTAGACCTCATCCAAAATCAAAGGTAAAATGTCCAGACTGAAATATTACTTATCCAGATTTAATTTCAGTTTAATCCAGACCAAGTCCAGAATTGGTCCAGATCAGAGGGAAGATTTCCAGATCAATGGTTCAGAATTAATTATTTGGCCCAGTGTTGGCCGAGATCAGAAGATCAGACCATGGCTCAGTGTTGGCCGAAATCAGAGGGACAGGATGTGTGGTCCAACAATGGCCGAGATCAGAGGATTGTAGCATATCAGGTGCAAGTCCAGGATGGCCGAAATCAAAAGATCAGAGGGTTAGGAAGTGTGGTCCAGGGATGGCCGAAATCAGAGGATCACAGCATATCAATTAGTTTGGTCCAGATGTGGACTAGCGCAGAAGAATCCAATGGTCCAGATTTAAACAAGAGCATTAACGGTAGAGATTTTATTTATTTTAATCAAAGTATTAAACAGATTTGTTACAAAAATAACAGTGAGGTATTGTGGAATTCAGGAGCTGTGGCGAGAAGCAACTAAAGACTTGATTGGCCAGTTATTTTGAAAGAAAATCTAAAGCTTAATAAAAGATATGTTTTTTATTTAAATAAAGCCCAATTGGTCAAGTTATTTTTGCAAGAGAATCCAGCACGATTCAGCTCGAAATTAAGCTTGGAAGAGGCCCAAATCTGCATCTATAAAAGGACGCTCAAGGCAGAATACTTATCATCGAAAATCACAAAAGAGTCATAAACTTCCAAAGCAAAAACTCAAGTTTTCATAAGGTCAATTGTGAGTTCCAGCTTTCAAGAAGCAAGCACTCGTGTTATTTTCTTTCCACTGTGTCAGATCTAAGTTGTTGAAGTAGAGTCTACAATCTGAGGGAGTCAGAAGGGGTAGAAGATTACTTGGCAATTAGATTCATAGTGTTGTAATTCCTTCTACAATCAGGGATTGTCAGATTGGCAGGAGAAGACAAGAGCTGTATTCCTCAAGAGTTTAGGATTGTTAGACTGTTTGAGAATACTGACTTGGAGGGTCAGTAGAACGGTTGTAATTCAAGGTTTGAATTAGTGAAATCCTTCAAGGTGAAGGGACTGGACGTAGCCTCGTTAACGGTGAACTAGTATAAAAATTGTGAGTTTTATTTTTACTTTATATCCGCTGCTAACTCTGTTTTTAATCGTACATCAAGTTTTGCTTTAAAAGTGTAAAAAGACTAACTCTGTTTTTATATCCGTTGCTAAGTCAAACACAATTCAACCCCCCTTCTTGTGTTTGCACCTTCAATTGGCATCAGAGCTCGGTCTCAAGGCTGAGCACTTAACAGTGATTGAGGAAAGGTCCAAGGGGTTCAACATGGCAGAATCCAGAGAAGAATTGGGAGGCAACATCAATAGACCACCATGTTTGATGGAGAAAGGTTTGAGTATTGGAAGGACAGAATGAGAAGTTTCGTTATATCTCAAGATCCTGAACTATGGAAGATGATAGTCAAAGGATACACTGCACCTACTGATCCAGAAGATCCAACTAAAAAACTAGACATGGATGATATGAAACCCGATCAGAGCAGATTACACAATCTTCATCACAAGTCCAGAAAAATCATGATCAATGCCATCACATTCAAGGAATTTGACAGATGCACAGATAAAGAAACAGCAAAGAGCATATTTGACAGTCTGGTTCTGACCTATGAAGGAACCCAGCAGGTTCAAGAAGCAAGGGCTAACATACTGGTCAAACAGTATGAGACGTTCAAGATGGAAGATGATGAAAACATTGATGGAATGTTCTGCAGATTCCAGACTCTAATATCTGAACTGAAGGTCTTGAAGAAAAGCTACACAACAGCAGATCATGTCAAGAAGATTCTAAGAAGTTTACCAAAACAGTGGAGACCAATGGTTACTGCAGTTCAGCAAGCCAAAGATCTGAATAACTTAAGACTTGAAGACCTGATCAGCTCACTCAGGTCTCATGAAATAGAACTGGAAGAAGATGAACCAAAGAAGAAGAAGAATCTGACTCTTAAGTCGAAATTGAAGAAAGCTGCAAAGGCAGCATCAGAATCAGAGGATAGTGATAGTGATTGTGATGATATGGCTTACTTAACCAAAAAGATGGTTAAGATCTGGGAAAACAGGAAGAGAAGAAGCTTCAAGAAGAAACATAACAACAGAGGAAATGAAGAATCTCTGACAAGAAGAATATTGTTTGTTATGGATGCAATAAACCTGGACATATCAAGTTTGAATGTCCTAATCTGGAAAAAGGAAAACAACACAAGAAAAGTTCCAGATTCAAAAAAAAGGGTCTGATGGCAGCCTAGGATGTATCAGAATCAGAAGAAGAATCGTTTGATGAAGAAAAGGTAGAAACAGCAATGACGGCACACATCAGGTCTGCTTCTGGACCTCATAAAGGCATGATTTCAGGAAGGAAAGCAGGCAGAATGAACGAAGCAGTCATTCAAGCAAGTCTGGAAGCACATCAGAGGAAGCAATTCTGTCTCTGATGGCTCATACCAACTCACGTTCTAGATACAGCTCAGGCTCTGGAACAGAATCAGAAGATGAAGACTGTGAGGTATTTTCTTATCTCTCTAAATCTGAACTAATTGAAACTTTAAAAGACTTGTTAAATGCAAATAATAAGATGTCACTAAAACTGAAAACTCTTACGGAAGATAAGAAAAATCTAACCAAAGAAGTCCAACTTATAAAGAATCGAAATTCTGAGTATGCAACTGAAAACAAAGATTTTAAAACTGAAGTTGCAAGACTCAAGTATGAAAACCAAACTCTCAAAAGTAATATTTGTTCCACTTCTGAAACTGTTTGTAAATCTGATGTGCATGAGCAATTTTTTCAAAACTTTATTTCTAATGGAATGGAAAGAAGTAAATATGCATCTATGATTTATGGAAACAGTAACACTGGAAAGAGATGTCTTGGTTTTACAGAAACGATAACTGAAAGTAAAGCTGTTCATTATGATGTTTTATGCATTGTTTGTGCTAAGAAAGGTCACTCTGAATTATCTTGTCCAATGGTAATATCTGAACAAGATCAGAGAGCTATTAAGACTAACAAACCTGGACCCAATCAGTTCTGGGTACCAAAAGATCAAATTGTCTATGTGGCAGATGTTCTGAGCAACGAGAAGGAGACACCAACAATGGTGCCTGGACAATGGATGTTGGCAATGCACAAGCAGAAGAAGGTTTATGTTCCTGCTACAACCAAGCAAAAGCAATATGAGTCTGATGGAAGAAGGTCTAGTCAACGCAACCAGAATCACAGGAGGAATAGGAAATATCAAAGATATCACACTAATTAGAGCAACTGGAACCAGAACCAAAACTGGAATAAGTATCAGAGGTACAGGAACTGGAACCAGAACCAACACTAGAACCAGAACCAGAATCAACACTGGAACCAGAACCAGAACCAGAATCAGTACTAGAACCAGAACCAGAACATGTATCAAAGGTTCAGGTATGATCATCAGAATTACTCTAATTATCAGAATCAGTATAACTACAAGAATTATCAGAATCACCAGAACCATCAAGGTTATCAGATTCACCAGATTCACCAAAGTTACTAGAACCAAAACATGTTCCAGAATCACCAGAGGAACATGGTGTATCAGCCAAAGCATAACGAGAGGAATTAGAATCAAGAGAGTTCTTCAAACACTCCAGTGAGATTCATCAAGACTACAAACCTGGAAGGAATTCAAATCCCTTAATCCAAACCATGTAATCACAGAACATACAGATTCGGAATCTGAAAATCAGAAGCAAGAGGATTTTCAGAGTAAACTGAAACTGTTGACACAGAGGTTCCATCTTGCTGTAAATACTATTATTATTAAATATTTATGTTTACTGTGATAACAACAAGCTTGATCTTAACAAATCAAAGCTAGATAAGTATTCTGCAGGTTTTCAAACTGTCAGAGGAATCAGGTGATTCACACGAATTGAACACTTCAGCAGAAACAACATTCCAGTGGTTTCAAAAACAAGCAGAAACCACCAGAAGCAGAATTAATGGTTTGGCTGTATTGAGTTCATTTTTAAAATAATTGATTAATACCTAGAAAGGAAGATAAACTGCTTGATCTTGACAAATCAAAGCAAGATAAAGACAGTGCAGGTTCACCAGAACCAAAGGGAGTAGAAGCAGAAGCAGAAGAAACAGAAGTACCTAGAAAGGAACCAAAAACTGATTTATCAGAACCAGAAACTGATTTATCAGAATCAGAAGCTGATCTTCCAGAAACATAAGTTGATGCAGAGCAACCAATATTGATGAAGCTTTGGCAGAGGAAGGTTGGATACTTGCAATGCTAGAAGGAATGATGTTTGGGATCTGGTACCCAGACCAAACAAAAACATTATTGGAACCACGTGGGTGTTCAGGAATAAACTTAATGAAAAGGGTGAAGTGGTAAGGAACAAAGCCAGACTTGTAGCTCAAGGATACAATCAACATGAAGGTATAGACTACATTGAGACTTTTGGTCCAGTGGCCAGGTTAAAAGCAATTAGAATTCTCTTATCATTTGCTACTAATCATGATATAATGTTGTATCAAATGGATGTTAAAAGTGCATTCCTAAATGGCTACATAAGTGAGGAAGTCTGTGTCAAACAGCCTTCTGGATTTGAAAATTCTGATGTTCCAGACCATGTTTTTAAACTTAAGAAATCCTTATTTGGTTTAAAACAAGCACCAAGGGCATGGTATGACAAACTTATCAACTTTCTGCTTAAGAATGAATTTAATATAGGTCAGATTGATAGTACTTTATTTAGGAAATCCATTAAAAATGATATTTTGATTATTCAAGTTTATGTTGATGATATCATATTTGGATCGACTAATGGCACTTTGTGCAAAGAGTTTTCTGACCTAATGCAGAAAGAGTTCCAAATGAGCATGATGGGAGAACTTAAGTTCTTCCTGGGAATTCAGATTCATCAAGGTAAATCAGGTATACTCATTCACCAATCTAAATACACTAAAGAACTTCTTAAAAAGTTCAAAATGAGTGAATGTAAGCCTATGGCCACCCCCATGCACCCAACCTGCTCACTTGAGAAAGATGAAACCAGCCAAAAGGTAGACCAGAAAACATACAGAGGTATGATTGGATCCCTTTTTTATTTAACTGCTTCTAGACCTGACATCTTATTTAGTGTTTGTGTCTGTGCCCGTTTTCAAGCTGACCCTAGGGAATCCCATTTAACTGCTGTCAAACGAATTTTGAGATACCTTAAAGGAACCACCAACCTTACTTTGTTATACAAGAAAACCCCCACCTACAAACTCATAGGTTTTTGTGATTCCGACTATGCTGGAGACAAGCTGGAAAGGAAAAGTACAAGTGGCAACTGTACTTTCTTAGGTGATAACTTGATCTCTTGGTCAAGCAAAAGACAAAGTAGAATTGCCATGTGAACAGCTGAAGCTGAGTATATATCAGCAGCAGGATGCAGTTCACAGTTACTCTGGATGAAACATCAACTTGAAGATTACAACATCTTTGAAACCAATATCTCTTTGTTCTGTGATAACACTTCAGCCATAAACCTAACCAAGAACCCTATCTTACACTCTAGAGCCTAACACATTGAAATAAAACACCATTTCATTAGGGACCATGTTCAAAAAGGGACTTTAAGCATCCAATTTGTGGACACTGATCATCAATGGGCTGATATCTTCACCAAAGCATTAGAAGAAGATAGGTTCGAGTTCATAAAGAAGCATCTCAGTATTACTTCCATATCTGACTAGTTCAAGTAGTCATCTTAAGAGTTTTTAAATTTCTTGTAATTTTATTTTCTGTCTTTTATTTTCTGTTTTTACTTTCTGTAACTTGTAAAGAGAAAAACAAAAAATACAAAAATAGTAGGACCACTTTTTGGTTGATGACAAAAAGGGGGAGAGAGAGAGAGAGAGAAAGGAGAAATAAGTAGAAAAGGAGAGATAAAAAGAAAGAAGGAGCGAAAAAGAAAGAGATGAAAAGAGGAGAAATAAGTAGAAAAGAAGAGGAATCAGGGAGAGAGAAAAAGAAAGAGTGAAAAAGAGAAGGAGTTGAAAAGGAGAGGAAGCGTAAGAGAGAAAAAGAAAGAGAGAATAAAGAAGGAGTTGAAAAGGAGAGGAGAAGAGAAGAAAAGAAAGAGTGAAAAGAGAAGGAGTTGAAAAGGAGAGTATCAAACTTAGGGGGAGAGATTGGTCTGAGGGGGAGTAATTCAAGTCTTCGAGTTACAAGCTAGCAAAATAAGTTAAGGTTTTGTCATCATCAAAAAGGGGGAGATTGTTGGAACCAAGTTGTTTCTAAGTCTTAGGATTTTGATGTTTACAAAAGGACTCAATGTAATCTTATTTTGTACCTTGAATTATTACATTAAATACAACCAGAAATTGAAGTTTGCATAGGCAGAAGATGCATCCAGAATGTATCCTGAAATTACCAGAAGATACTCCAGGATCACCAGAAGATATCTTTGCTTGCCCATATCAGAAGGAAGCAACGTCAGAAGAAGACCTGGACCATACCAGAGGAAAGCCTGCCAGAGGGAGAGTTTGTCGAGACCAAGAGGAATCAAATATCAGATTGATTCCAGAAGTTATTCTGACCAGAAGATGGCCTGGCAGTGAGAAATTAAAACAGCCCAGACTTGTTCCAGACTCAACCAAAAGATAAGTTAATGAGTCCAGAACAAGAGAATCAATCCAGATTTGACCCAAATCAGAAGATAGCATGGTTCAGGGTATGAAACTAACTCCAGACCAGAAGAAATGATTTCCAGAATTGATCCAGACCTGATCCAAAATCAAAGGTAAAATGTCCATACTGAAATATTACTTATCCAGATTTAATTTCAGTTTAATCCAGACCAAGTCCAGAATTGGTCCAAATGAGAAGGAAGATTTCCAGATCAATGGTTCAGAATTAATTATTTGGCCCAGTGTTGGCCGAGATCAGAAGATCAGACCATGGCCCAGTGTTGGCCGAAATCATAGGGTTAGGATGTGTGGTCCAGCAATGGCCGATATCAGAGGATTGTAGCATATCAGGTGCAAGTCCAGGATGGCCAAAATCAGAAGATTAGAGGGTTAGGAAGTGTGGTCCAGGAATGGCCGAAATCAGAGGATCACAGCATATCAATTAGTTTGGTCGAGATGTGGACTAGACAGAAGAATCCAATGGTCCAGATTTAATCAAGAGGATTAACGGTGGAGATTTTATTTATTTTAATCAAAGTATTAAAAAGATTTGTTACAAAAATAAAAGTGAGGTATTGTGGAATTCAGGAGCTGTGGCGGGAAGCAACTAAAGACTTGATTGGCCAGTTATTTTGAAAGAAAATCTAAAGCTTAATAAAAGATATGTTTTTTATTTAAATAAAGCCCAATTGGTCAAGTTATTTTTGCAAGAGAAATCCAACACGATTCAGCTCGAAATTAAGTTTGGAAGAGGCCCAAATCTGCATCTATCAAAGGAGGCTCAAGGCAGAATACTTATCATCGAAAATCACAAAAGAGTCATACACTTCCAAAGCAAACACTCAAGTTTTCAGTGAGGTCAATTGTCAGTTCCAGCTTTCAAGAAGCAAACACTCGTGTTATTTTCTTTCCACTGTGTCAGATCTAAGTTGTTGAAGTAGAGTCTACAATCTGAGGGAGTCAGAAGGGGTAGAAGATTACTTGGCAATTAGATTCATAGTGTTGTAATTCCTTCTACAATCTGGGATTGTCATATTGGCAAGAGAAGACATGAGATGTATTCCTCAAGAGTCTAGGATTGTTAGACTGTTTGAGAAGACTGACTTGGAGGGTCAGTAGAACGGTTGTAATTCAAGGTTTGAATTAGTGAAATCCTTCAAGGTGAAGGGACTGGACGTAGCCTCGTTAACGGTGAACCAGTATAAAAATTGTGAGTTTTATTTTTACTTTATATCCGCTGCTAACTCTGTTTTTAATCATACATCAAGTTTTGTTTTAAAAGTGTAAAAATAGGAAAAGTATTCAAGTTAAGTCAAACACAATTCAACCCCCCTTCTCGTGTTTGCACCTTCATAGGCCAGGCCAGGCTTTGAAAGGCCTGAGTCTAGCCTACGATTAATTTTTTAGGCCTAAGTCTGGCCTACGGCCTATCATAGGCTTTTTTTCGGCCTGGTCTGGCCTATTTAAAAATCTGGTCTGGCCTGAACGCCTATTTAAAAGCCTTATTCACATTAAAACATTTAAATGTTATATTTTACATTTTTTTAAATAGGCTAAATTGGACAGTTTTATATAAGAAAAACTAATAAAATTATAATCAAATCTAATATAATAAAATAATATTAAAATAGCCTAATTGATAGGCTTTAAAATAGGAAACAATAATATTAATAAATAACATTAATAAATAATAATATATATAGTTTAAAATAGGAAACAATAATATTAATAAATAATAATAATAAATAACACTAATAAATAATATATATATATAGGCCGGCTTGTCATGCCTAATAGGCTTTTATATAAGCCTGAACCTGACCTATTTAAATAAATAGGCTTTAAAAATAGCCTGAACCTAGCCTTATTGTTAAACAGGCCACACTAGACCAGGCCATAGGCCCCTGATGGATGGCCTAACCTATTCTCATCCTTAACTGGAGGAAACATCAACATACCACCCCTATTTGATGGAGAACGTTTTGAGTACTAGAACGACAGGCTGAGAAGTTTTTTTATTTCACAAGATCCTAAACTTTAGGACTTGGTGGAAGATGGTTATACTGCTCCAAAGAATACTTGTGGTAATGAGATTCCAAGGAAAGAAATGGATGATGATCAAAAGAATATGTACAAGTTGCATCATAAGTCCAAAACATTCATCATAAATGCAATAACTTTCAAAGAGTTTGACAAGTGCACCAATAAGGAGACAACCAAGAGTATTTATGATAGTCTGACTCTAATCTATGAAGGAAGCAAGCAAGTTCAAGAAGCAAATGCTAACCTCCTAGTCAAAAAGTATGAGTGTTCAACATGGAAGAAGATGAAGACATTGAAACAATGTTTTCTAGATTCCAAACTCTAGTCTCATGATTAAGGATATTTGAGAAGAGTTATACTACTGCTGATCATGTGAAGAATATACTAAGAAGTCTATCAAACTAGTGGAGACCTAAGATCACTACCATTCAAGAGGCAAATGATCTAAATACTCTTAAGCTCGAAGAATTAATCATCTCTCTCAAATTAGATGAAATTGAACTTGCATGTTCCTTGGACCAAAATAATTTGGAACCAACATATCCCACCTTCCAAATCGATGCTCATGTGGAGAATTTTACATAATATGTTGCATACTGATGAGAACTTGATGTGTAGCAGCTGCAATATTGCTTCCATTTATGATTTATGTTATGATAAGGTTGATTTTTCTATGCATTTGTTTACTTATTGTAGCTTTGCTTGTGGCCTTTGGGCATGGTTGGCTTCATATTTGAATTTGGAACTGGAACTTTCTAGTCTAATACATGTATTTTGCAATGATGATTAACATCTTTAATAATATCTAATTTTTCAAAAATAAGCTAAGGTTTAATAATAAACGTATTTCTCTTTAAGTTGTGATTCATATGATTATCTCGAATGTTTCTATTATTAGTAATATGATTGCTGCAACAACCAATGCTTCTATTAGAGATTTTGAGATTCTTAAATACTTTAAGATGAAGATTCACCCACCCAAAACTGAATATGATTAAGGAGATCTTTTGGCATAGACCTCAAATTAAATGGGTTAAGTGCAATACGCACATAACTACTAAGGGTTGTCTTGGACCAACTACATGTGGTGGTATCTTTTGGGACAATAGTGTTGCCTCATTAGGGTGTTTTTCAATTAATCTTGTCATTCAAAATTCTATTTTTGTTGAGCTTATGGGTATAATGGTGACTATAGAGTTGACTTGGAAAAGAAATTAGCGTAACCTTTTGCTTGAGTCTGATTCTCAAATTGCTATTATGGATTTTAAAAATATTGACATCGTCCCTTGAATTTTAAGAATAGATGGTTGAATTGTATGCATCTAACTTCTAAGATGAATTTTATTGCCACTTTTATTTAAAGAGAGAGAAATCAATGTGCATTTATGATAGTTGATTTAGGGCTACAAATGGCTAATTTGTTTGGGTGGAATACCATTCCTCATAATGTGTTTGACGTAATTATTAGAAATGGATTGACACTTCAAGAGTATAAATTTCATTAATGTTTTATTTTGGCTTCACACTAGTTGAGTCTTGTTTCACTGCACTCTTCTTCCTTTCATTGTAGTTTTGCGAGTAAACTGCTATGAGATGCGAATATGAAACATGCGGTGCCTGATATTTGCCGCAATTAGACAATTTTTGTCCAAATCAACCATAGACTTACATACCCCTTCTCGTGGGTTGATTTATAACTTTTTCCATGAGAATCACTTAGGTGCATGAGTGAAAATGAGAGGAGAGGAAGGACTTAAATTTTCTTGGTGTGGTGTTGTAAGGTTAAAGGTGAAGTAGCTAGAATATCACTAGAAAAGGGGGTTGAATAGAGATATTGGTGGTTTTAAAAATTCTTTTGAGTTTTAAAGCTTTATCCTCTTCGAGAGAATGAATATCAAAGGTTGTAAATTTAAAGCGTAGAGGTTTAGTTGATTACCAAATGATAAAGAGATAGAGAGAAGATAATGACACACACAAATTTATATTAGTTCACCCAATGAAGGCTACGTTCAGTCCTCACACACTTGTGAGATTTCACTAAGTATAAAAAATGATTAACCTGTCACTGAGGTTGGTTACAATTTGTGTATTCTAGAGCTTCACCAAGCTTACAATCTTTTCTCTCAAATTTCAACTTCTCTCAAGTGTATCTCACTTGGAAATTACAAGATGATATGATGTAGTTTGGGTTGTTTCTCTTTGTTCACACTTTCTAGAAAGATATTTCAAAGATCTAGTGTAAGATTATAGAAAGTATGAAGAGAGGATAGTAATGCTCTTGATAGCTTTAAACTTCTTCTTTTTATGCTTTGTTGATGTGTTGAATGAAGAAGAGCAACCTTCATTTTATAGAGGTAAGGAAACTTTTTCTTTATGAAAGTTGTCCTTTATGGCCGTTATATCAAGTTGTAATGGTCCTTGAAGTTTGTCTTGAATTGCAAAAACGTCATTGAATTTGTCCTCATTCAGCCTTGTACTTAGGAGGTTGATTCTCACGAAGCTGTCTTGGAGGTTAGAACTTTCTAGAAGCTTGACAACTGGAAAGTGCTTTTTCCCTTTTTCTTTTCCAAGATATGTAATCTTACTTTACGTGACAAGTGCAACCTTTTGTACTTTGGTACTTTTAGTCATTTCCAATGCAGGACGGCGAAGAGGCAGTCATTCATCCTCTAGCGTTCATCCTCTGGCGTGGAACTTCTTTCTTATGACTTTGTTTCTTTATGCTATTTGTCCAGAATTTTATCTTCTCTTATTTTTGACTTGGATCAGTGATAATTATTGACATACAAAAGTTCATCCTCTGGACAGGAGGATAGAGCTTCCATAAATTAGGACATGACTTGTACTTTTGCCTTTGGAGCTTCAAACATATGGGTTAGCAAAATATAGCTGTTGGAGGCTTTGTTAAGTTTCCTTGGACTTGTCTTTATTTGCAAAGCTGCCATTTAGCCTTTATCCTCATGTTAAGTATGCTGAGAGGATGAGTGTTGCAGTCTGTCCTCATATTTGAGTTGTAGGAGGATGAAGCTTTCATTTGTGATGTGACTTGTGACTTGTGCTTTTTTACTTTTCCTTTTCCCAATAACTGTAGTGCATTGCTTTATCAATCAAGGACATTGTTTTTTGTGCTTTTGTACTTTTACCTATTTCCCATGTGCAAAAATAATTTACATAAGTTCATCCTTTTTTCTTCTTTGTTCATCCTCTTTTCGATTTTGTTTATCCTCTAACATGAAGTCATCCTTAAACTTTAGCATTGCTTGTCTTTTAACATAAATTCATATTCTTTTAATTTATGACATACATTCATCCTCTCTTCAATATTGTTTGTCCTTTGTCTTAGAGGTTACAATTTCATCCTCCACTTGTTTATCCTCTAACGTATAAGACATGTTAAAATGTGTAAAATACACTTCATTTGATCAAGGAGGTGAGAAACTTGTTTTCTAAATTTAATACACTCAAGAGCACATGTTAGATAACAAACATAATCATAATCTTTGAAATAATTTTGTTATCATTAAAATCTTTGAGAGAGATTTTGTCTCAACAAAAGGTGTTTATATTTTATAGGTTTGTAGAGTGTTGGGGTATAAATGATTTTGTCCTTGCATTATAAAAAATGGATTAATATGGATCTAACATTACTCACTTGACCTTGAGTTAGAAAAAAATGAGTGGAGCAAACTAACAATATTGTTGATTTGCCATTGCGCCAGTAAATATGTGGAGTAAGAAGAATATGATATTGTTCATTTGCCATTGTGCCAAAAAAAAAGCAGATTCAAATGAATCTGACAATGTTCACTTATCTTTATGTTAGAAAAAGAGTGAATTGAAAGGAATATGACACTATTCACCTATCTTTATGTCATAAAATGAGTGAAGTAAAATGAGTATGACATTGTTCACTTGTCCATGCGTCACAAATAGGAGATAAGTAAAATAGATCATAGATTGTTTACGACAGAACTCAAAAGTGATTAATAAGTTTGTCTTTAAGTAAAAAACGGAGTGAGGCAAAATAAATAAGACATTATCCACACACTTTGCACACTTTTATTACCTAATTAACATTATAATTAGTTCAATCGATGGAGATGTGAGTTGTTCCAGTGAGAGGAGGAGTTGTTGGGACAATGTATTGCTTTGGTGGGCAATCTTAATTTGCAGGTAGATGTTGTAGATAGTTGGTGTTGGTATAATGGACAACATGTAGATTACACTATTAAGGAGCCTACATGATGATTTCTTTTAGTCACAACACCATTTTGTACTCGTTTGCTCACATCACTTTGAACAAGACAATCCATTTTGTACTCGTTTGCTAGAGCATCATTTGCCCTCAAAGTCCAATTTGGTGAAGTGAGGTGCAATATCTTTCAAGAATGTAATATGTTCAATGGAGTGCATGTGTGATGAGACTTCTCTACACTCGTTTCTAGACTGTTGACTTTCAGTGAGGTGTTGAAGCTTATCATTTAATGGTTTGGCGTTCCAGTGGTGTAGCCAAGACAAGTTTATCAACACACATTTTCCCTCTAATTTAGTACAGGGAGGCAAGTTGATTCAGGATAAACTTGTGGTTATTTGGGTCGAGTGCATTTGGTGTATCTAGAGCACTCATAATAAGATAATATTTAATCATATTGCTTTTGATTTGTCATTGGTGGTTGAACGCATTAAGATTATATCATAATGGTGGATGAAAGTAAAAGGTAAAGATTTTAATGTAGAGTTATAGAATTTGTGGACTAATCCATTGGTTTGTTTGGAGTGTACAACAGATTTATGATGGACATCTTATCTTTTGGTGAGTGTGTTCGGTGGATTTTTCGAATAATGTATTTTATGTAACATCTTTGTTATTCTAATTCTATTTTTGGTACATCTTGTACCAACAATTGAGTTTGTTTTATATATATATATATATATATATATATATATATTCTTTTAGTTTTTTTTTGAAAAATTAGTTTAACTGATGGTCTAAATAATAATTTTTTAATTAGTTTTTTTAAATACAAAATAAAAAATAAAAAAAAGAGAGGGTCACATCTCTTATAGTAAGAAATGGAAAAAAAACACGACAACATTGTTTTTTTATGAGAAAAAAAAAGAGTCATAATATTAAGATAGATAGTTGAAGGAGGACTGATGTTGATATTATTCTGATGAAAGTATATGTTGATTTTTTAAAAGAAAGCTATATGTACATAAAAATTCTATTAAATTGAAATTTAGGTAAGAATTATATGTTAGGAATAAATCTTAAAAAACAAAGTCACACAAAAATTAATACTATATTATTATTATTTGAGATTAATGAGTGTGAATTGTATAATTCTTGTTCACTTATTTTTTGACTAAAACCTTATCATTATTTTTTTTATTTATAAAAAGTAGCAGTTATTTTTTTTGAAAAGACAAAAGTAGTAGTCATTGATAATTGATTTTGAAAAGACAAAAGTAGTAGTCATTGATAATTGATTTTGAAATTTCCTTGTATATCTATCTGTTATTTTTCCCTTTTTCTCATCGCTCTAATTTCTTCTTTTGTGACGTCAAACAAAGTATATAATATTAATTTTCGTCAAAAAAATAAAAAAATTCAATCCAATACTACAGTTATACCATACCGGTTTAAATCCCGAGCCAACCCGGTTGAACCACTAGCTTTCCTTTCCCATACAAAGATCCTCTTCCTTCCACCATTGCATTTCATTTCATTTCATTACTCTTGTCACTGCAACCAACCTCAACTATCGCCCTCTCTTCTTTCTCCCAGATCCCAACCCTCCCCATTCAAATTTCCCCTTCTCCCCATCATCATACACACATGCATCACCCACACTAACCGAACCTCAACTCAACTCAACTCAATTCAATTCAATTCAATTCACACCAATCTCCTTCCTCACTTCCCGATCTCCTTCACTATAAAACCTCACATCCTCCATCACCACCCTACAATGTCCCCTCACTAATTCCCCTCCCTCAATCCACAATGGATTCCCCACCTTCCCAACAAACGTGGGGAAGGTCACCCACCCTTTCCACTCACCTCAACCGAACAACCTCCTCAGCTTCCTCAACTTCTTCCCCATCTTTCTCCAAAGATGCAATCCAAAGCCTCTCTTCAATTCTCAACAATCCTCTTTCATCAACCACAATCTCTTCTCCCGAATTTTCCCCCATCGTTTCCACCAAATCCGCCTCCGAAGTCACCCGATCCGATTTCCTACCTTACCTCTCTATCGTCTCCGATCCCTACCACCGCTTCGACGACATCCGTAAACATTCCACCAAAGAGATCTCTGCCGACGTTGACGGCGCCGGCGAAGCACTCGTCGCATGTCTCCGTGAGGTTCCGTCGCTTTACTTTAAAGAAGATTTTCGATTGGAAGAAGGCGCTACTTTCCGTGCTGCCTGTCCGTTCTCCACGTTCTCCGAGAACGCTGTGTTGCAGGAGAAGCTATCGCAGTATCTTGATGTGGTGGAGCTTCATCTTGTTAAAGAGATCTCGCTTAGGTCATCATCGTTCTTCGAAGCGCAGGGGCAGTTACAGGATCTTAATGCTAAGATCGTTGAAGGATGTGCGCGGATTCGAGAGCTGAAGGATACGGTTCGTCTTATCGACTCCGATTTGGTTGATTCTGCTAGGCAGATTCAGCAGCTTAATGGAACCAGGATTAACCTGTTGGCGCTTCAGCAGAAACTCAGACTCATTTTATACGTCAATCAAGCTCTCTCCGCTCTCAAATTGGTTCGTTTTTTATTTTGAGTGTGTGTGGATATTTTCTGTTAGTTTGTGTGGATATTCTCTGTTAGTGTGTGTGGACCAAGGGAGCGATTTGTTCGATTTCGCTTTTCTATTCTCATTTTTGGATTCTGAAAAAACACTATTTTTTTGATGCATTTTAGAGTAGAGGTGTAGAGCGTTTAAATTATTGGTGCTGTGAATGTTAGAAAATTTACTGATTTAGGTCATGGAGAATTGTGAAAAGCTGATTGCAGTTAACCTGATGCAGTTTTATGGAAACTACTTGCGGTTGGTTTACTTTGTGTTGTTTGTAGTATAGTGCTGTGAGCTTGTTGATTAATCACTTTATGCTATGGGTTTCCTTGGGAATTAGTATGGGCTGTCAACTGATTAATTGTCAACCCTTGTTGATTTGCCGTTGGTCATTTTGTTTGGTTTTCACACATGTTTTCTTTATTATTTTGTTTGTTTTTATGAATTGGTGTCGTTATTATTGGAAATCCCTTTTAAGTTGATATATTTTTCTGTGATACAGCTTGTTGCATCTGCAGATTGTGCTGGAGCACTGGATGTAACCGATGATTTGCAACATTTGCTGGTATACATTAATTATCATATGAAATTGTATGAATATTATGTTAACTACTTCCTGTTCTCATGATCATTGCTTTAGTTCTGTTTTTTTCTTTTCATGAGCTCTGTATGTGTTTGACCTTTCATGGCTAGGATAGGATCCTAATTTGAGACTTATTATGGTTTTTATTTTAGTCAATGTAATAGAATATGATGGACAACTAAACAAAGAAGTTCTAAACTGTATTCGGTTGAAAAAAATCCCGGGTACAATATAGTTGGTATCCTCTACTTCAATTATATTTTCCTTACAATTATTTTGTGTATATTCTGCTGCCCATTGCTTTGAAATATTTCTGACTCTGTACATATTAATCGGGTAATGGAGGATAATGTTAGAACTGGTTAGTACATAATTGAAATGGAAAACTGAATTCTTTATTGAATTTAAACAGAATGTGTGTTTACAATTCTATTTAGGCAGAATTGATAAACTTGTTACAGAATTATTCCCTCCAAGAATTTGAGAGCTTGGTCTCTCCCTTCCCGATAACCACTCAGAATTTTCCTCCCTTCCTTTTTCTCATTTTCCTACTTTTATTTGCATCATAACTGCTCTAGAGCAGTAGTTACTGCCTGATTTACAACTTAAACTGACACAATAACTGTCTACATAACAAATAACTGCCATACAAATTCAGTTCCCACTTAAAATTCTAACTCTTGACCCTCCTCTTATAATATTTAGTTATAAGAGGCCTAACAATACTCCCTCCCAAAAGAGTCACCTTGTCCTCAAGGTGAAAAGAAGGAAATTGCTCCATAATGGTCCCAACAGGTTCCCATGTTGCTTCAAAATCTGGTAGGTCCTTCCACTGAATCAACACTTCTGCTATGCCACTGGGAGCATTGCGGATATCTTGTACAGCAGCTGGAGTAACTTGCAATTCTAGTTCCTCTGAGAGCATAGGTGGCAAAGGTTGAGGGGTAGCTGAAGAAGAGATGGCCTTCTTAACTAGGGATACATGAAACGCGGGATGTATCTTACTCTCTGGTGGAAGAGCTAACTCAAATGCAACTGCTCCAATCTGCTTTGAAATCTGATATGGTCCGTAAAAACGAGGACTTAATTTCTCATTTCTCTTCTTAGCCAAGGACCGCAATCTGTAGGGCTGTAATTTCAAATAAACCCAATCTCCAACCACTAGTGAAATAGGACGCCGAGACTGATCAGCGTACTTCGGTTTGTCCATCTGTTTGAGGATGGTAAGCAGAGCTAAATTTGAGTCTCGTACCCGCCATTTTGAACAACTCCAACCAAAAATGGCCTAGGAAAATCTTATCTCTGTCAGACACAATAGTAGAGGGGAAGCCATGTAACTTTACTACCTCTTGAAGGAAAACTTCAGCAACATCTTTTGCAGTGAAAGGATGGCTAAGTGCTAGAAAATGAGCATATTTAGTCAATCTGTCCACCACTACGAGAATGACATTTTTACCTTGAACCTTAGGTAATCCTTCAATGAAATCCATAGATATATCAGCCTAAACCTGATTGGGTATAGGTAGTGGTTGAAGAAGGCCTGCAGGAGACAAAGCTTGATACTTGTTCAGTTGACACACCTCACAATTAGCCACATGCTGCTGGATATCTTTTCTCATGCCCTCCCAATACACAACCTCAGAAATTCTTTTATAGGTTCTGAAAAAACCAGAGTGTCCCCCCACTGCGGAGTTGTGAAATTCTTGTAGCAAAATGGGAATCCTTGAAGATCCTTTCGGTAGTACCAATTTCCCCTTATATAGCAATTTTTTATTTTGAAATGTATAGCATGGATGAGCATTATGATCTTGGATTAGATCATGTATCAATTTTTGTAACTTAGGATCTCGATAAGTTTCCGACTCTCAATCTTCCACCTCTTCAAAGTGAACTGAAGACAAAGCTGCAAATGTCATCTTTCTAGAAAGTGCATCAGCTACGCCATTTTCTTTTCCAGGCCTATAATGGATTTCAAAGTCCAGTCCCATGAGTTTTGAAGTCCACCTGAAATATTCTTCACCCATTACTCGTTGTTCTGTTAGAAATTTGAGGCTTTTTTGATCGGTGATGATGACAAAATGCCTCCCTAGCAGGTAATGTCGCCACTTTTGAACAACCATCACAATAGCCATCAACTCTCGTTCATAAACTGACTTAGATTGTGCTCTGTCGGATGATGTTTGGCTAAGAAAAGCCACTGGTCTTCCCTCCTGCAATAAAACTGCACCCAAGCCCTAGTTAGATGCATCAGTTTCTATGGTAAAAGTTTTAGTAAAATCTGGAACAGTTAGTGTTGGTAATTCTGCCACCAATCTCTTGAGTTGTTCCAAGGTAGCTTGGGCTTCACTATTCCATTGGAAATTGTCTTTCTTCAAAAGTTGGGTCAAGGGCCTAGCTATCTTGCCATAATCTCTGACAAATCTTTGATAATACCCTGTCAGCCCCAAAAATCCTCTTAAGGCCTTAATGTCCATGGGTGTTGGCCAATCTAGCATAGCTTCAATCTTCTTTGGATCTGCTGCAACTCCACCGGCTGAGATGATATGACCCAAATACTTTAATTGAGTCTGCCCAAAAGTGCATTTTTTCTTGTTGGCAAATAATTGATTCTCTTTCAACAAAGCTAGGACAGCCCTTAAATATCTTTGGTGCTCCTGTTCATCTGTACTGTAAACCAAGATGTCATCGAAGAAAACCAACACAAACTTTCTCAAGTACGGCCTTAACACTTCATTCATAAGAGATTGAAAAGTAGAAGGAGCATTCGTAAGTCCAAAAGGCATGACAATAAACTCATAATGCCCCTCATGAGTTCAAAAAGCTGTTTTTGGAATGTCTGTTTCCCGCATCCTAATTTGATGATACCCTGATTTTAGGTCCAATTTTGAAAAGATCACTGCGCCTCCCAATTCATCAAGCAACTCATCAATAATAGGAATAGGGAACTTATCTGGTATGATTATCTTATTCAAAGCCCTGTAATCTACACAAAAGCGCCACCCGCCATCTTTTTTTTTCACTAAAATGATTGGGCTAGAATAGGGGCTCACACTTGGTCTAATAATACCAGAATTCAACATATCATCTACTAATCTTTCTATTTCATATTTTTGATAGTGAGGGTACCTATAAGGCCGTATATTGGGAATATTGGCACCTTCCTTCAAGATAATAGCATGGTCTTGTCTTCTAGTAGGGGGCAGCCCTTGAGGTTCTTGAAAAACATCACCATATTCTTCTAAAATAGCTGCTGTCCATTCTGGATTGTCATCTGTAACTTCAGTTTTGGCTTGTAGTTGATGGTATTCCACTAAGAATCCTTGGCCTTGATCATTTAACGCTTTCAAAAGGGACTTTAGAGATGCTACAGCTCTAGTTAAATCGGGGTCCCCTTTCAAAGTGTGATAACCATTTCCAATAGGAATTCTAAGTGTCAATTCACGGAAATTGGCTCTAATTTCTCCCAGGCCAGCCAACCATTCCATCCCCAACACTACATCCACTCCTCCAAGATCAAAGACATAAAAATCTTGTTGCACTTTGAGTCCTTGTATCACCAATTCTAATTGAGGACACACTCCTTCACAATCAAGTTTTCTCCCATCTCCTACTTCCACCGTGTATATGGGAGGTTGCAAACATTTGCAAATTATGTTCCTTCACAAAAGTGGCTGAAATGAAATTATGTGAAGCTCCACAATCTACAGGGACCATAACATGTTCCTAGCCAATCATTCCCCATAACTTAATGGTTTTTTTCGAAGTGAGACCAGCAATGCTACACATAGACAATTTGAGGTCTTTCAATTCTTCCTCCACTTCCACTAGATTCGATTCCTGCAATTCACAGTTTTCATCTTCCTCACCCAAAACCAGCACGTGCAACTGCTTGTTAACACACACATGGCCTGAACTAAACCTCTCATCATAGCGAAAACATAATCCCTTTTGTGATTTCTCTTGCATTTCAGCCTCGGTTAACCTTCTGAATCCTCTGCCTCTGAAAGTTCCAGCGGGCTTTGCAACACTTCCTTCCCTTGAAGAACTTCCAACTCCTGACGTTGTAGTTTGCGTTTGTTGCTTTACCCCTGGTTCCCATGTCACCGTTCTAGTATTATTGAAAGTTCTCATTGGTTTACCCCCAGAAGACGCGAAACTGCTCCCCTTGTTGATTAAATTGTTCTTCTCATCAACTTTTTGAGCGAAGTCCATTAATTCCGCAAGAGTCTCCACTGGGTGTAATTTTAATTCTGCCCTTATCACTTCCTTAAGTCCATTCAAAAAAATTCCTTTCAAATATGCTGGTTCTGCACATTTGAGTGGGCCTGCGTATAGTTCAAACTTTTCTCGATACTCTTCGACTGACCCTGTTTGTTTGAGACTTAGTAACAATTCAAAAGGGCTTTCAACCATAGATGGTTGGAAACGCTTAATCACAGCAGCACGAAAATCATCCCAAGTAGGATGTTGAGCAAAAAATTCCCACCATTGGTACCATGTCAAAGCCTTTCCCTCCATAGCCACCATTACCGCTTGCAACTTCTCTGCCCCAGACATTCCTTTCAGATCAAAGTATCTTTCCACCCTAGTCGTCCATCCATACGCATCTTCACCATCAAAGACGGGTATTTCTAATTTCCTCCACCTTTCAACCCTGTTTCACGAGTCTAGGGAATTTTCTAGCCTCTCTCCACACAACGCAGCGCGACTCCCATCGCTGGAATTATCTTCCTGCCTCGTGTGAATTAGCCTGACAGCATCAGTCAAGTCATTCAATTGGCGCCTGGCTTCCAACCGCTCCACCCTCTCTTGTTCCATATGTTTTTCCCATGTTTCACGCAAAGCCAGCAACCCTTCAAACCCTCGTTCCATAACTTCCATATGTGCTTCCATACTGCGTGCTTCCATATTGCGCGTAAATACCATGAATTTCTCCTGGATTTTTGTTGCTTTGATACCAGTGTTAGAACTGGTTAGTACATAATTGAAATGGGAAACTGAATTCTTTATTGAATTTAAACAGAATGTGTGTTTACAATTCTATTTAGGCAGAATTGATAAACTTGTTACAGAAATATCCCCTCCAAGAATTTGAGAGCTTGGTCTCTCCCTTCCCGATAACCACTCAGAATTTTCCTCCCTTCCTTTTTCTCATTTTCCTACTTTTGTTTGCATCATAACTGCTCTAGAGCAGCAGTTACTGCCTGATTTACAACTTAAACTGACACAATAACTGTCTACATAACAAATAACTGCCATACAAATTCAGTTCCCACTTAAAATTCTAACTCTTGACCCTCCTCTTATAATATTTAGTTATAAGAGGCCTAACAGATAACTTGTCTCATGTCAATCTTCATACACTTTAAAGCATTGAAATTAAAAAGGTTTGTGATGATTTGTTAAGACTTAGATAAAGGAGAATTAGTTAATTGGTTGAGGTTGTTGTAAGTAGTTAGACTATTATGTTTTTTAGTGGGTAGTTAGTGATCCTTTCCTTCTCTTATCCTAAGAGTGCATGAAACCTATAAATAAAGGTTTCATCCCTTATGAAAGTATCTTTTAGCAACTTTAGAAATTGAGTGATGTAAACCATCGTAGGAGCGTATTTGCTCTTGTGTATAATTTTCTTGGAGAGATTCTCTCCTATTATTTCTTGTATTTTTCGAAATATTAGTGTTCTTCCTCTAAATTCTTGGAATCCAATTCTTGGGTTCCTAACATGATTTGATCTGCATGTTGATCACAATATATTCACTTTGTCGTATGCTGAGGTACTAAAGTATGTTCCTTTTCTTTGCATAAGCACTGAACATGTTTAAAATTTAGATGTTACCAGACCCTATTGTGATGGGTAATGTCTTTGTAATAATGCTGGGTTGCTATTCTTGTAAACGTGTTGATATCAAACAGTATTTGTGGTGTGTGAGTGATGGTAGCTGATATCAATCACAGTGTTGAACCAAGCCAGTTCTTTTAAGTTTTAGCTGACATCAGTTACAGTGTCAAACTTAATTAGTTTCCTTTGAAGTCTGTTACTGACACATTCTACGATTAAACATTGATGGGATTCCTGAAGGATGAAGATAAATTTTTTTGTTAATTTTTGTCTTATTTGTTTGATTGTTTCCTGTGGCTTTGGTAGGATGGAGATGAGCTCACTGGCTTGCATTGCTTTCGTCATCTTAGAGATCATGTGACAGGCTTTATAGAATCCATAAACAGGTACACCTTCACTGCTGTCCTGATCTATCAAGGTGGCATATGCTACTGTTTATTTTCTCTAAGATTATGTATTCCATTAACCTGCATTTGAAAATTCATTTGACAGTGCTTTCTACTGCTTTCCTTAATGTTTGATAACCCTGTGATAACCGGAGGAGAATACGGTTGAATTATAATGTTTCTTTGGATATCTCTGTTTGTTCTTTTAATCTTACTAGATGGTGACAAGGGAATCTACACTCTGGCAAATGGCTTGGATGGGTTGAAACAATGTTTAAGCTTATTTGTGAAATCATTTGCTTTTTGGCTAGAAAAGTAATTGTTTTTGATAGAAGAAAGTAGCGGAACACAACCATCATAATTGATATATCTTTCTAAAAGAACCGGAAGTGAAAAATAATACAATGGAGAAAGATGAATCTACCATTTATCAGATTTACCACTGACTCTCCGAGAGTCCTTAACTAAGCACCATATGGAAGCCAAAAACATTATTTTATCCCATTTAAGAATTAAGATACTAAAGTAATAAATTTTAATTTATAACAGACACTTCCTTACTGCTGAGTTTGTATATATATTTTTCTTGCGAGATTTTGAATATAGGTTTATAAGAATAGGTGCCTGAGGATACAAAACATTTGTGAAGCAATTGGCTTCGGTTAGCTGCTGAGTCTGATTATTTCGGGTTTGTTTATCCAAGTAAAAACATCATTTGGATTGGCAAGAATGAGAAGAGAGATACAGAATAATAGAGAAGTGAATCAGCAAATGAGATGGTAGATAGTGATTTAGGCCTGGGAAGTAGGAACGATGAATCATCAACAAATGGATTAGTTCTTTATTTTGATTTGGATGAAAGAAAGATGGATGATATTGTTATTTGTTGTGCCTTTGAAATAAGGAATTTGAAATATTAAGTGAGAGAACTCAGGAGTGTATTATTTTGCTTGTAGCTTTTAACTTTGATCTTAACAAGCTACATTCATATTTACTAAATTCATTCCCATTGCCGTATTTTAATTTTTTTTTTAAGACTTATGCTTATTTAAAACTTGTTTTCTTTGTCCATTAGTACTTGTAACTTTGAAATCTTGAGTTTTGGTAATGATATAACAGTAAAAAGGGATTGCATATTTTTTAAGGATAAAGTTGTGTTATGTATTGGATGTTTAGTAATGTATTGCATTATTTTTGTAGCATTCTTTCAGCAGAGTTTATTCGAGCTTCTTTACACGATGCTGCAGAGTCAGATGTGATAATTTTATCCAAAGCTAAAGCAAGAGCTTCCCTTCCCATGAATGGAAAAGACGATGAGGTAAGATTGTGTCTTCCATGACTTTTATCTTTAACACCACTTTTTGTTGTTTATTTCGTTTTGTATGATTCTTGTGCTGGAAATCTTTCAAATGTTTACCATTATGTTTTAGAGGGGCTACTGTCACAAGGTTTTTTCATGTAAATTGTAGTTGGCATATTTTAAAATGAACTATAATGCTAGGTTGTCAAACTCGAGAGTGTAGGTAAACTCTCGGTACTTCCATTCACTAGTAAGAGTATACTTAATATAAAATTAATATTAAGAAAACCTATATATGCGTGTATATATATATATGGGGTGAGAATCCGTGGACTCCAGGAGTAAGTCTGAGATGCGTTATTCCACTTAATAACTCAATATAAACGATGAATTTTACTAATTCAACTTTTGTTTCTTGACATAATATATTAATGATCAAGGACATAGTTTTATTTAAATTTGAAATATGTAGCTATATGCTCTAGCCATCGATATTTATATTTTTTAAAAGCTTATTACACCTTCATTTGAAATTATTCAATGAAATATCAAATAGTTTTAAAATTTTATAGAAATTTGTGGAGTTGATCTACTCAATAAGAACTTTTGATTTGACGGTTGGATTAGTAAAGTTCGTCGTTTATATTGAGTTATTAAGTGAAGTAACTCATCATAGAGTTACTCCTGGAGTCAACAGATTTCCACCCATAAATATGTAAAACAAATAATATAATCACATTAACACACCAATAATTAAACATTTCAAATTCAAAATAAAGCAAAGCCTTGCTGAGTTAATAAGTGTCAATTAAGGTCAAATTGATCGGGAATACCTGAGTTCAATCCTTGGTAAGAAAAATCATTTGTCAGACTTTACTTACCTTTTGACCGAACATTAGATTACCAAAGCCTCGCTTCCCTTTAAACTGAATGGTTAATACCAAAAAAAGGCATATGGCTTGGAATAAAATCATCAGAAAGTGTGTAGGAGGGCTCTATCAAGGATAAGTTTGCTTCTTGCTTTTACTATAGGACAAAAGAAAGATTCTCCTGGGTTTAGACCTATGACCCAATCCTACACGAATGAATAACTCATTGCATCTTGATCCGCTGCATTGATCACATCTCTATAATAAATAAAAGTAGCAAACCACTACCTTTTGAATGGAGATTTTGATTTAATGATAAAATTGAAAGAATAGAAACATAGGACAAAGAATAAAATGTTTAATGAATATTCATTTTAATTGTGAAATTCAATACTAATTGTAGAATTAGAGAATAATTTTCTGAATAATATTTCAAAATTGTCTCTTGAATACAATCACTAAACTATTTAAATAGACTACTCTAAACCTAATAGACCTGAGTAATGGGCCGATACACTTATTATAAATAAACACAAATTTAAATATTTGCAACACTCCCCCTCAAGCTGGTGAATGAATATCTATCATTCCCAACTTGCAAGTACGTTGGTTGAATTGTTTTGTTGGTAAGCCCTTTGTCAACACATCTGCCAACTGATGTCCAGAAGGAATATATGCTGTAGTTATCAATCCACTATCTAGTTTCTCTTTAATGAAATGTCGGTCTATCATAATGCGTTTGGTCCTGTCATGTTGAACAGAATTATGAGCAGTACTGATGGCCGATTTATTGTCACAAAACAACTTCATTGAACCTTCACACCATATCTTCAAGTCTTCAAGCACAATTTTCATCCACAATAACTAACAAATTCCTTGTGCCATAGCTCTAAATTCTGCCTTAGCACTTGATCGAGCCACTACACTTTTCTTTTTACTCCTCCAAGCAACAAAGTTCCCACACAAGAAAGTACAATAGCCTGAAGTAGATCTTCTATCACTCACTGAACCTGCATAATCAACATCAGTGTAAATGCTTACCCTCAGATCATGGATGAATTGACTCGCCACGTTAACTGCATAGCCAAATCTGGCCTAGTGTGTGCCAAGTAAATCAACTTTTCCAGCAATCTCTGATATTGTACTTTGTCAACTTTGACACTTTCCTTGTCATAACTCATCTTGTGATTTTGTTCAATGGAAACACTCGATTGTTTGCATCCAAGTTTGCCTGTTTCCTGCAAAAGATCAAGTGCATACTTCCTCAGAGAGATAAAAATGCCTTGCTTTGAGTAGGTCACCTCAATTCCCAAGAAATACTTGAGATGCCTTGCTTTCATCTCAAATTCTGTTGATAATTTCTCTTTGAGTAGTTGTCTCTCAGTCAAATCATTTCATGTAACAATATTATCATCAACATAAACAGGAAGTACAATCAGTTTTTATCGAAATCTATTTCTGTTTTATATCCCTCAAGTATAGGAATTCAGTTGTATAGGAGTACTAGTAGGGATCAAGTTATATGTGAGTACTAATAGGGATTTAGTTATACATGAGTACTAATAGGATTTGGTTGTTTAGTAATCTAGTGTATATATATATCTAATGTATTGCCAACATATTTCAATTCAATAAATATATTTTACCCTAATTCTTGAGAGTTTTCCCCCTTGTGAATGTTTGAAAAAAAGAGTGTGATCTCCTTGGCTTTGCTTATAGCCCAAGCACACCATTGCCTTTGTGAATCTTCCAAACCACGCCAGAGGGGACTGGTTTAGTCCATACAAGGCGCCTTCCTCAATCGAACACCTTATTGGCTCCACATGTGAAGTCAAAGCCTGGAGGAATCTCCATATACACCTCTTCCTAAAAGTCTCCATGCAGGAAAGCGTTTTTGACATGAAACTAGTGTAGTTCCCATCTAGAGTGGGCAGCAAGACATAGTAAGATCCGAACAATATTCATCTTTGCCACTGGAGCAAAGGTCTCCCCATAATAGTTGCCATATGTCTAAGTATATTCTTTTGCCACTAGTCTGGCCTTGTAACGATCAAGGGTGCCATCTGAATCATGTTTAACTGTAAAGATCCATCTGCATCCAACTGGCTTCTTGCCTCCTTGCATCTCAACAATCTCCCAAGTTCCATTTTTTCAAGTGCTTTCATTTCTTCATCCATAGCTTGGACCCAATTTTGATGGGATTCTCACAGAATCAACCGTTGCATTTCTGAATGAGATGTCATGTGATCGGTGGCTCAAGAATCCTTAGGCATAATACCAAAGGCAGTAAGTGATTGGGTACTGCTATCACTCATTTTGAGATGAGTAACGCCGTAATAAATGTTGCTAACTTCTGCCATCTAAAAAAAAACACCACCAAATGGAGAAAAACAGCAACAAATGAGTATGACTGTCCGAAAACCAATAAAATAAAATATCTCTGACTTGAATGTTAACCACCAAAACGGGTTTAGAAGGCTCCGATCTACACCTTTGCTGAAGCGCACAGAGGCAAAAAAGCACCAGAGGGTGGCGTGTGGCTTCCACATGCCAGTGAAGGTCGTAGATGGTGGATGCACAGGGGAGTGTGTGCGGCAGTTTATGGATTCTGGCTATTTTTTGGCCGGCGACTCTGATGGTAGTGGTGGTGAGGATCAACTCGTGATGAAAAACAGAGATCCTGTTGACACAGCATGAACAGTACCGCAATGAGAAAAAACGGGGATCAGCAACGGCAACCAGAAGTGAACAGCATCAATGTGAACCAAAACAGTGCACAAACTGCAGTAACTTCTGGGGGAAAAA
This sequence comes from Cicer cuneatum, assembly GCA_037974295.1. Taxonomy (NCBI): domain Eukaryota; kingdom Viridiplantae; phylum Streptophyta; class Magnoliopsida; order Fabales; family Fabaceae; genus Cicer; species Cicer cuneatum. The sequence continues at coordinate 26,115,736 of JBBPBO010001984.1, read as the reverse complement.
GAGAAACTGCACGATGGCGGCTAAGGTTTATGCAGAAGCAAGACCCCAAAACCGGGAGCTTGTGATACCATGTAGAATTAGAGAATGATTTTCTGAATATTATTTCAAAATTGTCTCTTGAATAGAATCACTTAACTATTTTAATGGACCTTGAGTAAACACAAATTTAAAGATTTGCAACACTAATAGACTAGCTATCTTTCGAGACTCACAGTACTTCCTCTTTGCGGTAGCCAGTTTTAAATGAAGTTCGAAAAACATGAGTTTAAAGAGTGTGTTTGAATTCCAAAGTTTAAACTATTCTCTGTGTTGGAATTTAGTTGAGTAGTTGAAATATATATTAGTCGCAGGATAAATGAAGTTCTTGTTGACACTTGATGCCTTAAGTATAATCGTAACTTATTTAATTCAGTACTCTGGCATTTAATCCAAGGTTTGAGAAGCTCAAAATCTCATTTGATATTATATTTACTTCTGTGTCCATGTGTGTTTTGATAAATATTATGTGTCAATTTTGATATTTTGAAGTTTGAGGATGCAATTTTTTAGCTAACTTCTGCCTGATCATAACCAGGTAAAGTTAGAAGAAGAAGAAGAAACAACTAATTTCAAAGATAGTCTTCTCCCTACTGTAATTGGCTTGCTTAGAACAGTGAGTATTAGCTGCATTTACTACAAATATTTATTGTTTTTTAGTTCAATTTCTAAATCATGTTGAGGAAGTTAGAGTGTCGTCTTTGATTTATGAAAAATCTTTAGTAAAATCCATGCAACTAGTTATTTCCTTTTGTACTTTTGAGGATATGTTGTTTCTTTTTTCCTTCATAGTGATTTGTAAACGCTTGCCATTTGGTTACAGATAAATGAGGATAAGAAAAGAGAAATAGAAAAACTTCATCTGAGATCTCTTACCATAAAAATGATTGCTGAACTACAGTACACAAAGAAACAACACCTTGAATGCTCCATCTTTATGCTTCCCATGTGATTCTCGTGAAATTGCTCGTGTTTCATTCTAATCGTCCTATGTGATGGGCGGAATCTGAAAACCTTGGAGTGGCAAAGGTAGTCTTGGCCATGAGTTATTATATGCGGAGTTGAGAAAAATACCACAGCACAACTGTAGTAGGTTAATTAGGAGGTGGTTGTTTGTGGTTTCTTCATGCCATCTACACTTTTAGCTTAGTAACTGAAATTTTCCTCAGCCATTTCTGTAGTACACTGCAGTAAACTATGTATAGAATACCGTAAAAACATCCAAGTTGTATCCATGTAGGTGGAGTAAGGTATATAAATGAGTAAACAACTACACCTAACATGCACTATTTCAAACATAATAATTGTACATATATGGTGGCCATTCATTGATGTGTCTCTTTGTAATTGTGGGAGGGAATTTGTTGCTTGGAATCAAAACTTTTCTGCCCAGGAAGGTTTAGGTTGTAACTTGTCTTTGAAGTATTCCAGTTCCCCTGCCCACTAACACTTGTAATGTAGGATCTTATGATTTCACATGATTTGTGGGGAGAGACCTATGAGATCTCTTTTCGATTCCTAAAGTTTTTCAGGCTAACATAGATTTTATAAAACAGATTAAGAGGGGAGTTTTTATTTATTTATATATTTTATTTATTTTTGAAATTTACCCCTTGTTCTTCTGGCTCCTAGAGTTGCCTGTCTAGGCTTCTTTGTTGGATGAGTTTTATCTTTGCAGGGGGTTATGCATGTAAAATGATATTATACTATTTTTCCCAGAGAACTAGAAGATTGTTTTACTGGGATTTAATTTGATTTGGTTTATTGATTTTCTTATTTTCAGGCTAAACTTCCCTCTGTTTTGAGGATCTACCGAGACACACTGACTGGTGATATGAAGAGTGCTATTAAAACTGCTGTTGCTGAGTTGCTTCCAGTTCTTGCTGCCCGAGGTTCAGAATCAGAGTTCTTTTCTGGAGACAGAGCTGTTGACGCAGATGGTGGGCATTTCTTTAGCATAACTTTTGATGTTTGGCTATCAGAAAATTAACTCTAATTTATATTAGGATGGATTAAATTTTATCCGTTTAATATTTGCATACTGTTGCATTATTAAAAACTCAAAAGTAATGTTTTTTTGGTAGATCCAACCACCGAATACTAATAACTTGTTGCATTCATCATTTGTAACATCTCATAAAATGTAAATAAGTTTATAATCAGATGGTTTCTATTTTTATATATTTCATTAGTGCTTATGACATTATTCTTGACATATCTCAATGACAATGAATAATTTTACATTAATGTATAATTTTCTAGATATGATAGTAAATTTGAATCCAACAGTGAATTTTGAAATACAATTATCCAATGAAATGTTATTGAATGGTGTTTTAGTGTCCAAGTATTACACAAGTGTAATTTGATCAATTCTTAATATATATATGTACACTTTTTTTTCCATATGTTCTATTCTACTTTCAACTTTCTAATGTTAAATAGTGACTCAGGTGGTGGTGCTTCACTTGCTAGCAAGTTAAGGAGTCTCTCATCTGATTGCTTTGTTCATCTTTTGAGTGCTAATTTCATGATAGTACAGGTAATTTGTACTTGGCCTTTGTTGTGTCCATCTATACAATAGTTCTTGCATATTTTGAAATGTATTTAGTCTTAATAATATAGAGGATGGGCATTAATGATTTCTTGCCGGTATTGCTGTGATGCATAGATACTGATACACAAACATGAAATCAACTAATCAAAATTTGAAAATGTCAGCCATTCTTTTTGAAATGTCCTGTCACTTGGTCAGTGGATAACTTTGTTTTGGACGTGTTCCTTGGTGAAGTTTTCGTATGCCCTCTGATAGGATCTTGGGTATTATGGGGTTTCCAAGTCCCATGTCGAGTAGTAGTATGTGATGCTCAGTGGGGGGTATTTAAGTGACTTGGTTCTTCCCCTTTGGTAGCTAGTTTTTGAGGAAGGTTCTCCAAGTGTTTAGATACATATCAATTGGTATCAGAGCTGGTTGGTGGTGGCTTGGAAAGGGCTGACTACGGAGGGGTTGATCGGAAAGGCTGAGAAAAGTGTTGTAGATTGCCGCCGTCAGGATGTCGGCTCTCGGAGCGATGGGGTGCTCAAGTCCTACATCAAGTAGTATGGGATGCTTATATAAGTGTCTTGGTTCTTTCCCTTTGATAGCTAGCTTCACCTTCCTCTATTGGACTTTGGAGCTTATTACTGTTCTAGCAGAATTGAGATAGAGAATGGAGAGAAATGCAGAGAAAATCTAACTGAAATGAATTTGACTTAATTGACACAACACTACAACAGTGAGTGCTCACATTTATAGATGAGAAAATCATAGTGAAGGAGGACGATCACAGAACTGAACACTATGTTGTCAATCCTGGCGAGATTGTGTGCGATCCCAGAATCCTGGTGTGCTGGACAGACTTACTGCGACGCCACCGGCCATTGGAAACACCTTTGACAGGTGCGTCGCTCGCGGCCACAAATCGCGCCCTAATTGCGCACCACTGTCGTGGCCCACCCATGTTACTACTTGTTCCTGTGTTTTCTGGAAAATGCAGTTTATTTTTTATTTATTCATTAAGCGTATTTGGGTCTTTTCGACGCACACCCACTTAACCTAATTATTTTATTATTATTATTATTTATTATTATTATAAAATCATTTAACTCTTTTTGCAGCCAGCATCTTGTATTCAGTTTCGTTTTCTTCTTCCTCTATTTCACTTCACACGATCGTTTTCTTCTTTCCCTCTTTCACACAGTTCGTTTTCTTCTTTCTCTCTTTCACACACGTTCGTTTTCTTCTTTCTCTCTTTCACACACGTTCGTTTTTCTTCTTTGTTCTTACACGTCCTCTTCATTTTTCTTTAATTTTGTGTATTTTGCTATTTTGAGTATTTTTGTTTTGTACTTTTTGTTTAGTGTATATACTGTTTTTTGGGCTTTGCAATAGCGGTCATATTGCTATCTGTGATCCCGTTATCCCATTTTTGGTGTTCGGCGCTCCCCGCCGCTATCTGAAACTGACAACATAGACTGAAAGTATCCGTCAGTGATGTAGGAGGGTTCAAGGCCAGAATCGAGGAAGAAACGGCTTTGCGGACAAAAGCATCCGAAAATGCAGAAAACGATCGTCCGGTGTCAGATTGTCTATTATTATACCTTTCCGAAAGGGAATCGCGCCACGAGCACAACTCATGGCTTTGCCATGAAGTATGGGCTCCAGAACCGTTTTGAGCTCGTCTTGGGCCTCAAAACAGTCGTTTTAGTTTTTCCCGTAATTTCGGGCTTTTCTGTTTTTTTACAGCCGTTTTAGCTTTTCCTTTAATTTAGGGCTTTTCTGTACTAGGGTTTCTATTATCTATTTAAAGACTTTCTATGCTGTAACAAAAGGTATCTTTTAATAAAATAATTAATTTTGAGAGTTTTTCTCTTCTCTGGTGGATTCCAGAACTTATTCTTTTTTTAGGATTAACACTTGCTAACCCTTTGCGATTTCCAACTGCGTCAGGTGGCATCAGAGCAGGCTTTCTCCTGTTTCTTTTCGTAGCTTGAACAGTCATGGGAGATCAACCAGTCACAAGAGCAGACATCGAGGGTATCACTGCGGCTTTTACTGCGGCCCTTACTGCTTTGACTACGCAGATGACGACTCAGGTCGCGGCTTTGACGTTTCAAGTGAACGCCATAAATAATAGGAGGGACAGAGGCAGGAGAGACGAACCGCCCAGGCGTCCACATGGAGGCTTGCAGGCTCGTGTTGAATCGGACTCTAGCTCCGAAGAAGAGGTCCAGGAGGAGAATCAGGGTTTCGATAATCAACAGAATCGCAACGACTACAGAGTCAAGGCTGATATCCCGTTGTTCTATGGAACTATGGGGGTTGAAGAGTTTCTGGATTGGCAGATTGAAGTTGATCGGTTCTTCGATGTGATGGGTGTGCCAGAAAACAAGCAGGTGAAGATGGTGGCAATTCGATTGAAGAGTACCGCTGCTGTGTGGTGGGATAAGCTTGTTGTTCAGAGGCAGCACCAGAGGAAAGCGCCAATTAGAACGTGGAGGCGAATGAAACAGTTGATGCTGGAGCGTTTCTTGCCTGAAGATTATGAGCAGATTCTGTACAAGATGTATATCGATTGCGTTCAGGGTAGAAGGAGCGTGACTGAGTATATAGCAGAGTTCCTGCGTTTCTCAGAACGCAACGAGCTGGGGGAAACGGAGGGTCAGAAGGTGACTCGCTATATTAATGGCTTGAAGGGGTCGATACAGGAGAAGATGGGTCTGCAGACTGTCTGGACCGTGACGGAGGCCTCTACATTAGCCTTGAAAGCGGAACTGATGGAGAAATCCCCCAGAAATTTCTCATCTTTTCGCAGATTCACTCCGCAGGGTAATTCTGAAGTTGCTAATGATAAGGATAAAAGTGTTGCTGCTAAGGATTCTAACTCCTCAGCTAAGGAAACTGGTGGAACCAGTAGTGCTACGTCCAACAACAAGAGGGCGAACCAGAAGTCAGCCAACCCATACGCGAAACCGACGGGAGATAAGTGTTTCCGTTGCGGTGGGCAGGGTCACAAGTCGAATGTTTGTCCTTTCAGGAGAACGGCTGTAGTTTTGAATGAGGAATCTGAGGAAGAGGAAGAAAACAACGAGTATGACGGTGTTGAGTTTGCTGAAGAAGAAGCTGAAGAAGCAGTGAATTTTGTATTGCAGAGAGTCCTGTTGTCTTCAAAGGAAGAGGGGCAAAGGAAGAATCTTTTTAGAACACACTGTTCTATTAAGAATAAGGTGTGTAATCTGATCGTGGATAACGGGAGTACAGAGAACTTGGTATCCCAGAAGCTGGTGGACTACCTAGAGTTGCCGACAGAACCGCATGTCAAGCCTTATGCTTTGGGCTGAGTGAGTAAGGGTTCGCAGATCAAGGTGACGAAGACTTGCAAAGTGCCTATTTCCATCGGAAGGCATTACAAGGAAGAGGTAGTGTGTGATGTTCTGAATATGGATGTGTGTCATGTCCTACTTGGGCGACCTTGGCAGTACGACAATGATATCACGTATAGAGGCAGAGATAATGTGATGATGTTCTCCTGGGAAAGGCACAAGATAGCTATGGCCCCGGTTTCAGGTTTTAATTGACGAACAGGGAAGGAGAAATCCAGTTTTCTTGTTATGACGCAGGATGAGCGTGATTTGACTGAAGCCCTTCAGGGAAACTGAGTGGTTTTGCCCAGTGGTGGTCAAGGGTTTGCTGAGTGCTATGAAAGAGGAGCCTGAACCACCGAAAGAGGTGCAGGAAATCTTGACGGATTTTGGGGAATTGATCTCGGATGAGCTACCCAACGACTTGCCTCCTATGCGAGATATTCAGCATAAGATTGATTTAATTCCAGGTTCCAGCTTGCCGAACCTACCTCATTACCGCATGAGTCCCAAGGAGAACGAGATATTGAGGGAACAGATTGAGGATTTACTGAAGAAAGAGTTCATTAGAGAGAGTATGAGCCCATGTGCAGTTCCAGTGCTTTTGGTCCCTAAGAGGAACAATCAGTGGCGGATGTGTGTTGACAGCAGAGCCATCAACAAGATAACGATCAAATACACGTTTCCCATCCCTCGTCTGGAGTACATGCTTGATGAGTTATCAGGGTCTAAGTTGTTTTCAAAGATAGATCTACGGAGTGGTTATCATCAGATCCGAATTAGACCTGGAGATGAAGGGAAGACGACTTTCAAGAGCAAGGATGGCCTTTACGGGTGGTTGGTCATGCCTTTCGGGTTATCCAACGCCCCCAGTACTTTCATGAGGCTAATGAATCAGGTTCTTTGTCCTTTTACTGGCTCTTTTGTGGTGGTTTACTTTGATGATATTATGATTTATAGCAAAACCAAGGAGGATCATCTAGGGCATTTGAAGCAAGTGCTACAGGTCTTGCAAGAGCACCAGTTATACATCAACTTGAAGAAGTGCACCTTCTGTACCAACAAGCTGTTGTTTCTGGGTTTTGTTGTCGGTGAAGATGGGATTCAGGTGGATGAAGAGAAGGTGAGTGCTATCAGAAACTGGCCTGCACCTAAGTCTGTGACGGAAGTACGCAGTTTCCATGGCCTGGCTACTTTCTATAGGAGGTTTGTGCGCGACTTCAGCACCATTACTGCGCTTATCACCGAGTGTCTGAAGAAAGGAAAATTCCAGTGGGGACCTGAACAAGAGCAGAGCTTTGCGATGATCAAGGAGAAGCTTTGCACGACACCAGTTCTCGCTTTACCTGACTTCGACAAGATATTCCTGGTGGAGTGTGATGCCAATGGAGTAGGGGTAGGTGCTGTACTTTCACAAGAGAAGCGACCAGTGGCTTTCTTTAGTGAAAAACTGAGCGACGCCAGGCAGAAGTGGAGCACTTATGACCAGGAGTTTTATGCAGTCTTTCGAGCTTTGAGGCAATGGGAGCATTATTTGATTCAGAGGGAGTTTATCTTGTTCACTGACCACTTTGCCCAGAAGTTCCTCCATAGTCAGAAGATGCATGCTCGCCGGGTGAGTTTTCTGCAGAAATTCCCATTTATCATTCAGCCCAAATCAGGCGCCCAGAACAAGGTAGCAGATGCGTTGAGTAGGAGAGCTTCCTTGTTGATTACCTTAGCTCAGGAGATTGTGGGTTTTGAGTTGCTGAAGTTAATGTGGCTGATATTTATGAGTTCAATGAAGATGCTGACCTTTATTCTGGTATGAACTCGGGGTCGAGTTCTTTAGAAGTGGAGGAGATTGATGTAGGAGGGTTCAAGGCCAGAATCGAGGAAGAAACGGCTTTGCGGACAATAGCATCCGAAAATGCGGAAAACGATCGTCCGGTGTCAGATTGTCTATTATTATACCTTTCCGAAAAGGGAATCGCGCCACGAGCACAACTCATGGCTTTGCCATGAAGTATGGGCTCCAGAACCGTTTTGAGCTCGTCTTGGGCCTCAAAACAGTCGTTTTAGTTTTTCCCGTAATTTCGGGCTTTTCTGTTTTTTTACAGCCGTTTTAGCTTTTCCTTTAATTTAGGGCTTTTTTGTACTAAAGTTTCTATTATCTATTTAAAGACTTTCTATGCTGTAACAAAAGGTATCTTTTAATAAAATAATTAATTTTGAGAGTTTTTCTCTTCTCTAGTGGATTCCAGAACTTATTCTTTTTTTAGGATTAGCGCTTGCTAACCCTTTGCGATTTCCGACTGCGTCAGTCAGTCCTAACAAACTGACTGCTGGATGTATAATAACAGAAGTAACAGTAAAATAACAGAGTACATGAACCACTGATAAAGCTAGTACAAGTTGCGAGTAGTGATACTTGATTATTTGACAACATTTTTGGAGGTCGGAGGTATTCCTTGGTGAGGTTCTAGTGTGCCCTCCTTTATTGGACTACGGAACTGTCTCTTCTGCTTAGGTTTAGGTCTTTGTCAAAGGGAATCAAACATTTTGTGGCAATGTTCAGCCTTTGTGGCCCTTTAGTATTAGGTTGGAGCCAAGAGCTTTAGCATTTAAGGGAAACTCTTTGATCGCCAACTTATTTTGGGATATGATTGTACTTGTAGTCTGTGTGTGATCTTGGACACTAGAAATTGTGGATATGTACAGGTGGTAAAATTATGTATTATTTGAGTTTTGTAATACAAGTATTTGGAAAAAGTCATTGCATGGTGTAACACTACCCAATCGTTACACCGGTGTAATTTGATCCCTCAAACTCATATAGACACGCACACACACTACCTTTGTCCCTTATTATAAGCTGTTTTTACATCCATGTTACTGAAATTTAGTTTTTCAATGGTTTGCGCTTTATCATCTGTTTAAGAGTGATGTAATAAGATTTTTTTCTTTTTAGTGATTGCAGGCACATTTAGTGCGGGCTGCTGAAGTGAAAAAAGCCATTGAATGGATTTTGAGCAACTGTGATGATGGTCATTATGCTTTTGATTCAGTAGCTGCTGCAATTGCTCATGGTGCTGTGGCTGCAGAAATATCCCAAGAAAGCGAGGTTCATGGTACTACATTTTTGCCATATTCACAGCAAAGAAACGTTGCCAAGGGTCCATCTTTTCAGGGCAAAGCAATTGATGCTGTGAGCTCCTCAAACATGTCAAAAAACTTCAGGTTAATCTAATACACTAGTAACAGTTTTTCTGGATTCTTTTTGGTGTTTAGATTGAAAAAAGCATGTAATTTATGTTATAGGAGCTAAATCTTCTCTCGCAAAAGCTCCTAAACTTACTAATGCAGTATAGAAATACAAGTTTTAAGTTAATAGAGATGATAAAATAATTTTATTGTATGGAATGAGTAAGATTTTTTTTTTTTTTTTGTGCAAACAATTTCTTTTTACCTTATAAGTGAAGGTGCAAACACGAGAAAGGGGGGGGGTTGAATTGTGTTTGTACTACTTGAATTCTTTTTCTGTTTTTGATGATTATTTAAAAACTGATATATAAGCAAGCATAATTAACAGCGGATAAAGTAAAATAAACAACACAAGGATTTATCCTGGTTCACCATTAACTAGACTACATCCAGTCCCTTCATTTTGAAAGATTTTTCCACTAATTCAAATCCTCTGAATTACAACAGCACTACTGACCCTCCAAGTCAGTCTTCCCAAACAGTCTAACAATCCTAGACTTTTGAGGAACACAGCACCTTGACTTCACAAGTCAAGTCTTCTCCTACCAATCTGACAACCCCAAATTGCAGAAGGGATTTCAACACCTTGAATCTAATTGCTAAGTCACCTGTTACTTCTTCTGACTCTTCAGATTGTAGACTCTACTTCAACAATATAGATCTGACACAAGGAAACGAAAAACAAGAGTACTTGCTTCTGGAAAGCTGATACTCACAATTAACCTCACTGAAAACTCGAGTGTTTGCCTCTGGAAGTTTATGACTCTTTTACTGTTTTTCAATTACAAAGTCTTTTGCCTTGAGCCTCCTTTTATAGATGAAAATTAGGGTTTCTTCCATGATCAAATTCGAGCTGTATCTGTCCAGATTCTCTTGCAAATATAACTTGGCCAATCGGGTTTGAGCTTTATGCTTGATCCGAACCTTTTTGCTTCAGATTTGTTCTGAAAATAACTTTGGCCAATCCTGTTCTTGTTTAATTCTGGACCGTATCTTTCTTCCCTCCAATTGCTTTTAAATTCCCTCCAAGACTTCAATTTATTTTTGTGTCAAATCCCTTTAATAATTTGATCAAATTTCTATCAAACTTTAATCAAGTCTTTTTTCGAATTTTAATCAAGTCTTCACTGATTTTCATCATGATTAAAATTTGGACCGTATGATCCTCTGATCTCGACCAACTCTGGACTATGTAATCTGATCTGCGCTAATTCTGTGATCCTCTGATCTCAGCCAACACTGGATCATGATACTTTAATCTGGACCATTGATCTTTTAATCTGAACATTTACCCTCTGATCTGGACCAAGTCTGGATTGAATCTGAATTAAATCTGGACTTATGATATTTTAATCTGGACCATTGATCTTTTAATCTGGACATTTATCCTCTGATCTAGATCAAGTCTGGATTAAATCTTATATTCACGACCAAACTATCATCTGGTCAGGATTAAGTCTGGACGAAGTTTGACTTATGATTCCTTCTGGTCTGGACCAAGTCTCCCTCTGACAAGCTTCCTTCTGGTCTGAACCAAGTCTCCTTCTGGACTCTGCTTCCTTCTGATCTGGGCCAAGAAAGATATCCTCTGATGATGTTACTTGACCTTTGATATTTTGTCTTTGATGACATCCTCTGATATCCTCTGGAGGTGTATCCTCTGGTGCCTTCAGGATGCATCCTCTGGTACCCTTTGGATGCATTATCTGGCTTAACCTTCTGGTGACATTTCTATCCTCTGGTTGCTTCCTCTGGATGTATCCTCTGATGGTGTCATCCTCTGATTTTACACAACTTCTGATTTGTTCTTTTAAGTTAAAATACTATTTACATAAAATACTTTTGTTAACATCAAAATTTTAAGTATAAAACTAACTTGGTTCCAACAATAAGTTTGCACTGTTTGATTCTTTATTGAATGGTGTGAAATGTAATACTCCCTCCAGTCCTTTTTATAAGAGACAGTTGAGTCAACAAAAACTAATGTATGTAGTCTACAATAATATGGACTAAATACATCAACTTTTGTTGACCCAACTGTCTCTTATAAAAAGGACCGGAGGTAGTATATAGAATTGAATAAAGACAATTCCTTTCTAGAGTTCATATTTGTCGGTACTCTTTTCAATTATCAGGATACTATTTATGTCAAAAGCCAATTAACTCAAAAGTTGAATCTGTCAGGTGAAGAGACACAAAAGGTTTTATACTAAAAACAATATAGAACTATCCTACTATTTACAAAAGTACTCTAAAATAAAACTGAAATGGGAGAAAATTTTGAGGGGAGTATTAAAAGAAAAAATGAGCTGGTATATTAAAAAATGCCACTTCTTCCTGTTCCCTTAGGACTTGAGTGGTCTGGCACATGATTTTGGCAGCTGTAGTAAAACTGTCTATATTCTATACTCTTTAGCTTGTAACCAAAAAAATTCTATACTCTATAGCTTGGCTGCCTAATTTATCTGGTACATTTTCTTGTTGCCAACATTATCTTTGCAAACATAATAACATCCATCCCGTTGACAATTAAAAATTTAAATCATTATGCATGGTGATGCTCCTCTTAAATGTTTTATCTTATTTTCTTATTCAGCCCTTCAGTAGTCATTTTTCTGTTTTAGAGGCTGTTTGGATTCAAGTACTGCATTTCTTTTTACTGATAACAAATTGATCTTATGTGATCTCCTCTCTTCAAAATATGGGGATAATATGGGTTAATACATGATTTGGAGTCCACTAGCTGCTCGTAAAATTGGTATATGGAATCTATAATTAAATTATAGTTAGATCTAGTATGCTTTCTGCCATTACTTCTGTGTTTTAGTTGCTGCCCAATTTGTTTGATGTTCTCAAAGAATCTGGTCCTAAACAGAGCTGATGTATTGCGAGAAAACGCAGAAGCTGTCTTTGCAGCATGTGATGCTGCTCATGGAAGATGGGCAAAGCTTCTGGGGGTCCGTGCTGTTCTCCATCCTAGGTTGAAACTGCAGGAGTTTCTAACTATTTACAATATCACCCATGAGTTCATTACTGCTACGGAAAAAGTACATACTTTCATTTTGGTTTAAAGCTTAGATTGCAAATTATTTGGGTTTTAGCTCCCTGATTGAATGCCCATATTCAAACTAACAGATAGGTGGAAGATTGGGATACAGTATCCGTGGGACCCTGCAGTCACAGGCCAAGGCTTTTGTTGATTTTCAGCATGATTCTCGGGTCAGTTTAAATTTGGTGCTTCCTCTGTTATGTAATATTTCTGTAAAAAATGTTCATCTCTATTAATAGCTGTTGCTTTGCATTTAGATGTCAAAAATCAAGGCAGTGCTTGACCAGGAAACATGGGTGGAGATAGATGTTCCTGATGAATTTCAATCCATCATCAATATGCTTTTCTCATTGGATGCATTGACTTCTGAGAACCTTAATGGTGTTGAGGAAGATAATTCAATCAGTTACCATGATGTGGCGACTAATAATGATGCTCTACCGATGGCTGAGACTGGACAGTCAAATGCTGAACAGCATGTTGAGCAGGCTGATTCCACTGAAGAATCTAAGAAACAAAATAGAGGTCGTAGTAAATCAGTAGAAAGTATCAGTTCTGAGAAAGATCCTAAAAAATCTGCATCTCAGGCTCTTTTCTACAAAGGTGTTGGTTATCACATGGTAAACTGGTTAGTTTTCTGGATTGAACTTTGTTGTTTTCTCTTTGCCTCCTATTGTATGCAGCTTCTATTCTTTTTGTTTTCTATTCACTGTTCTCTCTTTCTGCCTCTCTCTTTGAATAAGCTTGTGTAGGCATTCTTTATTATTTTATAAAATATTATTACAATATACTGCTCTATGTCAGTCTTAATTTGGAGTTGGGTTCACTTATATTTTGTGATTTTGTCTGATACTCTTTATTTTGGCCCTTAGCTGTGATTACATTTAAAGTACTTTGATTTCTCCTGTTTGCTTCCAGTGGCTTAATATTACTGAAGATGTTGTCAGAATACATCGATATGAACAACCTTTTGCCAACACTATCATCAGAAGTTGTTCACCGTGTAGCAGAAATCTTGAAGTTTTTCAACACAAGAACATGTCAACTTGTGCTAGGGGCTGGTGCAATGCAGGTACTACTAGCGTCGTTCTCTGAACTTTTGGATCCTTTTAGATATAGAAACTATATTTAAAGGTAATAATATGCATATATTTGGATCAAAATCTAAGTGATTTCGAAATAAATTTTGGATCAAAATCTAAGTGATTTCTGAATCTAAGTATTCCTCTATCTCTTTTAATTGGACCATTATCCACCTCAACACTTATTCTCATTACCAATACAAATAAATTTTGCTCTAAGTGTGATTTTGTAACGAGGAAACGTGGTTATAGAAGGGAGGAAAAAGAGAATGTGGGGGTATGGAATATTTTCGAAAAGATTTGGCAAGAATTGTGCTTGAGGAAGGTGTTAGAACTGGTTAGTACATAATTGAAATCGGAAACTAAATTCTTTATTGAATTTAAACAGAATGTGTGTTTACAATTCTATTTAGGCAGAATTGATAAATTTGTTACAGAATTATCCCCTCCAAGAATTTGAGAGCTTGGTCTCTCCCTTCCCGATAACCACTCAGAATTTTCCTTCCTTCCTTTTTCTCATTTTCCTACTTTTATTTGCATCATAACTGCTCTAGAGCAGCAGTTACTGCCTGATTTACAACTTAAACTGACACAATAACTGTCTACATAACAAATAACTGCCATAGAAATTCAGTTCCCACTTAAAATTCTAACTCTTGACCCTCCTCTTATAATATTTAGTTATAAGAGGCCTAACAATACTCCCTCCCAAAAGAGTCACCTTGTCCTCAAGGTGAAAAGAAGGAAATTGCTCCATAATGGTCTCAACAGGTTCCCATGTTGCTTCAAAATATGGTAGGTCCTACCACTGAATCAACACTTCTGCTATGCCACTGGGAGCATTGCGGATATCTTGTACAGCAGCTGGAGTAACTTGCAATTCTAGTTCCTCTGAGAGCATAGGTGGCAAAGGTTGAGGGGTAGCTGAAGAAGAGATGGCCTTCTTAAGTAGGGACACATGAAACACGGGATGTATCTTACTCTCTGGTGGAAGAGCCAACTCAAATGCAACTGCTCCAATCTGCTTTGAAATCTGATATGGTCTGTAAAAACGAGGACTTAATTTCTCATTTCTCTTCTTAGCCAAGGACCGCAATCTGTAGGGCTGTAATTTCAAATAAAACCAATCTCCAACCACTAGTGAAATAGACGCCGGGACTGATCAGCGTACTTTTTCATCTGATTCTGAGTTGTGACCAAATTGCTTTTTAGAGCATGCAACATTTGGTCCCTATCTTGTGTCATGATGTTAACTTCTTCAACAACCAAAGGAATAGTAGTCCCTTTTAGGAGATGAGGTGGGTCTCGACCATATAGTGCCTTAAAGGGGGTTAATTTTAGAGCTATGATAATTGGTATTAAACCAAAATTCTGCCCAACTTAGCCACTTTGGCCATTGTTTGGGCTTAGTGCCTGTGAGGCATCTCAAGTATGTTTCCAAACATCTATTGACTACTTCGGTTTGTCCATCTGTTTGAGGATGGTAAGCAGAGCTAAATTTGAGTCTCGTACCCGCCATTTTGAACAACTCCAACCAAAAATGGCTCAGGAAAATCTTATCTCTGTCAGACACAATAGTAGAGGGGAAGCCATGTAACTTTACTACCTCTTGAAGGAAAACTTCAGCAACATCTTTTGCAGTGAAAGGATGGCTAAGTGCTAGAAAATGAGCATATTTAGTAAATCTGTCCACCACTACGAGAATGACATTTTTACCTTGAACCTTATATAATCCTTCAATGAAATCCATAGATATATCAGCCCAAACCTGATTGGGTATAGGTAGTGGTTGAAGAAGGCCTGCAGGAGACAAAGCTTGATACTTGTTCAGTTGACACACCTCACAATTAGCCACATGCTGCTGGATATCTTTTCTCATGCCCTCCCAATACACAACCTCATAAATTCTTTTATAGGTTCTGAAAAAACCAGAGTGTCCCCCCACTGCAGAGTTGTGAAATTCTTGTAGCAAAATGGGAATCCTTGAAGATCCTTTCGGTAGTACCAATTTCCCCTTATATAGCAATTTTTTATTTTGAAATGTATAGCCTGGATGAGCATTATGATCTTGGATTAGATCATGTATCAATTTTTGTAACTTAGGATCTCGATAAGTTTCCGACTCTCAATCTTCCACCTCTTCAAAGTGAACTGAAGACAAAGCTGCAAATGTCATCTTTCTAGAAAGTGCATCAGCTACGCCATTTTCTTTTCCAGGCCTATAATGGATTTCAAAGTCCAGTCCCATGAGTTTTGAGGTCCACCTGAAATATTCTTCACCCATTACTCGTTGTTCTTTTAGAAATTTGAGGCTTTTTTGATCGGTGATGATGACAAAATGCCTCCCTAGCAGGTAATGTCGCCACTTTTGAACAGCCATCACAATAGCCATCAGCTCTCGTTCATAAACTGACTTAGATTGTGCTCTGTCGGATAATGTTTGGCTAAGAAAAGCCACTGGTCTTCCCTCCTGCAATAAAACTGCACCCAAGCCCTTGTTAGATGCATCAGTTTCTATGGTAAAAGTTTTAGTAAAATCTGGAACAGTTAGTGTTGGTAATTCTGCCACCAATCTCTTGAGTTGTTCCAAGGCAGCTTGGGCTTCACTATTCCATTGGAAATTGTCTTTCTTCAAAAGTTGGGTCAAGGGCCTAGCTATCTTGCCATAATCTCTGACAAATCTTCGATAATACCCTGTCAGCCCCAAAAATCCTCTTAAGGCCTTAATGTCCTTGGGTGTTGGCCAATCTAGCATAGCTTCAATCTTCTTTGGATCTGTTGCAACTCCACCAGCTGAGATGATATGACCCAAATACTTTAATTGAGTCTGCCCAAAAGTGCATTTTTTCTTGTTGGCAAATAATTGATTCTCTTTCAACAAAGCTAGGACAGCCCTTAAATGTCTTTGGTGCTCCTGTTCATCTGTACTGTAAACCAAGATGTCATGGAAGAAAACCAACACAAACTTTCTCAAGTACGGCCTTAACACTTCATTCATAAGAGATTGAAAAGTAGAAGGAGCATTCGTAAGTCCAAAAGGCATGACAATAAACTCATAATGCCCCTCATGAGTTCTAAAAGCTGTTTTTGGAATGTCTGTTTCCCGCATCCTAATTTGATGATACCTTGATTTCAGGTCCAATTTTGAAAAGATCACTGCGCCTCCCAATTCATCAAGCAACTCATCAATAATAGGAATAGGGAACTTATCTGGTATGATTATCTTATTCAAAGCCGTGTAATCTACACAAAAGCGCCACCCGCCATCTTTTTTTTCACTAAAATGATTGGGCTAGAATAGGGGCTCACACTTGGTCTAATAATACCAGAATTCAACATATCATCTACTAATCTTTCTATTTCATATTTTTGATAGTGAGGGTACCTATAAGGCCGTATATTGGGAATATTGGCACCTTCCTTCAAGATAATAGCATGGTCTTGTCTTCTAGTAGGGGGCAGCCCTTGAGGTTCTTGAAAAACATCACCATATTCTTCTAAAATAGCTGCTGTCCATTCTGGATTGTCATCTGTAACTTCAGTTTTGGCTTGTAGTTGATGGTATTCCACTAAGAATCCTTGGCCTTGATCATTTAACGCTTTCAGAAGGGACTTTAGAGATGCTACAGCTCTAGTTAAATCGGGGTCCCCTTTCAAAGTGTGATAACCATTTCCAATAGGAATTCTAAGTGTCAATTCACGGAAATTGGCTCTAATTTCTCCCAGGCCAGCCAACCATTCCATCTCCAACACTACATCCACTCCTCCAAGATCAAAGACATAAAAATCTTGTTGCACTTTGAGTCCTTGTATCACCAATTCTAATTGAGGACACACTCCTTCACAATCAAGTTTTCTCCCATCTCCTACTTCTACCGTGTATATGGGAGGTTGCAAACATTTGCAAATTATGTTCCTTCACAAAAGTGGCTGAAATGAAATTATGTGAAGCTCCACAATCTACAAGGACCATAACATGTTCCTGGCCAATTATTCCCCATAACTTAATGTTTTTTTCGAAGCGAGACCAGCAATGCTACACATAGACAATTTGAGGTCTTTCAATTCTTTCTCCACTTCCACTAGATTCGATTCCTGCAATTCACAGTTCTCATCTTCCTCACCCAAAACCAGCACGTGCAACTGCTTGTTAACACACACATGGCCTGGACTAAACCTCTCATCACAGCGAAAACATAATCACTTTTGTGATTTCTCTTGCATTTCAGCCTCGGTTAACCTTCTGAATCCTCTACCTCTGAAAGTTCCAGCGGGCTTTGCAACACTTCCTTCCCTTGAAGAACTTCCAACTCCTGACGTTGTAGTTTGCGTTTGTTGCTTTACCCCTGGTTCCCATGTCACCGTTCTAGTATTATTGAAAGTTCTCATTGGTTTACCCCCAGAAGACGCGGAACTGCTCCCCTTGTTGATTAAATTGTTCTTCTCATCAACTCTCTGAGCGAAGTCCATTAATTCCGCAAGAGTCTCCACTGGGTGTAATTTTAATTCTGCCCTTATCACTTCCTTAAGTCCATTTAAAAAAATTCCTTTCAAATATGCTGGTTTTGCAGATTTGAGTGGGCCTGCGTATAGTTCAAACTTTTCTCGATACTCTTCGACTGACCCTGTTTGTTTGAGACTTAGTAACAATTCAAAAGGGCTTTCAACCATAGATGGTTGGAAACGCTTAATCACAGCAGCACGAAAATCATCCCAAGTAGGATGTTGAGCAGAAAATTCCCACCATTGGTACCATGTCAAAGCCTTTCCCTCCATAGCCACCATTACCGCTTGCAACTTCTATGCCCCAGACATTCCTTTCAGATCAAAGTATCTTTCCACCCTAGTCGTCCATCCATACGCATCTTCACCATCAAAGACGGGTATTTCTAATTTCCTCCACCTTTCGACCCTGTTTCACGAGTCTAGGGAATTTTCTGGCCTCTCTCCACACCACGCAGCGCGACTCCCATCGCTGGAATTATCTTCCTGCCTCGTGTGAATTAGCCTGACAGCATCAGCCAAGTCATTCAATTGGCGCCTGGCTTCCAACCGCTCCACCCTCTCTTGTTCCATATGTTTTTCCCATGTTTCACGCAAAGCCAGCAACCCTTCAAACCCTCGTTCCATAACTTCCATACTGCGTGCTTCCATATTGCGCGTAAATACCATGAATTTCTCCTGGATTTTTGTTGCTTTGATACCAGTGTTAGAACTGGTTAGTACATAATTTAAATGGGAAACTGAATTCTTTATTGAATTTAAACAGAATGTGTGTTTACAATTCTATTTAGGCAGAATTGATAAACTTGTTACAGAATTATCCCCTCCAAGAATTTGAGAGCTTGGTCTCTCCCTTCCCGATAACCACTCAGAATTTTCCTCCCTTCCTTTTTCTCATTTTCCTACTTTTGTTTGCATCATAACTGCTCTAGTGCAGCAGTTACTGTCTGATTTACAACTTAAACTGACACAATAACTGTCTACATAACAAATAACTACCATACAAATTCAGTTCCCACTTAAAATTCTAACTCTTGACCCTCCTCTTATAATATTTAGTTATAAGAGGCCTAACAGAAGGTTTATGAATGGGAGGCAACCCTCACCATACAAGCTGGTTTTGCAGAGCTGAGTTAGGCCCAACCCAAATGCTAGTTCTTCTTTCTACACTTTTATCTTTGTTTCCTGTTCTAGAGTTACTGTAGGATAGACCTTAAATTGTGAGGAGTAGAGTTCTGATATTCTACGTTTCTAGTATCAATATAATTTGGTCTCTATCGATACTAGAAACCACAAAAGTTTACAGATACCTTGAGCCATTTATTCGAATTCAGTTTCTGCACTACTATAAGCAACAACACCTTGTTTCTTACTTCTCCAAATAACTAAATTTCCTTATACACATGCACACTATGCAATAGTGATATATGTGTCAGTAACGGATCTTTCCCAATGTACATCTGCATCTGTACGAGATTTCCTTCTCACTAGTTTTGTTAAAGTACATGCCTTTTCCAGGATTAATTTTAAGTACCTTAAAATTCGTTAATCTGCCTCCAAGTGTTCTTAATTAGGAGAAGGCATGAACTTACTTACAACACTCCGTAGAAGGCAATAAAAGGTTTGGTGTGAGTTAGTTTGATAAGTTTGCCAACTAACCTCTGACATCTCTCTCAATAGCAATAGGAACATTAACTTTTCTGAAAGTTCCGCATTTGGTTCCATGAGAGTGTTAGCTGGTCTACACTCACTAGTCCTAGTGTCCTTCAAGAGGTTTAGAATGTACTTTGAGCTAGAAACTTTCATACCAAGAAAGTATTTCAGTGCATGTGCAAGATTTTCCAAGAAAGTTTAAATCTTTGATCTCAAATTCTTTTGCCAAACTTTTCTTCAATCTTTCCATCTCAATGTAAGAATAATGTCATCAACATATATAATTAGAACTGCAATCTTACCAATGTTGGAAAATCTTGTGAATAATGTATGATCGATTGCCCCCACATATACCCTTGTCTTTTAATAGATTGAGTAATTGATCAAACCAAGTCCTTGGAGATTGCTTGAGGCCTTGAGCCCATTTAGCGACTTTTGTAATTTGCGCACATTTGAACCAAACTTGTCTTCAAAGCCAAGAGGACTATCCATGTATACTTCTTCCTCCAAGTCACTACCAAAGATAGGTGAATTCTAGTAGTGTTCAATTTAATAACATAAGCAAAAGTCTTTGAGTAGTCCATGCCATATGTCTGAGTAAACTCCTAACAACCAAGTGGGCCCTGTACCTTTCAACTGTGTTATCTGAATTATATGTTACAGTGAAGATCTATTTACAGTCAACAAGATTCTTCCTCTAGGCAAAGTCACAACCCTTCAAGTTTTATTCTTTTCAAGATCCCTTATCTCATCAAGAACAGTCTCTTTCCACGTTGTAACTTTTAGAGCCTCATGTACACTTTTTGGAATTTCTACACCAGACAACTATTAGGTAAATGCAGCAAATGAAGAAGACAAATACAAGATCTAGTACCTTTTCTAAGTGCTATAAGAATATCTATGCCAAAAGAGTCACAATGGCTCTTAGGTATCTGAAGAAAGTAAAAGGCAAAATACTTTCATATTTTATTACTACAGCCCTAAACTGTTTATATAGGGAAAAAAATTACAATAGTAATACTAAGTAATAATGACAGAATCATAAAATAAAAATAAACAGAATAATATAAAATAAAAGAGAATCAAATCTGATTTTCCTTGATTCTTCAACACCCCATCTCAAGTTGGTGCATAGATATCTGTCATGCCTAACTTGGTTATAAGTCGCTCAAAATTGGATCTTGCCAAATCTTTTGTTTAGATATCAGCAGATTGCTGATTGGAAGTCACAAATGGCTGACATATAATTCCAGCATCAATTTTTTCTTTTATGAAATGGCGGTCAATCTCAATGTGCTTGGTTCTATCATGTTGTACAGGGTTGGGAACTATACTTATTGCTGCTTTGCTATCACATAACAATTTTAAGGGTGAGTCAACTTTCATTTTCAGTTCGTCCAAGAGTTTACAAATCCACAAAAGTTCACAAATTCCTTGAGCCATTGCTCTGAATTCGGCTTCTGCACTACTTCGAGCAACAACCACTTGTTTCTTACTTCTCTAAGTGACTAAATTTCCCCAAACATAGGTACAATATCCACTAGTGCATTTTCTATCAGTAACTGATCCTGCCCAATCAGCATATGTAAATATAGAGGCTTCTCTGTCATTAGTTTTCTTGAAGTACAAACCCTTTCCATGATTGGATTTCAAGTACCTTAAGATCCGATAAACTGTCTCCAAGTGTTCTTCATAGGGAGAATGCATGAATTGACTTACAACACTCACAGAGAAAGTAGTGTCAGGTCTAGTGTGGGCTAGATAAATAAGTTTGCCAACCAACCTCTGGTATCTTCCAATCTCAACAGGAACACTGCCTTTCTCCCAAAGTTTAGCATTTAATTCCACAGGAGTATCTGTTGATCTACACCCATTCATCCCAGTTTCTTCCAAGAGATCTAGGATATATTTCTTTTGAGAAACAATAATTCCCTTCTTTGAGCGAGCAACTTCCATACCAAGAAAATATTTAAGTGCGTCTAAATTTTTGATCTCAAATTCTTTTGTCAAATTTTTCTTCAATCTTTCCATCACAACAATGTCACCTTCTGTGAGAATAATATCATCTACATATACAATTAGAATTGAAATTTTACCAAAATTAGAGAACTTCATGAACAATGTATGGTCTGATTGTCCCTACATATATCCTTGCCTTTTGACAGGCCGAGTGAATTTTTCAAACCAAGCCCTTGGGGATTGGTTGAGACCATAAAGGGATTTTTGTAGTTTGCACACATTTGAACCAAACTTATCTTCAAAGTCAGGTGGACTATCCATGTATACTTCCTCCTCCAAATCACCATTTAGGAAAATATTTTTTACATCAAGTTGGTTAAGAGAACAATCTAAATTCACCGCCAAGGACAAGAGAACTCTAATAGTGTTTAATTTGGCAACAGGAGCAAAAGTCTCTAAGTAATGAATGCATATGTCTGAGTAAACCCTTTAGCAACCAAGCGTACCTTATATCTTTCAACTGTGTTATCAGAATTATATTTTACAGAAAACACCCATTTACAGCCAATAGTATTCTTTCCTGTAGGTAACGTCATGACTCTCCAAGTTTGATTCTCTTCAAGAATAGCTTCCTTCCACTTTGGAATTTTTAGAGTCTCTTGTATATTTTGTGGAATTTGTACAGCAGACAACTTAGAGGTAAATGCAGCAAATGAAGAAGACAATTTTGAGAATGACACATAATTAGACAAATGATATTTAGTACATGATCTAACAGGTTTTCTAATTGCAATAGGAAGGTCTATATCAGGATACTCGACATGACTCTTAAGAACAGAAGAAGACTTACCTGTATCAAGATGATGTATTGGATATCTATTGGTTCAGAATCTTGGAAGAGTCGGATAATGGGTCCTTCATTTCTTTGTTTATGGGTCCTTCATTTTTGTAACATCCATGGTTACAAAATTTTTTTTTGATTTTGGTTCAAAACACCGATACCCCTTCTGAGTTGGAGAGTAACTGGTAAACACATTTTATTGCTCGTGGCTCGAGTTTGTCAAGTTGTTTATGTTCATGAACGAAAGCAGTGCAACCAAAAACTTTTAGTGGAAAATCAGCAGAGACACTAGTCAAAGGAAAATAATTTCGAAAAATATCAAGAGGGGTATGAAAATCTAAAACTTTAGATGGCATTCGATTAATTAAATATGATGCAGTTAAAACAACTTCACCCCACAAATATTTTGGAACGTTATTTGCAAATAGTAAAACTCTAGCAACCTCAAGAAGATGCCTATTCTTTCTCTCTGCAATTCTATTTTGTTGGGGTGTATTAACATAAGAACTTTGATAAACAACCCCCTCGTTTCCTCCTTTTTTTCTTCCAATTTAGAGTTTTCCATGAAGCTTCCAACATGTATCACGTGTGTGCCATGGAACGTTTGCAATGTTCACACCATGGTTTCTGGCCATCTCTCTTCCCATCTTCATTCTTAGTGGCTAGGGCAGAGCTTTCAACCTCAACAACAGAAGGTGACTTACCCATCATAACACCTTGTCTCGCCTATTCTCTTCTAATTTCTGAGAATGCTTCCCGAAGTGATGGCAATGAAATATTTTCCAATATTTTTCCTCGGACTTCATCAAGCCGCTTATTAAGCCCAACGAAGAACATGAATACTCGGTCGTTCTCCTGTCTCTTAAGAAACAAAACACTGTTCTCACAACACTTCCAATGATCATCATAGCAGAGATGCAATTCTTGCCATAGTGTAATCAACTCATTATAATAGGTAGTGACATCTCTATCTCCTTGTTTGGCATGCCACAATCGTGATTTGAGATCGAAAATTTGAGAAGAATTCGCAATATCAAAATATGATTCTTTGACAGCCTCCCAAACGTCCTTCGCAGTAGGCAAAAACATAAAAGATTTTCTAATCGCTGATTCGATATTACTAAGCAGCCAAACAATAATAACAGAGTTCTCAGATTTCCAACACCTGTAATTCCGATCATTTGTGGCAAACATTTGCACCTCTCCTGTGAGGAAACCATATTTTCCCTTACCGTCTAGTATCACTCTTGTGGTTTGGGACCATTCGACATAATTTTTTCTATTGAATTTCTAGATTTCAACCTTGAGGGCATTAGAAGTTCCCTCAAGGCCAAAAAAATTGGAAAAACCATTGTTAGATAAACCATTTCAGCCGCCATTGCTGACTGGGCCGCGGCCACTGCCTAAACCAATATTGCCGGCGTTGTTGACTACTTCTGATTTTTCACCCAAACCTTCATCGCTGCTGCCGCTGCCGCTACCCATAAGGGTTGCCTACCATGGGGTATTGTGTATCATTAGGTAGATAAAAAAAACTTCCCTTTAGCTCAGTTGGTTAGAGCGTCCCAAACCCCATTGGGTTGTGGAAAGCTTTACAGAACCTTAACCAAGACCTATTGATACCATGAAGAAAGTAAAAGGCAAAATACTTTCATATTTTACTACAGCCCTAAGCTGTTTATATAGGGAATAAATTACAATAGTAATACTGAGTAATAATGACAGAATCATAAAATAAAAATAAACAGAATAATATAAAATAAAAGATAATCAAATCTGATTTTCCTTGATTCTTCAATTGTATCGAAAGAGAACTTTGTAGAAAGTAATAGAACAATACTTTCATATTTTATTATTATAGTCTTAGAATGTTTATGTAGAAAAATAAATTACACTAGTAGTTGTCCCATTAATTAGGATTAATAATGACAGAGTCAAGCAAAATAAAAATAAAGAGAATCAAATAAAATCAAGAATAAAATAAAATCCCAATGAAACTGCATGACAATGCTGAGTTCAGAATTTTCGGCTTTCAAATACTGGGCATCACTTCATCTGTCTCCTAAGTAAATGCTGCAGCTATTAATTTAAAGAAAGAAAAGGCCCCAAGAACTATGTTTGCTTACCTATTTCCTCTCATATTCGAGTGCCTTTTTCCCTCCAACCCCAACACTCTTTTGCCAAACTATCTTGATCCCATTTTAATTAACTTAGAGCTTTGTCATTCTTTTGGTTTATAATTTTTTGTAAGTTGTGTTCAGGTGTCTGGTTTGAAGTCCATCACCTCTAAACATCTTGCGCTGGCAAGTCAAGTCATTAGTTTCATACATGCAATTATTCCCGGTACAAATGCGCACTCCTATATTATGGTTTTTGAATGTATTGTTATCGCGAGTTTATGACATTGTTATTAGATGGTTGAATTAAATTATAACTTTGTTCTTCATTTCTGGTGTAAGAAATTCGGCAGATTCTTTTTTTGAAAGTACAAGAGACTAGAAAATCCCTATTGCTTTCAGAGATTGATCGAGTCGCGCAGGTATGTACATAATTCTTATTTCACCTTCCTGCATTTGATACGGTAAACTTATGTAGTTGTTTGGTTTTAATTGCATTTTTTGATGAACTTCATTGCTGTATTATTGTTTCTTTTTTTTTTTCCTACTTATAGATGATGAAAATTTATGAATTGCAATTCCTCATATAAGGTGCAAATTTACACAGTAGTTTACTAAATGGAAATAGGCTTTCCATTTAATCACCTATTTGAGTTTATGGTAAAAGAGGAAGGGGCAAATTATTAGAGTTGTATTTGAGTTTGTAAAGTCTAAAGTGCTGAGAAAGTGAAGGAAAATGACTGAATGTGATAGAAAATGAAAGTGAACAGAAGGATGTATAAAATAGAGAGAAGTCTGTGTGAAGCTTACAATTAAATGTAATGTCTTGTATTCTCCAGAGTTTAATCTTGCACAAGAAGTATATTTTTTAACAACTTGTGTGGGTTTAAGCAGAAGGTCAATATAGTTTGGATTTTGCAGCCTTTGTTCAACTATTAGTTTTTACAAAATGTTTGGGAAAGGTAACATGGACAAGCAAGGAAGTCTGGATGCTTTACTCTTGTATATATTCACTAGATCATTTTTTCTCAGAAACATGATTTCTCAACTGGTTTCATCATGTTCAAACTCATTAATTTCGTCATCTATGAAATTCAATACACTTTGTGATGCCTTTTATTTGTTTCTGCATGTTCAAACCAAAAGTCAATGTTTCTAATTTTGATTTTGCCATAAATTTTTTTCTTGCTTTACTCCTCTTTTCTTCTGTTTCTTGTTATCTAAAAATGCCCCTTTCTCCATTAAAAAACCTGATGTTCATCTTTGTAATCCACAACTGCATGGGTTGGAGGCATTTTTAGAGCAAAAAATATGTTTAATTCTTCCTTGAGCGTCCAAACATATTTATAAGACCTTGTTTAGCGTTTACTTAAGGTGGTGCTGGTGATCTCTTGGGCACCCTATTTTCATTATTTCTGTTTAGGAGGATGCACGCTGCTCTTCCCTATTTTATTCTCCTTTTTCTCTTGCCAATAAAACTTCTCTTATTTTATTAAAAAACAAAATTGTTTCTTCTTGTTAGCAAGATATTAGAAGAGAATAAAACTAGAGAAATATGAATCATCTCTTGTGTATTGAAATTGTGATTTTCTGATTACAATGAAAAGTACAGTGATTCCGTTTTTATACCAGTCTTATCCTGCACCCTGTGAAGTGTTATCATACACTCACTCCTAACTGACTGCAGAAGCAATTATGCTGTCGCGGCAGCATGTACAGGCTAGTCTTAAGCTAATAGAGCATGTGATGTAAATATACCCAATCCGCACTGCTTGTACCATGTAGAAAGGCAGAAAAATTAAACAACTAGATTGGAAACTGCATATATCTCACACAAGAAAACATCAAAATGTTTTAAGAATATTTACTTTTCTAACATTTAGTTATCTTCATATCTTTTCTTCCAGGATTATAAAGTCCATAGAGATGAAATACATACGAAATTGGTTCAGATAATGCGAGAAAGATTACTAGTCCATTTGCGTGGGTTGCCTCAAATTGTTGAGAGTTGGAATAGACCTGAGGATGCTGATCCCCAGCCTAGTCAATTTGCTCGGTCCCTTACAAAGGTAAATAATTGTGCTTATGAGAAAGAAAAAAGTATAATGGAGAATATGTAAATGTGCAAAACAAAAAGGTCCTTTCCTTCTTGACTATTTTGTGTGGACTGTAGATGTCAAATGATATAATGATCTTTCAGTTCCTGACTTGGGTTGTAATATGTTAGATATAGGGTGAATTTGTCGAATGGGAGCCAAAAAAATTAGTTAGTATATTAAAGTAAACAAAATCTTCCTTGTCTGGGCAATTGCTCTCATTCCTTCTATGACCCATCCTTCAAACATGCAATGTCAAATTTGACATTGAAACCTTATCGTCGTGCAGTTAAGTAATTCAAAACAGATGTAATAACATTGCCTTGAATTTGAACCACAAATCTATGACTGGTCCTCTATAAATTCATTGGTTATATTACTGGTTAAATAAGTTAGACAATTGGTTAACTGCAAGTGGTTAAATCAGTTTGACAAATATTAATATGGTATCTGTGAGTAGGACAGAAAAAAAACCTAAAACTGAATCAAACCGCACCAAAAATTCCTAACTATGATGGACGTTCATGAATTGAACTGTACCAGTTCAGTTCGTGAACTATCTGTCACAGTTCGGTTCTTTCTAGTGTGGTTTGGTTTGGTTTGATTTTTCAAACAGTCTTAATATTGAGTTCGATTTTTTAATTTTTTACTAGTCCTAATATCTGTTAATAATGATAATTTTGTATGGATCGGTTCACAGAGAATCACTTCAGTTGAAAAAAGTATAGTGCAGTTTTTTGTAAAGGTAGTTTCGGTTCAGAAATGAAGAACCGGTGCACCAAACCTTTATATCAGTTCGGTTCAGGACGGACCATTAACAGTTCGGTTTGGTTTTACTGATGTGTTGAAACAGTTCTGTTTTAGTTCGGTTTGGTTTTCTTCACTAACCAAACCATAAATCTGTGAGGAGTCTGTTAAATTTGTCTCTGTAAATTGTGAGGTCTGTAACTATACTTTTTTGTCTTATTATTATTACGTGTGTCTAAGTTGTATATGATTTATGTAGAAATCATTCTATCAGTGGAGTTTGCTAAACTTCAAGTCATTCATAAACGCAAATATGGAACATGCATCTAACTTGATGTGCTTCTAGATTCAATGTGATATATTTGATAGGATGAGTGCTTTCAAATTCATTAAATTCTTTAGCTCTACTCCCATGCCCAATTTTTCACAAAGCAATCTCATAATTGGAACCTATTTATTTTGTTAATTTGATGCTAGGAAGTTGGATACCTCCAGCGTGTTCTATCTCGAACCTTGAATGAAGAAGATGTTCAGGCAATTTTCAGGTAAGGATCTGAGAGTTCTCCTTGTTTCCTTTATTCTGATATTGACTTAAAAATGTGATATCAAGATTTCCAAAGTATTGAACCAAATATGTGTTGCCCATTATTTCTTAATGTTGGAATGATTATTGAAACAATGGGTATTTTATTGATTTCTCCAGGGTGAGTGGGTGACTGACTGTTGCTAGGCCTTAGATATAATTAGTTGATAAAGAAACATGGTTGTTCTGAAATAGTAAGGCATAGTAGGCTTGAGAAGTTTGCTAGCTAGATATGAATCTTATATTGCAGAGTGCAAACTGATGTATTTAACTATCATGTGATATTTCAATCATCTCGTGTACTGGTATTAGTTCCTGGATTTGTATTATTTCATAGATATAATTAATTGATAAAGAAACATGGTTGTTCTGAAATAGTAGGGGCATAGTAGGCTTGAGAATTTTGCTAGCTAGATATGAATCTTATATTGCAGAGTGAAAACTGAAGTATTTAACTATCATGTGATCTTCCAATCATCTCGTGTACTGGTATTAGTTCCTGGATTTGTATTATTTTTTAAGATAAATTCTGAAGTAAATTTTCCATTTAAAGGTAAAGTAATTAAGGCTGCTGCTTTCTCTTCTTATAAAGATAATTGATTGATTTGATTCTATAATGATAACATCTAACATCTTATGAATTCCTACAATTTACTCCTTGAATTTTCTATTTTTCAGGCAAGTGGTCATCATCTTTCACTCACAAATTTCAGAAGCATTTTCAAGATTTGATATAAGTACTTCCCAAGCAAAGAATAGGTATTTACTTTTCCCCAAGTTATATTATTTGAGCCTACACTTTTTAGACTATTAAGAATGGATTTGTTTCTAAAAATTCCTGTAACTTGCTAGGTTATATCGAGACATCAAACATATTCTCCAATGCATACAATCATTGCCATCGGGTGATTTAAGTAAATCGGATACCCCTAACTGGGGTCAGCTGGATGAATTCTTGGTGCAAAGATTTGGGACTGATGCTGTTCAGTAAACTGTATTGTAAAGTAAACAACTCATTGCTTACGTGGGAAGGCTAACCTACTTTAGAGGATGTGGGGGTGATTTAAACCTTCTTCACTCTGCATTTTTGTGTAACACTAAGTTGAGGTAATATTATTGCTAAATTTTGATTAATTTATTACGACATGCATAAGAATCATTGTTATCTTCTCGATAACTATAAATTTGATTAAAGGGCCACAATACTATTTAATGTTCATTGCAACAAATTATTAGTGGCGAAAATTTCTGAATTTTTTCCCTACCCAATTAGTTAATTATATCTTATTTGAGTTGTTATGAAGTGCGTGTAGAGCATACACAAGGTTTTTCTTAGCTTTCTAATATTGAATTTGGATTCTATTTTTTCAGGCCTTTGGTTGGTCTATGGTAGATATACAAGGTAATGTATCATGTATGAGCATTGTGTAGCCGTGATTGGTCATTTTGCAAAAGTTTTGTAGCAGTCACTGTCGATATTCAATTCTTGGTTGCTGTCTCATAATTGTAATGTTAAGCTGAAAATAGATATGAATTAGTAAATGAGTGAAATTTCTCCCTCTTATTCTCCTCTTCGTTTCAGCCATGGATATTAATGCATCAAAATGTACATCATTCGAGATAACTGTAGTGAGATTACTAAACTGTGAGCTGTTTCGAGGGCATACTGCAGTTCCCTTAATAAAGAAATCTCTTTGGTTTTCCTTCAGTAACAAACCCTTTCAATAGAAGAATCACAATTGTATACACCTGTTAAGGTTTATGGAGACAACTAGTTCAAGTGACGAAAAGATATGGCATTTTCCCTAATTAAAAACAATTTAATAGTGAAGGAGTAGCAAGCAGTACTGAAAATGAATGTGTTCTACAATCATGGATCATAGTTAGATAGATTCTTTGACAAGTAAATGAAATTTTAAGAGTTTGATTATTTCATTAATGATAAAAAATATGTTGTTTAATTATATGTTGTATCTCAAATAGAGTTTACAATATTTTTAAAGTCGTGTTCTTTTGTTAAGGTATATGGTAGAGAGAGTTTAATTAGATTTTGGTCATAATAAGGTAGAGTTAATTAGATTGTGGTCCCTATAGTTATCGTTCATGTATGTGTTGGTCTCAATTTTTTTTCCCCCTCAGGTACAGACTTTTATAATTTTCATTCCATTAATATAAAGGTCAGTAATATAAGACCAGTATTTCATCGACTTTCATAAAGGTCAGAGTCAAGTTTAAAAAAAGCCTTTGACAAGCAACAAATCAAACTTAGACTTTAAATTTTTTGACAGGTTAAATTTAGGCATTATAAAGTCTAACTCAATCTAGCTTATTTTAACTCCTATGTACAACCAAATCAAGTCTCTCATATTATCTCTTTGATTCATCTAGACATTAATATTAGCTCTTTGATTCATCTCATTTACACGTTCATACTATGCGCCATACAAATTTTTACTTGGCCTACCATTAAGTACAAAGGGCGGGGATGAAGTTATTTTTCTTTGTAAGTGTGGGGGAGGAAGTTTGAGACGAGATTCAATGTAGGTGAGAGTATCCAATATACTTGTGAATTTGTTGTCTCCACGGGGCGCGCCATGTAGAGATTATTCACTCTAAAAGTAACATCAATGACGCTTTTCATTATCCAGTTTGTCGTTGGCGAACCACCAGTTTTTACTTCTAATTTTATCTTGCTATTCAACATGCTTGTATGATATACTAATTCTTAATGGGTAATTAACACATGCAGTTCGTCCTTCTCACCCTTTTCTTTATCCTCCAATTTATTTCAAACGCATTTGTTTCTTGTCTCTAGCCTTTTGGGTTTTCCTACGCAACTTTTTACCATTGGAACTTTTCTAGCCATTTTGTCTTTGTGGCGTCTTAGATCTATTAGTACCTATTTATTGTCGTTTGTTGTTACCCACTGCCCTCATCTTTTGTTTGCTTGTTGTGATTTTCCTTAGTTGGTTGTTCTTTTTTATTGAAAAATTACTTTCACCAAATAAGATATGACCACAATAAAGAGGAGAAAGTGAATTCCTCTTTATTTACAACAATTTATTTTTTTATTTTTGTTGGAAGGATGAATTTTTTGTTTTGGTTTATCTCTAATTCGCATGGTCAACATTTTGAGTTTTTTTATTAAAATTACAAATTTTGGATTTTAGATTTTTTAAAGATGCAGTGGAAAAGGAAGATGTTGAAGAGGAAGATGATGAAGAGATAAAAGATGAAGATTGCACATGAACAAAAACTAATTTAAACTTAAATGATTATAAACGTATTTTTTCCAAATCTTAAACGACCAATTTAGGAATCTTTTACTTTTATGATTTGTCATATCAATATAGTTATGCACACGTCAGCATTGGAATGGTTACGTTGCATTTTTTTTAAACATAACTAACGAAAAAAGACATTTTCGCAAATAAACAATAACATAAAGACTGACGTTGCAAACAGAGTGCCACATAACAAACCTACTTGGAAAAAAATAATAAAAGACCTATCCAAGAACTAGATCAAACGTAAAAGAGTGCAATTTAGCCCTTAATTGAACCATGGAAGATACATGGATAAATGAATTAAATATAATTTTGGTATTTTATCTTTTACCTAATATTTCTTTTGGTATTTTATCTTTTTTGATTAAATTTCGTCCTTTATCTTTTACATGTGATGTATTTCAATCATTTTCACAATTACAACACAAGTTATAGCAACATTTGATCATTGGAATCTCTTCTAATAATTGTCAATACGCGTCTACTATAATATTTTTTAAAAGAACATCCATTTAAGCCAATAATAGGTTTGTACTTGAAAAAACTCTCCTTATATACTTTGAAATAGATATAAACTCTTTGAAATGAAATAATTTATCAAAGTTCTCTTTATTTACATCCCGTCCTTATTAAGTTTGCACACTTAATTTTATAACTGATCAAAGATTAAAACTCAATAGTTCTCGGTTTGAAAGGGTTATGATGAAAATGACTAACATTCATTATTAATAAAAAAATAGGCTAAATAACACTTGTGGTCCCTTAACTTAATTTCAGTTAACATTTTAGTTCTTTATCTTTTTTTTCTTCCCGATTTGGTTCTTTATTTTAATTTTAAATGACAATTTGATCTTTTATGTTTTAAAATGTCAATAATATTATCCTTTTTTTTACAAAAATTCAAAAAAGTCATCAAAATTTTCAACCAAAACCCATAAATTTAATTATATTTTTTAATATAATACAAATTTCATCAAATTCGTAACTCAAATCTTCAAATAAACTCATATTTTCATTTTTTTTTATTTGATGTTGTTAGAGATGGAAACATGAGTTTATTTGAAGCTTTGAGTTTCAAATTTGATGAAATTTGTATTATTTTGAAGAATATAATTAATTTTATGGGTTTTGGTTGGAAATTTTGATGAATTTTTGTAAAAAAAAGATAACATCGTTGACATTTTAAAATATAAAAGATCAAATTGTCACTTAAAATTAAAATAAAGGACCAAATAGAAGAAAAAAAAGATAAATGACTAAAACGTTAACTGAAATTAAATTAAAGGATCACATGTGTTATTTAGTCTAAAAAATAAACGACGAAAATGAATTAAAAAAATATAAATGAACAAAATAAATATTTGACAATAAATAAATGACCAAAAGTATATTTAAGCATGATTAAATCCTACTTACGAGGATGTGAAGTTAGAATTATTTTATTCATAAAAGATTTGAAAATTGTATTAGATTTAAAAATGGAAAATATTTATGTGAATAAATCCCCTCTTAGGTTTTTTTTTTCATTAAGTTATCTCTATCAGAAATAATCATATTTGAAACACATTGAACACTAAATATGAATATTTCTCTTAGTAGAAATTCGAACCTGATTTACTACATTGTAGAAATCTAATCTGTCGTGTTAGAGTTAACCATCGTTGGTTAAAATAATCTATTTATTTTGCTGAATTTGTCAATTTAATCTTTATCAAATTTAATCTTTTAAGCTTTCCCCCTCAATATTCTTGATCGGGTTTGTTTTTTAAAAGTTTGATTTCAAACTGTAAGACAGTATGTGATTGTTTGCATTGCACTTGGTTGACGTGCGCTGGATTTATTTAGAAGTCTCGTAATAACGGAATTTTTAATTATCAAGAAAGTAGCTCGCAACAAATTTTAGAGGATGTCAAATTTATGTCTTGGTTTTTGATCAAATCTATACTGCTCGGATTTAATTATGGTCTACGAGTTTTCAAATCCCAACCATTAGCTTGTTTTGATATTGTTTGAGTGTTGCAGGTGTTTGGTTAGCTTGATAACATGTGTTGTTTGCACTAAATTTGTTGACTTCCTTGTATCTTTATCATTCATAGCACTCATTGCGCTCTCATCATGCTATATATGATGTATCTACATTGATATTTTCTATTATTTTAACGAAATCTATATTCCCTATTTATTTTTAATAAAGTTATAAAACTGAAAAATATCTATTCAATTAAGTCTATTACTGAAAAATATCTTATAAAACTGAAAACTATCTTTCAATTGAGATGTTTAAAGAATTCAAAAGACTTTTTGTCTCTAAAAAAATTCATTAATATTTAATTAAGATTTTAAAAGAATATAAATAATTTCTAGAATATTCAATTAAGATTTTCAAGATTTTTTAAAGAAAACAATAAAATCTAGTAGTATTTATTTGAGATTTTTCACAACTTAATCTTTTGGTATTCAAAATTATACATACTAATACCAACAATCTCACCAAAAACCCTTAATCTGATTTATCTCTTATCGGGTTTTTCTTTCTCAATGGCAAATGTATGTTTTTAGTGTTGTCTCGTGCTTTTAGTTTCACGTTATTTTTAACAGTTATTTGATTTTATACGCAGAATATTTGTTTTTAGGGTAAAAAATCGTTTTAGTCACTAAAATATGATACTTTCATTTTGGTCTCTAACTCAGTATAATCTCAAAATTAGTGCACGAATTATCAAAATGTTAGTCAGTTAAGTCCCTAACGTTATAACGGTCACAAACTATTTTGACAGTAAATTATATTTTTCAAGGACTTTTATGATTATAAATTGTATCTTTTAGGGGCTATTTTGACGATTTAAAAACTAATTTGATTTTTTTTATTGAGTGAGAAACCAAAATAATAGCGTCATATATTTCATTTTTATTATCAGGATGCTTTTGATATACAATGCTTTTGACTTCATTGTCTTCTAATAGTTTTGACTTTGTTTTTTTAGTTTAATTTGCACGCACATTATGCTTTTGATATATAATGCTTTTGCCTTCTCATACTTTGAATTTTTTTTTAATTTATATGCACTCTTAGTATGTCATAACCACTCATGTCCATTACTTTAAAATAGTTACCATACAATTCAGTTATTTTTTAACATCGAATTGTTGTGATTCACTGTTAATGTAAAAACTTTTTACACTGACAGTACATGTAAATTAAACCCTTGTACTTTTCTTCTTTGTGTAATTTAACTTTTTATTTTATTGCCTTTGTTTTTTATAATTGGTTATTAGTTTTATTATAATTATGAAGCTTAATTGGACCATGGAAGATATTTGGATAAATTCTACTTACGAGAACATGAAATTATAATTTTTTGTTCTTAAAAGATTTGGAAATTGTACGACATTTAAAATGGAAGATACGTGGATAAACCCCGCTTTGTTTCTATTTCATAGATTCTCTTCATCAGAGGTAATGATGTCAAAATGTGTCGGACACTAATATGAGTACTTCTCTTAGCGAAAATTCGAACTTGATTCACTATATTGTGGAAGTCTAACCCTTGCTGTTATACACAACCCTTGTTGGTTAAAAAAATATTTTTTTTATCAAGTTTAATTTTAAGCTTTTCGTCGCAATAGTCTTGATCATGTTTGTCTTTTCAAAGGTTTGATTTCAAACAGTAAGTGAAGGTGCCAACACGAGAAGGGGGTCTGAATTGTGTTTGCCAAACTCAAATTCTTTTTTGCTGTTTTGTTGAATGTTGATGTGAATTACTTGATGAATAAATAATCAGACTTAGCAGCGGATAATTGAAGTAGCAATATCGATTTACAAGAAAGGGGGGTTTGAATTGTAAATCCGCCCTTTTAAAATTCTTGTTAAAAACTTAAGAAAATAACTCATGATTGATCTTGGTTGTGAAAACAGAAAAAGGAGAACGTTTCTTGGTTAGTTAAAATCAACAGTTCAGTTTATCTATTTAACTTGATAATTAACAGACTGAAAGTAAATAGAGATAAGGGAAGAGATATCACACACAGATATATCCTGGTTCACCCAACCCGGGCTATGTCCAATCCTCACAACGTGAGATTTTCCACTAAGTGTTTAAAACAAGAACCTTCTTGGTTTTACAGCACCTAGTTCAGATCAGCCTTGATCTGTTACAGTTTGTCAATCCTTTCCACCTAGAAAGAATTACAATCAGATCACCTATCAACCCTTGATAGGATTTTACAACTTCACCTTTTAACCTTAAAAGGATTTCTCTAAAAATGACTCACTCAAGCTATAAACAAGCCTTATAATCTTGAGTGTTGAATGACAATGATAGGATTTAAAACAGAATCTGTTTTGACTCAACTCTTGTTTGAGTTTAGATTCTTTACAAATGGTTTCAGTAAACTAAAGATAGAGAATTTGATATAGAAGGTTACTGATTTCTTGAGAAGCTTTCAAGTGTGTAGATTTATGTGAGTGATGTTTTTCTATGTACTTGAAGCTGGGTTTTCTTCCTGAGCTTTGGCCTTCCTTTTATAGGCGTGAGAGCATTTAATGATGGTCAAATAGAGCCGTTGGTAGTGCTCTTGTCAGGCTTGACCAAAGACATTATTTCTAAATAAAAATAATCCAACTTTTGACTATTTTTATTTTCTGTTCAGGCTGGGCTGTGTGTTGCATTTTGGATCAAATTTTCTTGAGTGATTACTAATCCTTTAACACTTCTAATAAGTGATAATATTGTAGGCTTGAACTAGAGCTTTTGAATCACTTAAAACAGATTAAAAATGATCACAGAGCTTGTTGTAGAAAAACTGTAGTTGCTGGAGATTGATGATCAATCTGGAGCTTTAGCTTTTGGGTTTCCTGGAGATTGATAATCAATCTGGAGGTTCAATTTTGATCATTCTGGATGTCTTCTTGATCTTTTCTTGGATCTGTTTTGATGTAAACATTCTTCAAGATCGTTCAACGTTCTTGGCAGTCAAGCTGGAGAATGATGTTCAGTATGCTGGAGAATGATCGTATCATTCTGGACTAATGGTACACTGTTGGAGAATGGTGTTAAATATGCTGGAGATTTGATTGTTAACATGCTGGAGATTGATGTTTGTTCATTCTGAAGATAGTTGTTAATCATGCTGGAGAATGATAATCATTCTGGAGATTGATGATCATTTCTGAAGACTAATGATCATTCCTAGAGACTGATGATCATTCTTGATAGAAGATCATTCTGGAGACTGTTCTGATCATTCTGGACATTCTGATGTCCAAGAACAGACTTGGTTCTTCCCCTGAATGTATTTTCTGGAGGTATCCTCTGAATGTATTTTTTGGAGGTATCCTCTGAATGTATTTTCTAGGGATATCCTCTGATATCTATTTCTGGAGATATCCTCTGGTATCCTTTGGTTGAGGTATCCTCTGGTATTCTCTAGTTGAGGTATCCTCTGATATCCTCTGGTTGAGGTATCCTCTGATATCCTCTAGTTGAGGTATCCTCTGATATCAGCTTGGTGAGGTATCCTCTGATGGCAGCTTGGTGAGGTATCCTCTGATGGCAGCTTGGTGAGGTATCCTCTGATGGCAGCTTGGTGAGGTATCCTCTGATGGAAACTTGGTGAGGTATCCTCTTATGGCAGCTTGGTGAGGTATCCTCTGATATCATCGGGTAACATCTGCTGTTTTTTCAGATTGTGTCAAGAGTGTTCTTTATGCTGATTTCTTGGCTTTCCTTGAATCATTAACATGCTGTTAATTCTGGACATTTTGGAGACTGTTTAGTCTTGCTTTGGCAGCTTAATTCATGGCCTTTTTTCTTTGCAATTAGAATGGTTCCTTTTGATTCTAATTGATCACATCTGTTCCTTGTCATGTACTCTAAGTACTGATGTAAATTCCAGATGCAATAACTTTAATTAAGTGGTGGAGAAAGTTTGGTCTTTATGCTATCATAGTTTTGCGAACATTCTCTGTTTTCTAGAATATGTCAAGAATGTTCTCTGCTGCTGTTTTCTTCGATTCTTGCTTTGTTCACTTATGCATTTATGTTCCTTAAACAAACTTAAGTGAAATCATTAGTAGATCACCATTCATAAGACTTAATCATTTAATTAAAAAGGTTTGTTGTCATTAAAACATATATCAAAAAGGTTTTTTCCTCAACAATCTCCCCCTTTTTGTATGCAAGCATTTGAACGCACTTTGAAAAATAGTCAATGAATATATATTCTTCTCATTTTTTAGAAAGAAAACAATGAGTAAACTTCAATTTCAAGAAGAATAATATTTTCTAAAAACTCCCCCTGAATTAATTTTTTAAATAATTCAAAGTTCCATAAAACAAGAAAATGTCACTTTGCTCTTTGTCCTCGTTCACAAGAGATCACCTTTCAATTTGAATATGATCAAGCTTATTGTTAGAAATAGATCCATTTTTCATTTTTAAAACTAGAGAGAATGAGCGCATACAAGGAAGCGAAATAAGATGAATCACATATAATTTCTCTCTTTACAAAACATTCTTATGCTAAGAATGTTTGTATTTTTCAAAAACTAACTTTTTAAATGGATAATAAAAAAAATGCCAAAGGATTTGCCCACATTAAAGAAATGTTTTTCTCAAAGTTTTTTGTAAACACACAAATAAACAATAAGGCATATGTTCAAGCTTACTTTCATGAGACTTTTTGATTGTTGCTATTTTTATCTATCAAGCTTAAAATAAATTTAAACAATTGAGATTAATTTTCACAAAAGAAGTAAGCAACAAATAAAACTCATTTGCAAAGACATATATTAATATGCTTCAAAATGTTCACATATCAAATTTTGACTTTCATGGCATAATCTTCTTGGATTACTTCAAAAATGAATCATAAACAAGGATATAAATTTTAAAATATGTTGAAGAAGGATCTTTTTCAAAAGCCACATTATAAACTTAATTTTTTGGTTTTTTGAAAAGCCCTATTCAAGAAATTATACTTAGACAACAAGCAATGTATAGGCTATTCAGTATATTCAAAATAATTGGAGAGAACATGATAAAGAATACTTTCAAATTCATAAGAAGGTGAATGATGTTAATTCATTTAACATGATAATTTGAAAGATGTTATTGTGCAAAGTGTAAAAAGGTTCAATGAAGTATACTTGACAAAACAGCCATTTGTCTAATTATTAAAGACACTAATTTATTTTAAATGTCTTTATAACAAGAACAATAATGTTTGAATATCAACCCAGATTTACACACTTGTTTATATCATCATACAAAGTGTATGAACAAAGAGTGAAAACATGTTGAATATAGAATAGAAATTAGGCATATGCATGTACAAGTAATGTAATCAATTTAAACTTTTAAAGTCATACTTGCATAAAATATAACATGCATTTTTAATTTTAAGAACACCCAATCAATCACATGATATAAAAAATATTCATTTTTATCATGATGCAAATAGCATAAGAATTTTGGATTGAGTGTACCTCCTTTAGTGGTCTAGTTCAACGACGAGAGATCTTTGAATATTTTGGAGCTTCTCTTCATTCTCTTTCATCTTGATTGATGGTCAAAGTGGGACAATTTATCTTTTTTTGTTGAGAGAGTTCTTCCAATGATGAATCAAAATTGTCATACACTCTCAAGAGTATCTTTAACCATTTTGAAATTAATGCTTTAATCGTTTATTCGCACAAGCGTTCATCCAATAGGATGATTGCTCCATAATCAAGTCTATGTCGTATACAACACCTTGCTGCTTGATTTTTAAAGCTTGGAATGCTTGATGGAAGAGCCACTCATTTCAGCCTAAGAGACGTTTGGATGTTTTGAATGTGTCATTATACTTATTCTTTAGTAGAGCTTGAATATCATTTATGTTGTTCAGAGGCATGTTAACCACTGTAGTTGCATCTCCAGCAGCAACATCAACTTTGGTACCAGTAACAAATTCCTCCCAATTAGTTCTAATAATTTGATCATGAGGAGATGTTTTGGAGGAAAGGTTAATAGTGAGGTAGGTATAGGAGCAAATGGTTCAAGCTCATTGTTGATGTTCTTCAACCATATCATCAAGATGTGCAACATTAGTTTTTATTGGATGAAATATATTTACTGTCAAGAACATTCTGCTCTTGTGGAGAACATTTTGCTCTTTGTGGAGAATGTTCTGGTATGAACCATTTTTGCTTAAATTGATCATTCTCTTAGATTCTTCTTCATCTAGCTTGTTTCTGAATACCCATCTTGTTCCAATGATAGATTGATCTTGTGGATCTAGAACAAGAGTCCAGATTTTATTCTTGTCAAATTGAAGAAGTTCTTCCTTCATTACTTCAATCCAAGATTGATCAACTATGACTTCTTTAATTGATTTTGTTTTCAATTTGGGAGATCATTGCCATGTTATTGTTGACAGCATATTTGAATGACATTCTTGTTCTAATACCATCAGTTGTATCTCCAATGATTTGTGTTTGAGGATGGTCTCCAATTGTTCTCCAGCTTTTTGGTGGAGAATGAAACGGAGATTGTTTATCAATCTCGGTTTCGTGCAAATTGTTCTGTTGTGTACCTTCTTGCTTAATTTGATTTTTCTCTTAGATCCTTTTTGTTTTTCCACTTTAAGATCATACTTTGGAGTTTCCATGGATGATATTTGAACATTATCTATCAACTTTGTGATTTATCCAAATTTAACATTGTAATTATTTTTCTTCACCATCCTATCTTTCATCATAAAAATCAACATATTCATCAAACATAATATGCATAATATCATCTATAATTTGGGCCTTGAGATTCTATAATATTTATGGAATGTAGAACATTCAAAATATATACTTTGATGGTGTTTTAAAACAAATTACTCATACTTTTTTTATCATGTGAAACATAGTAATGACATTCAAAAATGTCAAAAAAAGATATGTTTTTCTTTCTATAAAAAAAATGATATGAAGATATGTCAAAGATATTTTCTACTAAAGTCAAGATTAAGAACATGATAAACAATTTTTGTGGCTTCACTCCAAAATTATTTTTCAACACTTGAATTATTAAAAATTGTTCTATTCATTTCTTGTAACTTTATATTGTTGGAAGGCTCTTTGACAAACAAATCATGTGAAATATCATTTTCATCAAAGAATTATTTGAAGAATAATATTTCAAATTTCCTTTGATCATTTCTGGAAATGACAATTTTTTTTTTAAAAGACTTAGAAACATGATTCGGTTGGAAATTCATCTAAGTATAAAACATAAGAATTTTTCTTTAAAATGAAACATGAGGATGTTTGTTTTAGCCATGTGGGGTTTAAAAAATAACTTTAAAAGCAATTTTACAAAGTTATCTTTCACATATCAAACATCCTTAATCTACGCAAAATTATTTCAACAAATGATACATGTACCTTTGATTTGTTAATGTTTCCAAAGGTTATAGATGCTCCAAATTTTTGTAATGAAAGGCGGCACCATACTTTTCCATTCATGTGTATTGAGCAAGCCTTGTTCATGTATCAATATTCTTTCTTGATTGTTGGATGGTGTTCCTGCATCACAAGTTAGTAATGACTTTGGTACCCATATTGGTTTGGGTCCTTGATGGTTAGTATATCTTCTTTTAGAAGATTTTTTAAAACTTGATCTCTTTTTAAAATAGCAAGTTGACTCGTAGTGGTCATTCTTGGAATAAGAGGAACACTTTGTTGTTGGTTTTGAAGAAGGTTTGAAAATCTGAGTTTTAAACGTCTTTGAAATTGATTTTGATGAAATTCCAGAACTTTCAAACTTTTTTCAAACTTTCAGAAGAAAGTTCTGTTTGTGTTTCAGAACGTTCTCCCTTTTTAAGGCTACATAGAGAACGTTCTCCCTTTTTCAAGTTTCCTGGAGAAAGTCTTGTTTTTGTTCCAGAATGTTATTCTTTTTTAAAGATCCTTCTATTCTTGATTTTTTCATCTCTTTTCTTAAAATAACATACAAATTCCAGATGTCCAAATTTACTGCAATATGAACATTTGGTTTTGCATTTCTCCTCTTTTCTTTTAGGAACAAAAAGGT
This sequence comes from Cicer cuneatum, assembly GCA_037974295.1. NCBI lineage: Eukaryota > Viridiplantae > Streptophyta > Magnoliopsida > Fabales > Fabaceae > Cicer > Cicer cuneatum. The sequence goes on along the minus strand of JBBPBO010001984.1, from coordinate 26,074,575 downwards.
TTTCATAAATCTTTTCTTTTTGAGAAGTTTTGAAACATAAATCATTTTTGTCAAATATCCTTTCTTCAGATATCATATTCTTTTGAAATGTTTCAGTGGTTGTTACCAAGTTGGTTAAACCATTTTTCAATTCATGAACTTTTATTTTTAAAGAGGTACTTTCTTCTTTAGTTTCAGAACATTTTGGAAAATGATTTTTTATGGTTATCTCATTGAGAGCTTTTTGTTGCTCAACCGTTTTTAAATGAGTTTGCTGCAAACTTTGAATGACCTTTCTGAGTTCTTCATTCATAGCTTGGGCTTTCTCTTTTTCTTCTTTTTCTTTACCGAGTTGTTCTTTTAATAAACCATATTTTTGAGCAAGAAGATTTGAATCACATAAAATATTATCAAATTCTTTTTCCATTTCTTCACATAAAGGACAGAGTTCAGAGATGGTTACCTCATTATTTTCTAAGTTTTCCTTTAAGCACATGTTGGTTTCTGACATTACTTCTTCTTCCTGAATCTTTTCCTACAACACTTTTTAGGTGCTTAATCTTTAGAGACCAAGCTCTGATGCCAATTGAAGTAGCAATATCGATTTACAAGAAAGGGGATTTGAATTGTAAATCCGCCCTTTTAAAATTCCTGTTAAAAACTTAAGAAAATAACTCAAGATTGATCTTGGTTGTGAAAACAGAAAAAGGAGAACGTTTCTTGGTTTTTCACCAGAAAACAGATAACGTTCTTGGTTAGTTAAAATCAACAGTTCAGTTTATCTATTTAATTTGATAATTAACAGACTGAAAGTAAATAGAGATAAGGGAAGAGATATCACACACAGATATATCCTGGTTCACCCAACCCGGGCTACGTCCAGTCCTCACAACGGTGAGATTTTCTAATAAGTGTTTAAAACAAGAACCTTCTTGGTTTTACAGCACCTAGTTCAGATCAACCTTGATCTGTTACAGTTTGTCAATCCTTTCCACCCAGAAAGAATTACAATCAGATCACCTATCAACCCTTGATAGGATTTTACAACTTCGCCTTTTAACCTTAAAAGGAATTTTCTAAAAATGACTCACTCAAGCTATAAACAAGCCTTATAATCTTGAGTGTTGAATGACAATGATAGGATTTAAAACAGAATCTGTTTTGACTCAACTCTTGTTTGAGTTTAGATTCTTTACAAATGGTTTCAGTAAACTAAAGATAGAGAATTTGATATAGAAGGTTACTGATTTCTTGAGAAGCTTTCAAGTGTGTAGATTTATGTGAGTGATGTTTTTCTATGTACTTGAAGCTGGGTTTTCTTCCTGAGCTTTGGCCTTCCTTTTATAGGTGTGAGAGCATTTAATGATGGTCAAATAGAGCCGTTGGTAGTGCTCTTGTTAGGCTTGACCAAAGGCATTATTTCTAAATAAAAATAATCCAACTTTTGACTATTTTTATTTTCTGTTCAGACTGGGCTGTGTGTTGCGTTTTGGATCAATTTTTCTTGAGTGATTACTGATCCTTTAACACTTCTGATAAGTGATAATATTGTAGGCATGAACTAGAGCTTTTGAATCACTTAAAACAGATTAAAAACGATCACAAAGCTTGTTGCAGAAAAATTGTAGTTGCTGGAGATTGATGATCAATCTGGAGCTTTAGCTTTTGGGTTTCCTGGAGATTGATAATCAATCTGGAGGTTTAGTTTTGATCATTCTGGATGTCTTCCTGATCTTTTCTTGGATTTGTTTTGATGTAAACATACTTCAAGATCGTTCAACGTTCTTGGCAGTCAAGCTGGAGAATGATGTTCAGTATGCTAGAGAATGATTGTATCATTCTAGACTAATGGTACACTGTTGGAGAATGATGTTAAATATGCTGGAGATTTGATTGTTAACATGCTAGAGATTGATGTTTGTTCATTCTGAAGATAGTTGTTAATCATGCTGGAGAATGATAATCATTCTGGAGAATGATAATCATTCTGGAGATTGATGATCATTTTTGGAGACTAATGATCATTCCTAGAGACTGATGATCATTCTTGATAGAAGATCTTTCTGGAGACTGTTCTGATCATTCTGGACATTCTGATGTCCAAGAACAGACTTGGTTCTTCCTCTGAATGTATTTTCTGGAGGTATCCTCTTAATGTATTTTCTGGGGATATCCTCTGATATCGTTTTCTGGAGATATCCTCTGGTATCCTTTGGTTGAGGTATCCTCTGGTATTCTCTGGTTGAGGTATCCTCTGATATCCTCTGGTTGAGGTATCCTCTGATATCCTCTGGTTGAGGTATCCTCTGATATCCTCTGGTTGAGGTATCCTCTGATATCAGCTTGGTGAGGTATCCTCTGATGGCAGCTTGGTGAGGTATCCTCTGATGGCAGCTTGGTGAGGTATCCTCTGATGCCAGCTTGGTGAGGTATCCTCTGATGCCAGCTTGGTGAGGTATCCTCTGATGGAAACTTGGTGAGGTATCGTCTGATGGCAGCTTGGTGAGGTATCCTCTGATGTCATCGGGTAACATCTGCTGTTTTTTCAGATTGTGTCAAGAGTGTTCTTTATGCTGATTTCTTGGCTTTCCTTGAATCATTAACATGCTGTTAATTCTGGACATTCTGGAGACTGTTCAGTCTTGCTTTGGCAGCTTGATTCATGGCCTTTTTTCTTTGCGATTAGAATGGTTCCTTTTGATTCTAATTGATCACATCTGTTCCTTGTCATGTACTCTCAGTACTGATGTAAATTCCAGATGCAATAACTTTAATTAAGTGGTGGAGAAAGTTTGGTCTTTATGCTATCACAGTCTTGCGAACATTCTCCGTTTTCCAGAATATGTCAAGAATGTTCTCTGCTGCTGTTTTCTTCGATTCTTGCTTTGTTCACTTATGCATTTATGTTCCTTAAACAAACTTAAGTGAAATCAATAGTAGATCACCATTCATAAGACTTAATCATTTAATTAAAAAGGTTTGTTGTCATTAAAACATATATCAAAAAGGTTTTTTTCCTCAACAATAATAACAACATAAGAATACAAAGATTTATCCTGGTTCACCATTAACTTGGCTACATCCAGTCCTTTCATTCTGAAGGCTTTAATCCACTAATTCAAAACTCTTTGAATTACAACACCTGACCCTCCAAGCCATTATTCTCAAACAGCCTGACAACCCCAGACTTTTGAGGAATAACAATACCTTGACCCTACAAGCCAAGTCTTCTCAAACAGCCTGACAACCCTAGACTTTTGAGGAACAATAACAACACCTTGATCCTACAAGTCAAGTATTCTCCTACCAATCTGACAACCCCAGATCGAAGAAGGAATCTACACCTCTAACGAGTTTGATTACAATGGTTTGGAACTCTACAAAGTTGCTTCTGGAAAGCTGATTGCTGCACTGTTTTTCTCTTTCAAAAACACTTAGAAAATATTGCTTTTGCACTCAAGTAATTCTCTCTTTTGAACTCTCAGATTATGTTGAATATGGAGCTTAAGTTCTTGTATTTTCGATCTCTTTGAACTCTAAGATGAATCGGGATTTTATGCTTGAGTTCTTCTACTTTGAGATGCTTATTGCTACTGCCTGAAGCCTTCTTTTATAGCTGAAATATGGGCTTTATCCAAGCTTAAATTCGAGATAAATCCTGCTCATATTTCCTTTGAAAATTCTGTTGGCCAATCATGTTTCTCTTAATTTCAAAACGTATCTTTTATCTTCAGATTTCATTTGAAAATTTTGTTGACCAATCCTGTTTCTCTTAATTTCAGAACGTATCTTTTAGCTTCAGATTTCATTCGAATTTCCTTTAAGTCTTCAGTGATTTTTGAATCAAATCTCCTTAAAACTTTGATCAAATTTCTATCAAAATTCAATCAAGTCTTCTTCGAATTTTAATCAAGTCTTCATTGATCTGCATCATGATTTAAATTCTGGACCGTATGATTTGCTAATCTGGACCAAGTCTGGACCATGTGACCTGATATGTACCATTCTGTCTCATGATCTGGAGTGTGTGATCTTTTGATCTGGACCATTGATCTTTTGATCTGGACCAAGTCTTCTGTTCTGGACCATGCTATCTTTTGGTCTGGACCAAGTTTGGACCAAGTCTGACTTATGTTTCCTTATGGTATGGACCAAGTTTACTTATGGACAATGTTTCCTTCTGGTCTGGACCAAATCTCCTTCTGGACCATGTTTCCTTCTGGTCTGAACCAAGTCTCCTTCTGGACTATGCTTCCTTATGATATGGACCATGAATAACATCCTCTGATAATGTCATTGTTTCTTCCCTCTGATGATATCCTCTGATTTATGACATCCTCTGATGTTTGCCTATGATGACATCATCTGATTCTTGCTTCTGATGGGATCCTCTGATGATATCCTCTAGAGGTATCTTCTGGTATCCTCTGGTATCCTCTAGATGCATCCTCTAATGACATCCTCTAGATGCATCCTCTGATGACATCCTCTGGTATCCTCTGGTGATATCTTTTGGTGACGTCATCCTCTGATGACATCTACTGCTTCTGATTTGTATCTTCTGGAGGTATCTTATGTGAAGGTGCAAACACGAGAAGGGGGTTGAATTATGTTTGTACTACTTAAATTCATTTTCTGTTTTTGATGATTATTTGAAATCTGAAATATAATCAAGTAGAGTTAGCAGCTGATAAAGTAAAATAAACAACACAAGGATTTATCCTGGTTCACCATTAACTAGGCTACATCCAGTCCCTTCACCTCGAAGGATTTTTCCACTAATTCAAAACCTTTGAATTACAACAGTACTACTGACCCTCCAAGTCAGTCTTCCCAAACAGTCTAACAATCCTAGACTTTTGAGGAACACAACACCTTGACTTCTCAAGTTAAGTCTTCTCCTACCAATCTGACAACCCCAGATTGCAAAAGGAATTACAACACCTTGAATCTAATTGCTAAGTCACCTGCTACTTCTTCTGACTCTTCAGATTGTAGACTCTACTTCAACAATATAGATTTAACACAAGGGGAACGAAAACAAGAGTGCTTGCTTCTGGAAAGCTGATACTCACAATTGACCTCACTGAAAACTCGAGTGTTTGCTTCTGGAAGTTTATGACTCTTTTACTGATTTTCGATGTTATGTCTTCTTCCTTGAGCCTCCTTTTATAGATGAAAATTAGGGTTTCTTCCATGATCAAATTCGAGCTGTATCTGTCCAGATTCTCTTGCAAAAATAACTTGGCCAATCCTATTTCACTTAAATAAAAATCGTATCTTTTTAACTTCAGATTGCATTTGAAAATTCTGTTGACCAATCTTGTTTCTTTTAATTTCAAACCATATCTTTTTAGGCATCAGATTGCATTCGAATTTCTTCAAGTCTTCAGTAATTTTTGAATCAAATCCCCTTAATACTTTGATCAAATTTCTATCAAAATTTAATCAAGCCTTCTTCGAATTTTAATCAAGTTATCACTGATTTTCATCATGATTAAATCTGGACCATATGATCTTCTGATTTCGACCAACTCTGGACTTTATGATCTGATATGCACCAATTCTGTGATCCTCTGATCTCGGCCAACACTGGACCATAAGATCTGATCTTCTGATCTCGGCCAATCACTGGACCATATGATCTGATCATCTGATCTCGGCCAACACTGGGCCATATGATCTGATCTTCTTATCTCAGCCAACACTGGGCCATGATGCTTAAATCTAGACCATTGATCTGAACATTTTCCCTCTGATCTGGACCAAGTCTGTACTGAGTCTGGATTGAATTTGAATTAAATCTGGACTTATGATATTTTAATCTGGACATTTATCCTCTGATCTGGATCAAGTCTGGATTAAATCTGGACAACATTTCTTCTGTTCTGGACTGAGTCTTATGTTCTGGACCATGCTATCTTCTGGTCTGGACCAGTTATCTTCTGCTCTGGACCAAGTCTGGATTAAGTCTGGACTGATTCTTATATTCACGACCAAGCTATCTTCTGGTCAGGATTAAGTCTGGACCAAGTCTGACTTATGATTCCTTCTGGTCTGGACCAAGTCTCCTTCTGGACTCTGCTTCCTTCTGATATGGGCCAAGAAAGATATCCTCTGATGATGTTATTTGACCTTTGATGACATCCTCTGATATCCTCTGGAAGTGTATCCTCTGGTGCCTTCAGGATGCATTCTATGGTACCTTCTAGATGCATTATCTGGCCTAACCTTCTAGTGACATTTCTATCCTCTGGATGTATCGTTTGGTGGTGTCATCCTCTGATTTTACACAACTTCTGATTTGTTCTTCTAAGTCAACATACTATTTACATAAAATACTTTTGTTAACATCAAAACTAAGTATAGAACCAACTTGGTTCCAACATTCTGGTGACGTCATCCTCTAGTGTATCCTCTGGTGATGTCATCCTTTGATTTTTCACATCCTCTGATTTTTCATTCTTCTTCTAAGTCAAAATATGATTTTCATAAAATACTTTTGTTAACATCAAAACTTTAATTGAAAGAACCAACTTGGTTCCAACAATCTCCCCCTTTTCGATGATGACAAAACTTTGTATTTTTGATAACTATTTTTCTTTCTTTTGACTTTGACCCCCATAAGACTAAGCTCCAATTTTATTTTTCTCCTCCTAAGTCTAATGCCCCAGATACTTTATCAAATATATCTTCTCCCCCTTTGTCATCAGACAAAAAGGATTGAAGGAATAAAGGAGATACTCTGTTTTTTTTTAATAAAAGTACGCGAAAATAATAAAATACATATAACAATAACGTAAAATAAGATAAAAACTTACTAAGCTACTGGTTAGGAATGAAGGTAAGAGGGTTCCAACAGTAAGAGGGTTCATGATTGTTTGCATTGCGCTTAATTGACGTATGTTTAGTCTATTTAGAAGTCTCGTAATAACAGTATTTTTAATCAACAAGAAAATAGTTCACAACAAATTTAAGAGGATGTCAAATTTATTTTTTTGGATCAAATCCAAATTGCTCGTATTTGTCGAGTGTTTTAGTGTTTTTAATAGTTTAGTAACATGTGTTATTTGCACTAGATTCATCAGCTTCGTTGTATTTTTCTCTCATTCGTAACACTTATTGTGTTGTGAAGTGTTAATATATTTTTTGCATTTGATTTTTTTCTAAAAAAAATCTTTATCAACAAGAAAGTATGTCATATTGTTGGCAATAGAATTTTCTCAAGTATTACAATTTGGACTTCTTCAATTCGACTATTAAGGCCAACTGTTAATTCAAAGACTTGATCATTCTCATGCAAGTCTCTAAAGAAACAATACATTGTGTTTGGTACACCTCTAATGATCACCGTAACCAAAGTCATTAAAATTGGACCAGACCTTGAATCAGTATAATCATCTAATCGAGGTTCAAAGGTATTAATGTCCCATCATCAATTCTTTGCGTTACTTTCTCAGTGCCATATTTGTATTCTCTCTCTCTTTCTCTCTAAGAGAGAGAAAACAATACCAAACTTTGTTCTTTAGTGCAAAAATGGTAATTTTTTAAAGAAAAAAAGACATGATTTTGTTTGTCTAATGTGCAGTAGAAGTGCAATTACTGGCGTGGGTTCATTTTAAGGTTTCGAAAAAATAGAGAAGAATATGGTACAACCCCTCGAACTGGCCAAATTGTCAGATTTGATCGGTTTCCTAATTTCTATTCAGTTTTTTGGTTTTCATTTCGATTTTAATGCAGGTTGGTTTTTTGAATTAACTAGATTGAGTTTATTAAAATAGGTATTTACATCTATGTCACCTTGTTTGACATATCACAATCATGAATTGAGTTCAAAAATTTGAGAAGAGTTTTGAATATCATAACATGTATCTTTCACAAGTTCCCTAATCTCTTTTGCAGTTGGTAAAAACATAAAAGGCTTCTTGATTGTTGGCTTCATAGTGCGACTTTGCCACATGATAATCAAGGAGTTGTCGCACTTCTTAATTTGTAAATCATATATGCTATTGTAGGCATGTGCACATCTTTCCTGAGAAAACCATATTTTACTCTATTGTCCAATTTTTTTCATTGAACCGATGAACTTCAACCTTGAGGGCATTACAAGGTCCTTCAAGGCTAATTTTTTTTGAAAAACCATTGTTGGAGAAGCCATTTAGACCATGTGATATCCATGACCCAAAAGGCTCGTATTTGTTGATTATTGCGGAAAAGTAAATTTGTGATTTAAAATGTAGGTTTAAATGAGAGAAATTTAAAATAAATTCATATGAAAAATAGTATACTTGAGGTGCTTTTTTAGTGGTAAGAGTTTAGTCCTGTAACATTAAGGTACCGAGTTCAAACCTTGTAACATCAAGAACTCAGTTATTCCTTATGTACTCATCACTAATGCGCATATGAACATAATTCCAACATAAAATTTCTTAGTCTACTAAAAAGGAAATATTGAACTTAATTAACTAAATTACTCTTAAATCTATAATACTAAACCACTAAATCAACTCAATTAAGTGTAATAACCCATATTTCTATGAGTTATTAGTAAGTGTAATAACCCATATTTCTATGAGTTATTAGTAGATAGAGAGCACCGTATGATTAATCAACATTACCTAAAATAATAAATGTTTGCTTCAAACATGTAATATTAAAACCTTAAAATTTCCAAGTCGTGTGGTCAAAGCTTGAACAAACAATAATCTTATATGTTTGAGAGCGATCACTACAACTATAATTCCAATGAAGACACACACTCTATGCTATCATGAACTATTACCTATAGATGTTGCATGACGGAGAAATCAAGTTCGAACCATATTATCAAAGCTATGGAAACAATACAATCAAGTACGCAACGTTAGATCTATCACAAGCATATATTATATCAAAGGTTCACTACCATGACTACTATCAACACCATAGAAATTGTGTCTAGCATCTAATTATCACGACTCCTACATCAACAGTTCAATGATTAGACCATGACTAAGGTCACTAAATAAATTTATCGACGGTTTCCCACAATGGGCACTCTATTCAATAAAGCTCACTTTAACCCACTTCTCGAGTGAGTCCTCATAATCTAGTTTATAACATCTTCACTTGGTTTTTGAAGTTGGATTCCATGATCGAGCCACATAAAATTTTCGTCAACATTTGATACCTCATATTCAAGCTCTGTAGAACTTAGTCCTCTATTATGAACGAGGATATTCAAGTTTGACTAGCAGTATTGGATTTATGACAAATAAATGTTGTACCCTAATAACTTATACTAAGTAAGTATAATCTTTATCATCATCAACATCATAATAAATGCATACAAGAATATCATATACATTTATCATTATACAACTAACAATACATTAGTAACTTAGCTTATCTTCATCAACTCACATTGTTAAAACTCATACATTATTCAATTGTAACTAAGGTTTACTAATTAATCATTTTTATTCACATCATAACTAAGATTTAATCATCAATCATCACTTAAAATTGTTACATTAATCTTTAAGGAGGTCATATGTTCAAGTCATCCCTCTAACAAAACTAACAACTAATTACTAACATTGACTGTATAAAAATAAAAATACTTAATAATCCATATTTGCACCTCAAAGTCAATTAGAATCATAACTTAGACTATTTTCATATTTTTGATAAACTATTACTTATAAGTCTAATTGATTAATCTACTCACCTAATCGATTATCCTACCCCATCTAATCGATTATTAGTTAAAGACAACAAATCGAATTTTAGCAGAATTATAAACATCAAACAAATAATCAGCAAGTCATAACATATAATATCATACATAAATTAAGTGCATAACCATTAACATATAACATTCAATCATGGTAAGACACATACATCATCATATATGAACATAATCATGCAACTTTATCCATATAACCGCTTCCATCTAAACCTATATAATAAGAATTTTCATTCTTCCCCCATATCTGAAATCGAATCACGAACAACAAGAGTAATGATGAGAGCGAGTTACTCCAAGGTCCTTTACTGGTGCTATAATGCATAAATAGAAGAAATGTGATTTGAGAAATAAAAAATAAATAAATGATGAATATCTCAATGACAAAAAACGACAAGAATACCTTGATACTAATAATTTGGGATTAATATAAAATGTTATTCTTCATTTTAGAATTTGTGGGTTAAGCTTTGGGACTTAATTTCATAAAAAGGGAGAGCATAAGAGACTCTAGAGTTTTCAAATAATGACCAAAATAATTTACAAGATGATTATATAGAGGTTCTGATGTAGGAGGGTTCAAGGCCAGAATCGAGGAAGGAACCGCTTTGCGGACAAAAGCAGTCGAAAATGCGGAAAACGATCGTTCGGTGTCAGGTTGTCTATTATTATACCTTTCCGAAAAGGGAATCGCGCCACGAGCACAACCATTGGCTTTGCCATGACGTATGGGCTCCAGAACCGTTTTGAGCTCGTCTTGGGCCTCAAAACAGTCGTTTTAGTTTTCTCGTAATTTCGGGCTTTTCTGTTTTACAGCCGCTTTAGTTTTTCCTTTAATTTAGGGCTTTTCTGTTTTACCTAATTTTCTTACTAGGGTTTCTATTATCTATTTAAAGACTTTCTATGCTGTAACAAGGGTATCTTTTAATAAAATAATTAATTTTGAGAGTTTTTCTCTTCTCTAGTGGATTCCAAAACTTATTCTTTTTTTAGGATTAGCGCTTGCTAACCCTTTGCGATTTCTAACTGCGTCAGGTTCGATGTGACTTAGGTCAAATAGATGAGCTAAAATCAAATCTAAATCAACGAGGAATTTTTAAGATTGATTTGAAACCGAAAAACTCATAAAATCTATATTTTTGGGGCTGATAATCAATTAGATTAATAATCCTTAATAATTAAGACTATTTGACATCTACACCATTGTTACGATTTTGGACATATTGCTTTGTTCTGGATAGAAAATTGTGCCATCAAATACATTATAGCGCATGGTTGAGCGCAATGCTCTACCCTGGGCGAAACAGTTGGTGCCATGCTCTGCTTCTGGGCGCAATGCTCTACAATGTTAACTAAACACCTTTGTTTCTTTCAAAATTGTTCTCTCTATGATTTGATTTGCATTTTTCAACCTTTACAGTCCAAATTTGGTTTCGGTGTTTTTATGAAAGTTATAGCTTTGCATATTAGCTTTCATTTACAACTAACTTGTCTCCATTTGCATATCCGAAACTCCATATATGAGTGAAATACTGCACATGGGTTATGTTTTTTCACCAAAATTCAGCATTGCGTTAAACCAATGAAACAAAACAAAACTATATAAAATAGCTGGTTAATCATGAAAATGAAAGTATAAACATCTTATTTAATCGAAGAACCATTTATTAAAAATAACTCTAAAACAAACATTAAATTGAAAAAAAAAAACTATACAATTGACTCAAAATAATGACCGATGAAAGTAAATCAACCTCTTCCTCCTATCACAACATCTTATTTAATCGAAGAACCATTTATATTAAATATTGTCATCATATTATAAAAGACATGTGTATTTTTTATAAAATCAAACATATATTATTTAACAAATTTATATGAGTGGAATATGCTAACTTCAAGAATAACTTTTGTCACAGTTACTCCGTTTTATAATTTATTGTAGACATTAAATTTCACAAATGCAACTGTTAAATTTTTTTGTATTATCTTAGTGATCATGCATTTTAAAATTATAAAAGTTAGAATATTTATAGATATCAAATCTTATTATCAGTATTTTATTTGTATTTTTAAAGATTTGATCTATTCTCTGCAAATTTTTTTTTGCTTATCATTATTAATAAAATTGATTGGTTTGGTGCAAATGATAAGTGTATGCCCAGAGGTGCTAACATTGTTGAAATATTTAAGTAGTTATGTGATGTTTTTACACTCTAATTTTTTATTAAAAAAATAGATTTGTTCTATTTGTTAAGAATTATTGATTTGACTATTGGATTATTAAAGTACTATATCTACAAAGATTTATATAGCAGAGTACGTGTGATAAGAGTTATTCCTAAAACTAAAGGATATCCGCTCAATATATATTGTGAGAATCATAATTTTATATAAGGAGATAAATTTTTATACACTTTTAGATTAAAATATATGGTTCATATCAAAACACTCAATTATCATTTTTTATTTTAAATATGTATAGTTTATGATTAAATATTTTAATCCCTGATCTATCATTCAACAAGAACAATATTTATTTTATAATAACAACAATATGACCCATTTAGAGTCATTAAAAGCAGGTACACCATGCCATTCACATTTAACAATAGCAAACATACCTAACAACACGATCACAACTTACATTTGTATCTAAGAGGTTTTATTACTAATAATTGTTAAATAATACATTTAATTCAGTTTGTTGAAACAATAATAGAATATGAAACAATGAATCACCAACAAAAGCAAAAAAACATATTTGAAAAGAAAAGGAAAACGTTATCGACTTCTGCAGAAACAGAGAACATTCTTGACCTGCAGAACTGAAACGGAGAATGATCTTCGTTTCTGCTGAACTGCAGTTTTAACGATCAATGTAAAATGAAAGTAAAGAAAGATAAGAACAAGAATAACACTAGGATATACGTGTTCGGTCGCAATTACTTGAGACCTATGTCACAGGCAAGGAAGCAAAGCAATTCACTATGAGTATTGAATTACAAGATTATGGCCTTTCTCTATGTAAGTGTTCTTGTATCTACCACTATTGAGAATCCAGCAATACAAGCTTCTTCCACACTTACATACCCTCTTAGTTTTTTCCCTTAATCTCTCTTTTTCTTATTTTTATGAATCTTTATAGAAATTGGATAAACTTATATACTTCTTGGCGCACACACACCTCTTGACACACACCTATACATCAGGTCTATATTACATTGACACACACGTGTATATTTATAGTAAGTTACAACAAACTAACTTAACTAACTTCCTAACATAAAGTATAACTAACTTCCTAACATAAAGTAGTTGTTGATTTGAGGCATCTCTTCACAATTCTCCACCTTGACTCAATATCAGAATAATCCATTCATAGCCTTTGCTTACATATACCAGCTTTACTCTTTGCATAAACCAACTATGTCCAGTGCTTGAACTTAGGAGAACATTCTTTGTTTCTGTTCTGCTTCAGAGAACATTATTGACCTTATAGAGAACACTCTTCGTTTCTGTTCTGCACCAGAGAACATTCTTCGTTTCTGTTTTGCGTTAGAGAACATTCTTGACCTTCTGGAAAACATTCTCCATTTCTGTTGTGTCAGAGAACATTCTCTATTTCTATTCTTGTAAGACCCTTAATTTTAAATATTAATTTACATAATTTTGGGGTATTTTGTATTTAAAATATTTGGACTTTTCAGTCAAGTTTAAATTATTTTACGGATTAATGATCAAATATTTTTGAGATTGACTGAAATTATTCGACGAAGGATTATTTAATTTTATTACGAATAATTAAATACCAGATAAATTATCCGTCAATAGAGTTGCGATGAGAATATTTAGTTACTTGAGGGTTAAGTTTTAATGATAATACATATATATTTATACATAGTAGGTGGGGAGTATGTGTATATATATGTGTGAAAGTGTGAGAGGAAGGAAAAAGAAAAAGAAAACAACAAAACAGAAAGAGAAACATTTTCCCTTCCTACCTGCCGCGTACCCTTCTTCTATTTCTTATTTCTTCTTCTTCTTTATTCTGTTTGTGTTGGTGAGGGAAAAAACCATACTCAAAACTCACATTACTTCGAAATCTAAGCCTCAAATCGAAGAGTGTCAAGAGGGAAAGTTACTCCTCTCATCATTACAATGCTAGAGAACCAACTTTGGTAGCGACGACGCGAGCGGGAGTTTTGCCGGTTTTTGTCGCGGTAACGAAAACGAGTGAGAAAACGTAACAAAAGTAAGGGGCTCCTTCCAACTTTTTAGATTGCATGTAGGGACTTTAAATGCATGTTTGATGGATGATTATGTGTTATCTTGGCTGAAAACGTGATGTTATGTTTTGAAAATAAATCTGCCAATGTTGTTGTTGTTGATGATCATGATGCAATTTTTGCTGAGATATTGTTTTTTGTTGTTGTTGTTGAGCAAGAAATCATTTCTATTGCGTTGATGATGTTATGAGTTTTGATGTAAAGGAAGTTGTTGTGTTGATGATGTTTTGTTTGTTGTTGTTGTTGACCAAGATGCATGTTTGCTGAGGTATTGTGTTCAGTTGTTGTTGATGAGCAAGAAATCATTTATGTTGTGTTGATGATGTTCTGAGTTTTGTGGTTAAAGAAGTTGTGATTGTGTTATGGTGTTTGTGTTGGTTTTTCAAAGAAAAGAGTTTGAAACTGTAGTGAAATTTACTGAAAATCCCACTGTTTTCGAAGATGTATTCGGATACGACACTGGCGTATTCGAATACACTTCTGTAAAATTTCAGTTTTTATTCAAATTTTGAACCTCATACTCGATTACGACACTCCGTATTCGAATACAATTACGTGATTTTTGCTATTGACCTAGCATCTGTATTCGGCTACGACCCTGTCATATTCGAATACAGAATTGCAGTTTTTGCTTCTAACTTCGCATTTGTATTCGGCTACGACAACCTCGTATTCGAATACAGAATTGTAGATTTTGCTACTGACTTCGCATCTGTATTCGGCTACGACCCTCTCGTATTCGAATACAGAATTACAAATTTTGCTACTGTTTTAGCATCTGTATTCGGCTACAAGGAAGCTGTATTCGAATACAGATTGGATTTTTTTTCCAAAAATTCTATTTTTAAATGTTGGTTTATGCACTTAATTATTTGGAAAATATCTTTAAGGCATATGATAAACTATATGGGATTCCTTGAGATTGTTTAACGTGGTGATGAAGTGTACGGGTTCCATATTTGCATGTACGTACTAATTTCAGTGTAGAGAAATAGAGTACATTCATGCATTGCATTGTCAGGTGGTGACTGCGATGGGCCACATATTTTGAGCGGTGACCGTGATGGGCCGTGAAGTTAAGCAATGACCGTGATGGGCTACAGGATGGTTCCGCGTGTATTTGACGAGTTATTCTATCTGTACGAGGATTTAACTTATGTGTAAGGCCTGTGATAGGCTAACACAAGTAAATCGTGCTTGTCTATGTTACAACTGCACCTTGGTAATTAGTACTTTGGCCTGTGATTGGCGGTACAATTACGAGTTACGCCTATTCGAGGAGGGTTTTGTTGTTATGTGGTGACCGTGATGGGCCACGAAGTTAAGTAGTGACCGTGATGGGCTACATGGTGGTTCCACGTGTATTTGACGGTCCATCTTATCCTTACGGGGATTTAACTTATGTGTAGGGCCTGTGATAAGCTAACACAAGTAAATCGTGCTAGTCTATGATGCGACTGCACCTCAGTAATTAGTATTTTAGCTTGTGATAGGCGGTACAATTATGATTTACGCACCTTTCAAGGAAGGTTTTCATCCTAGAAATTCCAGAGTTGTGTACATTGACATATACACATTGCATTGGGATGGTTGACCTGAGAGTCATGATTGATATGAGATGAGGTGTGAAAATCGATGTGTGCAAGTACCTTAAAATTCTAAGTTCCTAACGAGTTATTGTGATTGTTGATTGTATTTGGACTTACAACATGACTTGTATGTTAAATCGTTTGTTTTCTAAAAAATGTAGATGTTATACATTTTAATAAGTGAGTATACTTATTTTATCATTGTTGCTATAATGTTGGAACATGCCATGTATGCATTTGTTATCTTGACATAACTGCTAATTGGTAATTGTTAATTTCGGTTGTTGACCCTTTACATTATTGTGGAAAATTGGGCTTTTCCCTAAGATGATACCCAAACCCGTACCACCGACGGTTACACTGACGACGGAAACGTCGTTAGATTTCCTTGATCGCCACAGTCCGACTGCTTGGATGTACGACCCCGTCTCAAGCAGCGCTACTTACACGGGGAGATTGGTGAGGACTAGCAGGATCGCCGGGGCAATGTCTTTTGTTGAGCACACTCACGCGCGGATCGATTTTCCGGTACCTTCCGGACTGGTACTGGAGGCGTATCGAGTATTTGCGGACGTAGAGGGTCTGATAGCTAGATTAGAGACGGAGGCCACTGTAGAGGGTGTGGTGAAAACATTTGCTACTGCAGTTTTAGTGCATGATCAGACTAGTTTTGATGTATAGGGCCCTGGTATTTTGAGGGTTGTATTTATTCCTTTTTGGGATGACTGTATTTATGACGCACTCTGATAGTGATTTTAGTTGGTGGGTCCATGATCCAAATTTTTTTGATATAATTATATAATTACTTTTGTCGTTTTGGATTACGACGCCTTACTATTTTCGAATGGTTTAATTTCAATTTCTTTCAATGGTTTAATTTTAATTTCTTTTAATTCTTTTGAATTAAGTTGAAATTCTTCTATTTGTTTTGAAAAAAAAATACACTCGCGCTGTTAAAAATCGGGGTGTTACAATTGTGGTATTAGAGCTTTTGGTTAGACTTTTTGTTAGATTGTAAGTTAGGAATTGTTATCTGATCATGCGTAGGAGTAAGTGGATAGAGTGTCAAGTCTTGTATAGTTTTGGTGTGCTGAAGTGATGATGCTCTTGAGTTATATTTTGAAATTATTCTAAGTGGTATGAGATTTCTACTTGATGATGGTTTTGTATGGAACAATGCCTCCAAGAAGAGATGGCATTGCAAGAGCCAACGTCAGTCGGGATGATCGAATGGCTGAAGCAATGAATAACATGGCTGCTTTTGTTGCTGCACAGACGGCTGCAAAAACTCTACGAGATCTAGAGAAAAGAGAAAGAGAGATTCGTGCTGCTAAATTAAGGGGACTAGATGATTTCCGTTGTGATAATCCTCCTAAGTTCAAAGGTGATGAAGTTCCAGAAAGAGCTGACCAATGGATTCAAGAAATGGAGAAAATTTTCTAAATGATTAATTGCCAGGCAATGGTAAAGGTCAACTATGCTACATATCTGCTATTAAGGGATGTAGAGTATTGGTGGAGAAGTACAAGGCTTCTGATGGGATCATCTCACAAGGAGGTAAACTGGGAGTCGTTCAAAAAGAAGTTTTTGGACAAATACTTCCCGATGAGTACTAGAACTAAGCTTGGTGATGATCTTCTTAAATTACACCAGGGAAATATGACAGTGGGCTAATATGCTGCTAAGTTTGAGTCCTTGTCAAAGCATTTTAGGTTTTTCCGTGAAGAGGTGGATGAACAATTTATGTGCCACCGTTTTCAAAATGGACTGAAGTATGAGATTCAAGACTCTGTCTTGCTATTGGGAATTCAACGTTTCCAAGCCTTAGTGGAGAAGTGTAGAGAGGTCGAGGACATGAATAACAGGAGGGCCAACCGAGGAGGGAACTTTAATTCAGAGGGGCCTAGTCGGGTGAACTATTTGAACAACAAAGGAAAACAAGTTGTTAAGCCATATAACCGACCACATAACAATAACAGGGGTCAGAATCGCCCAGGGAGCCAGAATTTTGGAAGACAATTGGGACAAGTGGTTCGTTGCTTCCGATGTGGGGAAGAGGGACATTATGCTAATGCTTGTACCACTAAGGGTCCTCCATGTTTCAATTGCCAGACGCCAGGACAATTTGCAAGGGATTGCAAGGCTCCGAAGGTGGAACCAACAGTGAATGCGACTAGGGCTACTCGTCCTACTGCTAGGGGACGCGTTTATCACATGCGTGCTGAAGTTGGAAGTCAATCTTACAATTTGATCCAACGAGACTGCGAGATTGCAGGTAACACACTAACTGCACTTTTTGATTCGGGGGCAACCCATTCCTTCATTGCTGTGGACTGTGTGAATCGTTTGAAGCTATCTATGTCTTCCTGGCCTTTTGATTTGGTTGTTTCCACACCTGCTAAGACTTTGACCGTAAATACTGCATGTTTACACTGTCGAGTGACTATTCAGAATAGAGATTTCTTGATTAATTTGATTTGTTTACCCCTACAATCACTCGAGATCATTCTCGGCTTGGATTGGATGTCATATCATTATGTAGTCTTGGATTGTGCTCACAAATTAGTTATTTTCCCCGAACCTGGAGTCGTTCGGTATTTGGCTGCTAACAAACTCGAAGTGTTGCTGAGAGAAGCAACTCAAGAGTTTCTTTCATTGGCCAACGTAGAGGCAAAGATAGATGTGAGCATAGAAGACATGGTGCTCGTCAAGGAGTACCCGGACGTATTTCCAACAGAAATTCCAGGATTACCCCCAGTAAGAGAGGTGGAGTTCTTTATTGATCGACACCTAGGAACCAGGCCTATTTCAATTGCGCCGTATCGGATGTCGCCATTGGAGTTGAACAAGCTCAATGGCCAAATTGAAGGTTTGTTAGAGAAAACATTTATCATACCCAGTGTGTCGCCATGGGGAACTCCGGTATTGTTGGTCAAGAAAAAGGACGGAAAATCGCGCCTATGTGTGGATTATAGGCAACTTAACAAGGCAACTATCAAGAATCATTATCCTTTACCACGTATCAACGATTTGATGGATCAATTAAAAGGAGTCGAAGTGTTTTCAAAGATCGATTTGAAGTCAGGTTACCATCAGATTCGGGTAAGAGAAGGAGATGTTCAAAAAACTGCTTTAAGAACCCGTTACGGACATTATGAATATCTTGTTATGCCTTTTGGAGTTACAAATGCACCTGCAATTTTTATGGATTATATTAATAGAATCTTTAGCCCATTTTTGGACAAATTCGTTGTGGTGTTCATCGATGATATATTGATTTATTCGAAGGATGAGGAAGGACATGGAGAGCATTTACGCCAAGTTCTTGAAGTTTTACGCGAAAAGCCATTGTATGCCAATCTGTCGAAGTGCGAGTTTTGGCTAGAAAAAGTGAACTTCTTGGGACATGTGATAGCCAAAGAAGGAATCGCTGTGGATCTGGCAAAGATTGAGATAGTCCTTGCTTGGAAACAACCCCAGACTATCACAGACATACAAAGTTTTGTCGGACTGGCAGGATACTACATGAGATTTATTGAAGGATTTGCTAAGATTGTGGCTCCATTGACACGACTCACTAGATAGAATCAGCCATTCGCATGGACAGAGAAGTGTGAGGAAAATTTTCAATTACTTAAGGAAAAGCTGACAACCTCACCAGTATTAGTCTTACCACAACCAGAAGAACCATATGAAGTTTACTGTGATGCATCTCACCAAGGTTTGGGATGTGTTTTGATGCAACACATGAAAGCTGTAGCCTATGCCTCAAGGCAATTGAAAACTCATGAACGAAACTATCCTACTCATGATTTATAGTTTGCTGCTGTAGTTTTTGCATTAAAGATCTGGAGGCACTACTTATATGGATGCACGTTCACAGTGTTCAGTGACCATAAGAGTTTGAAATATCTATTTGATCAGAAAGAATTGAACATGCGCTAGAGGAGATGGATAGAGACTCTCAAGGATTTTAATTTCACATTGCAGTACCACCCTGGGAAAGCCAATGTGGTGGTTGATGCATTGAGTAGAAGAAATGTGTTAGTATCTTCAATAAGAATGGCTAGACAACAAGAGTTGTGGGAAGCATTTAGAGACCTACAATTGGACGTAGAGTTTGCACCGAGAATTTTAAAATGTGGAATGATAAAAATTTCGAGTGGTCTACTTGAGGACATTGTGAATTCTCAAGATGGTGCATTAATCCAAGAGAAAAGGAACCTAATAGTGCAAGGAAAGACAACTGAGCTGAGGATTAGACCAGATAATATTTTGAGATGTAATGGGAGGATTTGTGTACCGGCAATTGCAGATATGAGGAGAACCATTTTGGAGGAGGCTCATAAAAGCAAATTGAGTATCCATCCTGGAGCAACAAAAATGTATTAGGACTTGAGGCAAAAATTTTAGTGGCCAGGAATGAAGAGGCATATAGCGGAGTATGTATCGACTTGTTTGACTTGTTAGAAAACGAAAGTGGAACATCAGCGACCTGTTGGAATGTTACAACCTTTGGATATACCTGAATGGAAGTGGGATAACATTTCCATGGACTTTATAACTGGATTGCCAAAAACAAAGAGAAAAAATGATTCGATTTGGGTAATAGTAGATCGATTGACAAAACCCGCACATTTCTTACCAGTAAAGACCACCTATAAGGTAGATAAGTTGACAGAGATCTACATTGCTGAGATTGTCAGATTACACGAAGTACCGTCGAGTATCGTATCGGACCGTGACCCGAAATTCACCTCTCACTTTTGGGGAGCGTTGCATGAAGCGTTGGGAACGAAACTGAAATTGAGTTCAACATACCATCCGCAAACAAACGGACAGACTGAGAGAATGAATTAGTCATTGGAAGATCTATTGAGAGCATGCGTATTAGATGATAGAGGAAGCTGGGATGATGTATTGCCATTGATTGAGTTCACCTACAACAATAGTTTTCACGCAAGTATTGGAATGGCACCATATGAGGCTTTGTATGGACGCAAGTGCCAGACGCCTTTATGTTGGTATAAGGACGGAGAGAGTATGATTGTAGGACCTGAGATGGTGCAACAGACTACAGAGAAGGTCAAGAGGATAAAAGAGAAAATGAAGATCTCATAGGACCGTTAGAGGAGTTATGCGGACAAACGTCGCAGACCTTTGGAATTCGAGCAGGGTGATCATGTGTTTCTAAGGGTCACACCTACAACTGGAGTTGGAAGTGTTGAACCAAGTTGGTTCTAAGTCTTAGGATTTTGATGTTTACAAAAGGACTCAATGTAATCTTATTTTGTACCTTGAATTATTACATTAAATACAACCAGAAAATGAAGTTTGCAGAGGCAGAAGATGCATCCAGAATGCATCCTGGAATTACCAGAAGATACTCTAGGATCACCAGAAGATATCTTTGCTTGCCCAGATCAGAAGGAAGCAATGTCAAAAGAAGACCTGGACCATACCAAAAGAAATCCTGCCAAAGGGAGAATTTGTCCAGACCAAGAGGAATCAAATATCATATTTATTCCAGAAGTTATTCTGACCAGAAGATGGCCTGGCAGTGAAAAATTAAAACAGCCCAGACTTGTTCCAGACTCAACCAGAAGATAAGTTAATGAGTCCAGAACAAGAGAATCAACCCAGATTTGACCCAGATCAGAAGATAGCATCGTTCAGGGTATGAAACTAAGTCCAGACCAGAAGAAATGATTTCCAGAATTGATCTAGACCTGATCCAAAATCAAAGGTAAAATGTCCAGACTGAAATATTACTTATCCAGATTTAATTTCAGTTTAATCTAGACCAAGTCAAAAATTGGTCCAGATCAGAGGGAAGATTTCCAGATCAATGGTTCAGAATTAATTATTTGGCCCAATGTTGGCCGAGATCAGAAGATCAGACCATGGCCCAGTGTTGGCCGAAATGAGAGGGTCAGGATGTGTGGTCCAGCAATGGCCGAGATCAGAGGATTGTAGCATTTCAGGTGCAAGTCCAGGATGACCGAAATCAGAAGATCAGAGGGTTAGGAAGTGTGGTCCAGGGATGGCCAAAATCAGAGGATCACAGCATATCAATTAGTTTGGTCCAGATGTGGACTAGCGCAGAAGAATCCAATGGTCCAGATTTAATCAGGAGGATTAACGGTGGAGATTTTAATTTATTTTAATCAAAGTATTAAAAAGGTTTATTACAAAAATAAAAGTGAGGTATTGTGGAATTCAGGAGCTGTGGCGGGAAGGAATTAAAAGACCTGATTGGCCAGTTATCTTTTGAAAGAAATCTGAGGCTTAAAAAGATATGTTTTTTATTTAAATGAAGCCCAATTGGTCAAGTTATTTTTGCCAGAGAATCCAGCAAGATTCAGCTCGAAATTAAGCTTGGAAGAGGCCCTAATCTGCATCTATAAAAGGAGGCTCAAGGCAGAATACTTAGCATCAAAAATCACAAAAGAGTCATACACTTCCAAAGCAAACACTCAAATTTTTCAGAGAGGTCAATTGTGAGTTCCAGCTTTCAAGAAGCAACTACTCGTGTTATTTTCTTTCCACTGTGTCAAATCTATGTTGTTGAAGTAGAGTCTACAATCTGAGGGAGTCAGTAGAGGTAGCAGATTACTTGGCAATTAGATTCATAGTGTTGTGATTTCTTCTACAATCTGGGATTGTTAGATTGGCTGAAGACAGGAGCTGTATTCCTCAAGAGTCTAGGATTGTTAGACTGTTTGAGAAGACTGACTTGGAGGGTTAGTAGAACGGTTGTAATTCAAGGTTTGAATTCGTGAAATCGTTCAAGGTGAAGGGACTGGACGTAGCCTCGTTAACGGTGAACCAGTATAAAAATTGTGAGTTTTATTTTTACTTTATATCCGCTGCTAACTCTGTGTTTAATCATACATCAAGTTTTGTTTTAAAAGTGTAAAAACAGGAAAAGTATTCAAGTTAAGTCAAACACAATTCAACCCCCCCTTCTCGTGTTTGCACCTTTAGGAAAAGCTATTAAATCAACGAAATTGACTCCGAAATTTATTGGAGCATACCAAATTACTGCATGAATTGGACCAGTGGCTTATCGAATTGCTTTACCTCCAATACTGTCCAATATTCAGGACGTATTTCACGTGTCGCAACTAAGGAAATGCATTTCGAATCCGTCACATGTGATCGAACCAGACACAATTCAATTAAAGGATAACCTGTCATTTGAAGTACTACTTGTAAGGATTGAGGACAGGAAGATTAAACAGCTAAAGAACAAGGAAGTCCCACTAGTCAAAGTGATTTGGAATTCGACTACTGGAGACGCAACTTGGGAACTAGATAGTAAGATGAAAGAACAACATCCTGAATTGTTTATCGACGCGTAGTTTCGAAGATGAAACTAATTTAAGGAGGGTAGTAATGTAATACCCTTAATTTTAAATATTAATTTACGGAATTTTGGGGTATTTTGCATTTAAACTATTTGGACTTTTCAGTCAAGTTTAAATTATTTTACGGATTAATGATCAAATATTTTTGAGATTGACTGAAATTATTCGACGAATGATTATTTAATTTTATGATGAATAATTAAATATCAGACAAATTATCCGTTAATAGAGTTGCAACGAGAGTATTTAGTTACTTGAGGGTTAAGTTTTAATGATAATACATATATATTTGAACATACAAATCATGTTGCAATAACGTATGGAAATCATCAAGGAAACTCGTGAACGTTTCGGTAGATGCTTTTATCGATTTCCTGAAGGTGAATTCGCCACCGATGTCTTCGATCGCATTTCGGGTAATTATTTGAGGGAGAACGAGAGGCGTTTGTAAAGAAACGAACACGAGAGGCGTCGTGCAAGCACCGGCGAGAGGCGTCATTCAAGCGAAAGGCACGATTTGGTTGTGGGGAAGCGTCGTTCCGTCGAGCAAGACGGAAGAAGGGTTTTGGTTCAGGCGAGAGATAGGTTGTAATTTAGGGAAATATTATTTGGGAAAGTAGACTGAACAAGGGTTTTGGTACAATGTTAAGGGATTTTGGGGCAACTCAAGTAATTTGGGGAAATATTATTTAGGAAAGTAGATTGTAGCAAATAAGAACAAATAAAACAAATTTGAGTTCTGTTATTTGGGAAAGTAGATTTTGGAGAAATAAGAGTTCTTTTTCTTCTATAAAGAGAACAAATAAAACAAATTAATTAATTAATTTTAAATTTTTTGTTAATTCAAAACAATATTGAAGCTGATTAGAAAAAATAAACGCTCAAACCTGTTTATTATTATTTAGGTTAAAGGCCACAGTTTTTATATCTTTAGATCACACTTAAAATGTGTAGTTATTAAATATTATTAGCAAACGGTTATTCACCGTGGTAAAGTAGCAACACTTTTAAAATTGTGGCTTAATCGGTGACAATAACAAAATAGGCAACGGTTTTTCATTAAAAGTCAAGAAATTGTACTCTATTAGTAAATTATAGGCAACGCCTGAAAAACCGTTTCCTATTTCCGTTTCTAGCCACACTTTTATAGCCGTGGCTAAGTGAAGCGTGGCCTAAAATCAAAAATGTTGTAGAGCAAATACAATCAACAATCACAATAACTCATTAGGAACTTAGAATTTTAAGGTACTTGCACACATCGATTTCCACACATCTCATATCAATATTGACTCTCAAGTCAACCATCCCAATGCAATGTGTCTATGCCAATGTAAGCAACTCTGGAATTTCCAGGATGAAAATCTTCCTTGAAAGGTGCGTAAATCAAAATTGTACCACCTATCATAGACCAAAGTACTAATTAACGAGGTGCAGTCGCATCATAGACTAGCACGATTTACTTGTGCTAGCCTATCACATGCCCTACACATAAGTTAAATCCCCGTAAAGATAAGATGGACCGTCAAATACATGCGGAACCACCCTGTAGCCCATCATGGTCACTACTTAACTTCATGGCCCATCACGGTCACCACATAACAACAAAACCCTCCTCGAAAGAGCGTAAATCGTAATTGTACCGCCTATCACAGGCTAAAGTACTAATTACAAGGGTGTAGTCGCAACATAGATTAGCACGATTTACTTGTGTTAGCCTATCACAGGCCCTACACATAAGTTAAATCCTCGCACGAATAGAATGGACCGTCAAATACACGCAAAACCATCATGTAGCCCATCACGGTCACTACTTAACTTCACGGTCCATCACGGTCACCGCTCAAACTCTGTGGCCCATCGCGGTCACCACCTGACTATGCAATGCATTAATGTACTCTGTTTCTCTACATTCAAATCAGTACGTAATTGCAAATATGGAACCCGAACACTTCATCACCACGTCAAACAATATCAAGGAATCCCATATAGTTTATCATATGCCTTAAAAATATTTTTCAAATAATTAAGTGCATAAACCAACATTTAAAATTAGAATTTTTGGAAAAACAATCCAATCTGTATTTGAATACAGCTTCCTTGTAGCCGAATACAGATGCTAAAACTGTAGCAAAATTTGCAATTCTGTATTTGAATACGAGAGGGTCGTAGCCAATACAGATGCGAAGTCATTAGCAAAATCTGCAATTTTGTATTCGATTACGAGGTTGTCGAAGTTGAATACATATGCGAAGTCAGAAGCAAAAACTGCAATTCTGTATTCGAATACAACAGGGTCGTAGCCGAATACTGATGCTAGGTCAGTAGCAAAAATCACGTAATTGTATTCGATACTAAGTGTCGTATTCGAATACGAGGTTCAAAATTTGAATAAAAACTGAAATTTTATAGAAGTGTATTTGAATACGCCAGTGCCGTATCTGTAAGACCCTTAAATTTAAATTAAATTTTGGATATAATATCAAGTGTAATTTTGGAATATTTGTAAAATATTTGATATATGTATATTTATATATATATATATATATATTTTTTTTTGGAGATTGATTAAAATTATTCGACAAGGAATAATTTAATTATATTAACGAAGAATTAATACCGGGCAAATTATCCGTCAACAGAGTTGCGACGGGAGTGTTTAATTACTTAAGTGTCAAGTAAGATTATTATAATATTAATATGTGTATAGGTGGCAAGGAGTATGCCTATATATATGTTATATGTGAGAAGGAAACAGAGAAGGGAAAAACTGAAATAGAAAAACAGTTCCTCCCTCACAGCCGTGTATTCTTCTTCTTTCATCTTCTTGTTCTGTTTGTGTGGGTGAGAAAGAAAAGAGCTTGCTCAAAACTCAAATTACTTGGAAATCCAACCGTCGAAACAGAAAGTGTCAAGAAGGAAAGTTGTTTCTCTCATCGTTACGGTGTTATAGAACCAACTTTAGTAGCGACGACGCGAACTGGAGTTTCGTCGGCTTTTGTCGCGGTAACGTAAACGAGCAAGGAGACGTAACTAAGGTAAGGGGCACCTTCCAACTTTCTAGATTGCATTTAGGGCTGTAAATGCATGTTGATGGATGATTGTTATGAGTTATGTGTGTGTTAAAAATGGTGTTGTTTTTTTGATACTGAAACTGCCTTGCATGTAGTCATAGATGATGAAAATGCATGTTGTTGAGCTGTTCTGTGTTATTACTGCCTTGGTTGATGCCTTGATGCATGTTTGTGAGTTGTTGTTGTTGTGTTGATAAGTAGAATCATTTATATGTGTTGAGGATGTTCTGCGTTTTGTGGTTAAAGAACCTGTGATTATGTTTTGGTTTTTGTGTTGGTTTTTCAAAGGAAAAAGGTTGAAAACGTGTTGAAGTTTTCTGGAAAATCTCACTGTTTTCAAAGGTGTATTCGAATACAGTACTAGTGTATTCGAATACATTCCTGTAAATTTCCAGTTTTTATTCAAATTTTGAATATCGTATTCGAATACGACAATCCGTATTCGAATACAAATACATGATTTTTGCTACTGACTTCGCATCTGTATTCGGCTACGACCTTGTCGTATTCGAATACAGGATTGCAAGATTTGCTATTGACTTCGCATCTGTATTTGGCTACGATCCTATCGTATTCGAATTCAGAATTGCTGATTTTGCCACTGTTTTCACATCTGTATTCGAATACAAGGATACTGTATTCGAATACAGATTGATTTTTTTCAAAAACTCTATTTTAAACATTGGTTTATGCACTTCATGAGTTGGAAAACATTTGGAAGGTATATAACAAACTTATATGGAGTTTTTGAGATGGTTTAATATGGTTTTAGATGGTTTAAGATGGTTTTAGATGGTTTAAGATGGTTTGAGATGGTTTAAGATGGTTTGAGATGGTTTGAGGTGGTAATGGAGTGTTTGAATTTCAGATTGTGTTTTGCATACTGTTTTCAGTGAAGAGAAAACAGAGCATGTTCATGCATTGCATAGTCAGGTGGTGACCGCGATGGGCCACAGAGTTGTTGCGGTGACCGTGATGGGCCGCGAAGTTAAGTAGTAATCGTGGTGGGTTATAGAATAGTTCTGTGTGTATTAGACGGTCTATTTTATCCAGGGTCAGAGTAGTTCCGCGTGTATTAGACGGTCCATTCTATCCGTGCGAGGATTTAACTTCTGTGTATTTGGCCTGTGAGAGGCTAATACACGTAATTGTAGTGACCATGATGGGTTTTAGAGTAGTTCCGCGTGTATTAGACGGTCTATTCTATCCGGGCTACGGAATGGTTCCGCATGTATTAGACGGTCCATTCGATCTGGAAATCGTGCTGGTCCGTGAGAGACTGCACGTGTGTTGGTCCGTGAGAGACTGCACCTTGGAACTTCCAAGAGTTGTGTACATTGGCATATACATATTGCATTGGGATGTTTGACCTGTGAGTCATGATTGGATATGAGTTGATGAGTGGAAATCGATGTGTGCAGTATCTTATGAATTCTGAGTTTCTAATGAATTGTTGTGATTGTTGATTGTATTTGTACTTGCAACATGATTTTTATATTAAATTGTTTGCTGTTTTGCAAAGATGCAGATGTCATGTATTTTAAAACATGAGCATCCTTATTTATCATCGTTGTTATAACATTGAAATATGTCATGAGTGTATTTGTTATATTTGATATAATTGCTATGTGGTAATTGTTAATTTCGGTCGGTGACCCTTTACAATTATTGTGCAAAATTGGGCTTTGCCCTCAGATGAACCCCAAACCCGTACCACCGATGGGTACCCAGATGACGAAAACGTCGCTAGACTTCATTGACCGTCACTTGCCTACTGCTTGGGTATATGACCCCGTCTCAAACAGGGCTACTTACACGGGGAGATTGGCGAGGACGTGCAGGATCGACGGGGCAATGGCTTATGTAGAGCACACTCACGCGAGGATTGATTTTCTAGTGCCTTCCAGACTGATATTGGAGGAGTATGGAGTTTTTGCGGACGCGGAGGTTCCAATTGTAGGGGTTGAGACGGAGGCCACGGTAGGTGTGGTGACTCCTAACCCGGTAGCTGGAAGTGATGTGCGTGAATCCAAGGCGGGAGAGAAGAATAAAGGACCGACACTAGCAGCAGTTGATATTCCGGGTCCGTCTAGGACAACAGATGATTGTTTTGAGATTCCGGCACCGCCGAAGCGACCCAGATCATGGGTAGATCTGACTTCGGAGGAGACTGATCCTTCCTTGTATGATGAGGAGGAGGACGTCACATCGAGGCGAGCAGCGGAGTCAGACGAGACTTGTATAGGATGCGGAGGGAACCCTTGCTACTGTAGCTTTAGTGCATGATTAGTTTAGACTTGTTGTATAGGGTCTTGAGCTCAGTGGATGTAATTATTTATTTTGGGATAATTGTATATTTTTCCGCACTCTAATAAATATTTTGGTGGGTCCAAGATACAGTTTTCGATGTATTATTATTTTGGTATATTTCGAAGATCAAGTTCCAAAAAAAAAATATCTTACTTGATTAATCATGATATAATTATTTAATTACTTTTGTATTTTGGATTACAATGTCGAACGATTTTTAATTTGAATTGATTTTAATCATTTCTGAATTAAATTGGAAAATTCTTTTATTTATTTTGGTTGGAAAAAAAATACACTCGCGCTGTTTAAAAACTCGGGGTGTTATAGTATCCGAATACATCTTCGAAAACAGTGGGATTTTCAGTAAATTTCACTACAGTTTCAAACTATTTTCTTTGAAAAACCAACACAAACACCATAACACAATCACAACTTCTTTAACCACAAAACTCATAACATCATCAACACAACATAAATGATTTCTTGCTCATCAACAACAACTGAACACAATACCTCAGCAAACATGCATCTTATGCTTCTATGATTTATGGAGTTCGTAGAAATGGTAAAAAAAGTTCAAGGATTTGAAGAAACTATAACTGAACCTAAACCTATTGCCTCTTATATCTTGTGCGCTGTTTGCTCTTAGAATGGTTACTTCAAATTATCTTGTCCCATGTTAAATACAAGGAAAGACAAGAAACCTTTCAAGACTAACAAACTAGAACCCAACCAAATTTGGGTAACTAAGGAGAAAATTGTCTATGTTGCACATGTCCTCAACAACCAAGTTAAAACACTAATCGTGGTACCTGGGCAGTGGATGCTCGCAACACATGATAGAATAGACGTCTATGTTCCAAGAACTAACGTTGAGAAAAGGAGGAACAATGACTTTTTAGAGGAAAGCAAAAAGGCCAAAGCATTGGTCAAAGTACATTTGGTAATGGTACTTCCTCTTCTATTAAAGATGTCTTGTTTTTTAAAGGTCTTAAACATAATTTATTAAGTATTAGTAAATTAAGTGATAATAATCATGATATTTGTAACGCCTCGGATTTTTGAATCCAAAATGTTACTTAAAAATACTTTTAGAAAAATCTACGACAATTTTTTTGAGTAAGAATATCTAACAATTATGCTTTTAAATATTAGTAACAATCACATTTATTTAATATTATTAAAAAAATGTTTATTCAAAGCTAAAACAAAAACAAAAAACAATTACTCCTAACGGAAGGGAACTCAATTCCATATTTCTAGAATTCGAGTGCATTTCAAAGTTTGGTGACAAAAGATTTAAAAATAGACTATGAAATATCGCGGAAATTCTATTATTACAAAATTGTCTTGAAAAACCCATTTTAACCCCACGTTCGCCGCACGTTAATACTCCTCCATTACTCTTGAATCTCCTTGAACTCGTTAGTATCTAAAATTTTGTTGTAAGGGTCAGATTTTTTCCATCATCCACATCAAACTAAAGCTAAACATATAGAAGAATAACACAAAACAAATAAAAGTAAAAACTTCCAATTTAAAAGAAAAATGCGTAAACCGGTAAATTGTATATCAAAAACATATGTATAATGCATGCTCCTAAAACTATATGATCCAGATATAAACTTGTCACTAAGGCAACTTCCACACAGAAAAATCACCAATACCAATGGGGAAAATAAACCTGCCACTAAGGCAACTCCCACAAAGATGCATATGCCGTGACATGATGATATATTATCAAAAAGATATATTCCCACACAGCCCACTAAGAATCATGACATATGCATTCAAAATCACTTTTTAAAAATCATCATCTTATTCACATATCACTAAGATCACGTACCACACATCCATATCATGAGTATCACATATTCATGGACAAATAATCATAAAAATTGTAACTTTCACCACATACACATAAAAATCAAAAACTTGGTATCATACACACCATAAAAATTAGCACTTTAACATATATAACAAGAAAATTCAAACTCCAACTCATATACATCATTAGAGTTAAAACTTTATCATATATAACATAAAAAAATCCGTACTTTACTTCTTAATAAAATCGTATATTATATATTGACTCAATGCAAAGGATTGGGGTTTCATTATTTTAATTCATTAGTCTACGTTTTATTCCTTTAAAAAAGCAAGCGATCACAATTATTAATTTCATGTCATCCAACCAACGTTCTAACTATAATTTGTGTGGGAAAAAGCCCTTACCTTGGCCGCTTTTCTTCCTAGTACAAAGCTCTAAGCCCCCACGAAGTTGTTCACAAGAAAAGAAATTCCAAATTTTGATGCACGAAGAAGAGGAGGTGTGAAGGTGATGGCGGCTAGGGTTTCGGTATTCCTTTCTGCTTATTATTACTGAGTATGGAAATATTGTGGACCTTAGGGAAAATTTAAAGTGGAGATTATTTGGTAGATAGTGTTGAGCCCAAATAAAGAATAGAAGAAAGAAAATATTATTTTATTTATCTATTTATTTATTTGTTTATTTCTTAACCTTGATCATACAAAAACCAAGCCACAAACTCCAAGCCCAAATTTCTATTATGGGTTGGATCACACCAAGCCACAAACCCTTAGCCTCAATTCTTCTTGTACCAAAAAAACACATCTATATATATATATATATATATATATATATATATATATATATATATATATATATATATATATATATATATATATATATATATATATATATATATATATATATATATATATATAAAACCTCTCCATTGATTAAACAATTCTTACTAATAATTTTATCAACTACAAAAAGTCAAACAAGACAAATAATTATCACAACTAAATTAATATTGAAATATATATATATAGGTCTTAATTATGTTAAATTATAAATTTAGAGGATGTTACAATATTATATTAAACAACAAATCATGCAAGGTAATTAGTCAGAATGATGGATCTGTACTCTTTACAGGTTAGATGAAAAACAACATTTATAAGATAAATATGTTTAGTCTAGAGAAACAAGAGGTTAAGTGTCTTATGTCCGTAAATAAAGAGAAACTAATTTGGCACAAAAGATTAGGTAATTATGCAAACCTTAGGTAAATTTCAAGACAAAATAAACTTCAACTAGTCAAAGGTCTACCTAACCTTAGTTACAAAATTGAAATCATGTGTGACGTTTGTCAAAAGGGAAATCAAACAAAGAATTCCTTTACTCCTAATAACTCAATCTGTACCTCAAAGCCCCTTGAGCTCTTACATATAGATCTCTTTGGGCTAGTGAAAACAATCTCTCTAATTGGAAAGAAATATGGCTTTGTTATAGTAGATGATTACAATAGGTGGACATGGGTAAAATTCTTAACAAGTAAGGATGAATCCCACAAAGTGTTTATCACATTTTGCAAACAAGTAACGAATGAAAAGGGTCTTAAGATTGTAACAATTAGAAGTGATCATGTAGGAGAATTTGAAAACATGTTCTTTGAAAGTTTTTGTGATGAGAATGGAATCTTTCGTAACTCTTCTTCTCCTAGAACACCCTAACAAAATGGAGTTATAGAAGAAATGGCCAAAACCATGTTCAATGCGATGAATGTTGCAAAACACTTTTGGGCTGAAACAATTAACACTGTATGCTATATTGAAAAAAGAGCCTTAATTAGGTCTATATTGAATAAAACATCATATGTGTTATGGAAAGGTACAAAGTCTTACATCTCATACTTTAAACAATTTGGTTGTACTTGTTATATGTTGAACACTAAAGACAACCTTTGCAAATTCAATTCTAGCTCTAAAAAATGCACCTTAATTGGATACTCTAAAATTTATAAGGCTTATAGAGCATTTAATAGGGAAACCTAGACCGTGGAAGATAATTATAGTGCATGTTTATTGGAACTAGAGGAAGCATAGGCAGACAAACCAAAATAAGCTAAAATATCAAAGCATACATGTAAATCAAAAAAAGATGACAAGTCATCAAAGGATGAATCCACCTCTGTTAATGAAGCACTGAAAGATAATGCCTAGATACTTGCAATGCAAGAAGAGTTTAATGAATTTGAAAGGAATGATGTTTGGGATTTAGTACCTAGACCAAAGAAAAACATTATTGGAACTAGGTTGGTTTTTCATAAAAAAGCTAAATGAAAAAGGTGAAGTGGTCAGAAACAAGGCAAGACTTGTTGCACAAGGCTATAGTCAGCAAGAAGGCATTGATTACACTAAGACATTTGCTCCATTGGCAGGGTTAGAAGCTATTCAGATCTTACTCTCTTTTGTTGCTTATAAAAACATTACATTATTTCAAATGGATGTTAAAAGTGCATTTCTAAATAGGTATATAAGTGAAGATGTCTATGTTAAGAAACCCCCATGTTTTGAAGTTCTGAATTTCCAGACCAATTATCTAAACTTAGGAAATCACTGTATGGTCTAAAACAAGCACTTATGCATGGTATGATAGACTAAGTAAGTTCTTGCTTAAAAAAATTTTTGAAAGAGGACAAGTAGACAACACCCTATTTAGTAAATCAATAGAAAATGGCATTCTTATTAATCAAATTTATGTCGATGGCATTACTTTTGGATCTATTATTGATACTCTTTGTCAAGAATTCGCTAAGTTTATCTAACTTGAATTTCAAATGAGTACGACGAGAGAGCTTAAGTTCTTCTTATGGATACAAATGCAGGAAAGTAAAAAGGTATATAATATCAGGCTGGATTATAAAGAGTTTGAGACTGTTTTAGTTTTGCTTCTACTAAGCATATTTATTACAACGTTTTTCTCACACTAACAATGAAGCACTAAGCACTAAATAATATAAAGTTGAACGAGTGCCTTTGCTGAAACTGAAAACTTGAATTCTTAGTACTTAGAAAACTTTGAGTTCGTAAGGTTTTATGTATATTGTTGTGCTTTCATTAGTCTTTAGTCTTGATCCACTATTTAAAGATGAAATCAAGGTTTGAATTTAGTACCCTATGAATTCTAAATCATATCTCCAATCCAGCTTGGTCAACAATGATTTTCTTCAAAAATAATTATGAAAGATATGTTTTGAAAATATGACCTTTAGACAATTTCTTATTTTTAAATATGATCTTGAAAGATGTGTTTTGTGCGTATTTTTTCAGATTACATTTGCAAATTGATTTATTTCAGTCTTCCTTCATACGCTTGATTTGATCTGGGCAGGAACAAATCTAAGCTTCTTTTTGGACCTTCAGAAGTAAGGATACAACAAAGTCTAAATGAGTATTTTGTTTAGTCTATCAGAGCCTTTGACCATCCTTCAAAGTCGTTGACTTTACTCCATCAGAATCATTGACTTTCATTGTTAGAGTTAGATGTTGTGTTGCTTGAATAATCAAAGTCAGAGGCAGAAGTAAAGCTACGTGACTTAGAATTAGTGACATGGGCAACTTCACCTTTGTTTCATTATCATGAAACTTCGAAGTGTGCTGCGTATCAGAGGCAACACTTTGGAACTAGTTGCAATCTTTAGAGTCATTGCAACTTCAGAGGCAACACTCTTGGAATATGTTGCAGTCTTCAGAGTTAGCGAAATGTTTGCTTCAGAGGTAGGATTGAAACTCAAACTTCAGAGGCAAACATCATAGGCAAATATACGTTCTTTTCTAGAGCGTGCATTTGTCTTATTTTGAGGATTTTGTTTATTGTTTTGATTTTTTTTTTCTCAGACCTTTTTACTTCCTCTGGTGATATCTTTTGGTGACATTCTTTGGTTGTTTTCTCTTGTGGTTATCCTCTGGTGGGTATCCTCCAGTGCTGGTGGGATCCTCAAGTCGTTTCCTCCGATTTTCTTCTTCCAATTTTTCATAATTAATGAAGTCATTAATCCAAATTTATTGTTTTCATAACATACTTTTGTTAACATCAAAACTTTAAGGGGAAAGTCAACTTGGTACCAACAATCTCCCCATTTTTTATGATGACAAAATACAATTTTGTATAACGCTTTTTCTTTTATTATTTGACTCCCCCTGACTTAAGGCTCCCCCAAAGTCAAAGTAATTTTTTATCATCTCCCCACTTTATTGTTCTAACAATATATGTCTCTTACTTGACCATGAGATTAAGTTTTCACCAACAAATGTGCAGTTTCCACTTGTAGCCACTTAATTTGTACTTAGTAGATTTCTTGTACAACAAGCTAAGGTGGGTAGTACCTTTTAAGTATCTAAGGATCCTATTTACAAAAATTAAATAAGATTATCTTGGATCAGCTTGATATCTTGCATATACACACACTAAACATAATATCAGGTCTAGAGGCCGTGAGGTAAAGCAGTGATCCAATAATTCCTCTATGTGTTTTCTAGTCAACCTTCTGGCCTGATTCATCCTTTTCAAGTGAACAGGTAGGGTGCATTGGTATAGATATAGGTTTATAATCATTCATTTTAAACTTCTTGATAAGCTCTTTTGTATATTTGGCTTGATGAATGTATATACCTTTTTGACTTTACTGAATTCATCATTTTCCCTTTTCATTTAACTTGTTTCTGAAAACCCACTTGGTTCGAATAATGTTTTTAATTGGTTTGGTTACTAGATCCCAAACATCATTCCTTTTAAATTCATTCAACTCTTCTTGCATTGCAAGGATCCATCGATCATTTGCCACTACTTCATCAACAGAGGTAG
Source organism: Cicer cuneatum (assembly GCA_037974295.1). Lineage (NCBI taxonomy): Eukaryota > Viridiplantae > Streptophyta > Magnoliopsida > Fabales > Fabaceae > Cicer > Cicer cuneatum. Next base: position 26,039,564 of record JBBPBO010001984.1, on the reverse strand, counting down.
GTTCAATAGATGATAGTAGACCAAACTAGATTGTGTCCTTCAGTGATGATCTTGTCTTAAGAGTATCATTGTAATTCCCAATAATCAATGTTTCAAGTTGGGATGACTTGTACTTCTATCCAATTCTGACTTCTGAGTTATTTTGATTGCTTCTGACTTGGTTAGATTCATCTTATGATGTTTTGTCATTTTTCTCTTATTTACTTTCCTCACATCATTGTTTGGGTTCTTCTGGTTTGTTTGCGTCTACTTCCTCTAGTTCCAAAACACCTGCAGTATCCTCAACTCGCTTTGACATTTTAAGGTCAAGCTTTTTGTCGTCAAATTTAATATGTATTGACTCCTCCACAATTTGTGTTTCCCTATTGAACACTGTAATAGCTTTGGATCTTTCGAGTATCCATGGAAGGTACACTTTTGTGAGCAGGGATCAAAGTTGCCAAGGCTAACTTTAGTGTTTAACATATAACAAATACAACCAAATTGCTTAAAGTAAGAGATATTTGGCTTTTTAACCTTCCATAATTCAAATGGTGTTTTATTCAATATTGGCCTAATTAAAATTATATTCTAAATACAACATAAAGTATTAATTTCCTCTACCCAGAAATGTTTTGAAACATCCATCTCATTTAACATTGTTCTAGCCATTTTTGGAAGGGATCTATTCTTTCTTTCTACAACTCCATTTTGTTATGATGTTTTAGTAGAGGAGATGTTGTGTGAGATTCCACTCTTATCAAAAAACTTTTAAAGAACTTGTTTTAAATTTCTCCTCCATGATCACTTCTAATAGTTATAATCTTAAGACATTTTTCAATCATTACTTGTTTGCAAAATGCAATAAACACTTTGTGGTAGTCGTCTTTATTTCTAAAGAATTTTCATAGTGTAGTCATCTACTATTACAAAGTCATATTTCTTTCCATTTACTGAGATCTATATGCAAGAGCTCAAGGGGTTTGGAGGTAGAGACTAAGTTATTAGGGGTAAAGAAATTTTTAGTTTGTTTTCCCTTTTGAAAAGCTTCACACATAATTTTAGTTTTGTAGCTAAGTGTAGGTAGACGTCTAACAAGTTGAAGTTTATTCCATTTTGAGAATAATCTTAGGTTTGCATGACCTAACCTTTTGTGCCAAATTAACTTTTCCTCATTTACTGACATGAGACACCTAACGTCATGTTTCTCTAAGCTAATGTCATTCTACAAGTTATTTTGCACCTGACCTGGAATTAGTCCATCTTTTTGACTAATTGCTTTGCATGATTTTTGAATAAATATTATATCATAGTTATTATCACTTAATTGACTAATACTTATCAAATTATGTTTAAGACCTTTAACAAAAAATACATCTTTAATGGAAGGAGAGGTGCCATTACCAACTATGTCATGCAATGTTTTGGCATTTCTGCTTTCTTCCAAAAGTTATTGTTCCTCCTTTGATCAATGTTAAATCTTGGAACATAGACTTTTCTCTCGTCATATGTCGCAAGTGTAATACCCTAATTTTTAAAAGTGATAGTGTAAAATTCTTGCATAAAAAATGATGATTAGAATCATTGTTGCATTATGTAAAATATTTTTGACACAACAGACTTACTTACAACCGAACAATTCACATTGACCCACAAAAATTCCAACCGTTTCAAATACATAAATTCCAAAGCGACAAAAACATTGCAATAAGGAAGGGAGAATAAATAAAACCCTAAGCTGATCTTGAACTCTAGCTGGGGATGACTAGGTACTAAGGATCCATGGGGGCATCAAACCTCACTGCTTCCGATCGCCAATCCAAAATCATCGCTTTGTCCCATCTTCGACGTCATTGCAAATTGCAATTCCCGCACAAATCAAAACTCTAAGAACCTAATGCGTAAGCCCGGTCGACCGGTCCACAATAATAGTAAAAGGTCACAATCTAAAACCAACATATATATGAAAATACAAAGCACGAAAGCATAACATGGCGTGTCATCAAGTGATAAACAAAGCATGTATATAAATATCATTATATAACAAATATGACTTGTGTGACAAATCACCCTAATGCAATGCTTATATGCCAGCACACATGATTCAGAAATTTTTACACCTTTCTCAAGGGACGTAAATCATAAACGTATCGCCTTTCACAGACCAGTACTAATTACCAAGGTGCCACCTATCAGCATGATTTACCAGAGTGCAGTCTATCACAAACCTACACGACTAAAAACTTCCCGCAAGGAAGAGGTGGACCGATCAACTCATGGAACCACCCCATGGCCCATCACATTCACCACTAACACTGTGGCCCATCACGGTCACCTTTAACAATGAAATGCATACTCTGACTCTCTCACATCAATCGTTGTGTAAATGCAACTATTAAAAACTCCCCTTTTAATACTCATTAGACACTTAATAATTTTTAATACTTTTTTACATAGCATACTCAAGAAATATTCTCACCAATAAAATTCATAACACATATGTTATCAGTTATGAATAAATAATCACATCAAATACATAAACAATCATGTACACATTTATTCCCCATGAGCACAAAAAACATGTATACAAACACACTCTGCATTCAAGCGTATATAATATCGTTAGAAAGTGCCCTTATCTTGACAGTGATTTATTACACAAGCAACTTATGTTATGTCAGCGTAACCTATCAATACAAATTTCTAAACCAACCCCCAAATGAACCCTAGGTTCGGCCACTATCTAAATCAATTAGAGTTTTTCTTTTCTCTTAGGTTCCTTAACATCAAAAAGACTTTGGTTTAAGTACTTTGACGAAAGCGAATTTCAAAACACTTATGCCACATCTTTGTCTTTAACAACATAGGGCAAAATATTTTCTTAACAAAATCAATCAAAGACAAACATACTCACACTGTTTGAAATTTTGATTAAATCATCAATCAACTACATAAATTTCAACACTTCAATATTATAAATAAAATAAATAAAAAAGAAGGTTTGTATCAAAAAAATCTTATAACAAGAAAACTCAAATACTAAGAGTTCCAATATTCCAACTGTTCAAAATTATGATTCTTCTAATTTGAAATTTTTCAAACCTTAATCATTATTAACTATGCTTTGTATGTAAAATGTCTAGACTGAAATATTATTTGTCCAGAGTTAATTTCAGTTCAATCCAGACCAAGTCCAGAATAGGTCCAGATCAGAGGGAAGATATTCAGATCAATGGTTCAGATTTAAGTAATTGGCCCAATGTTGGCTGAGATCAGAAGATCATACCATGGCCCAGTGTTGGCCGAAATCAGAAGGTCAGAATGTGTGGTCCAGCATTGGCCGAGATCAGAGGATCACAGTAAATCAGTTTGCTAGACCAGGATGGCCGAGATCAGAAGATTAGAAAGTGTGTTCTAGGGTTGGCCAAAATCAGAGGATCACAATAGATCACTTAGTATGGTCCAGATGTGGACTAGCGCAGAAGATCAAATGGTCCAGATTTAATCATGAGGATTAACGGTGGAGATTTTAATTTATTTTGATCAAAGTATTAAAAGGATTTGTTACAAAAATAAAGTGAAGTCGTATGGGAGTTATGAAGCTGTTGGCGGGAAGAAACTAAAGACATGACTGGCCAGTTATTTTTGAAAGCAAATCTGAAGCTTAAAAAAAAGATATGTTTTTTATTTAAGTGAAGCCCGATTGGTCAAGATATTTTTGCAAGAGAATCCAGCAAGATACAGCTCGAAATTAAGCTTGGAAGAGGCCCTAATCTGCATCTATAAAAGGAGGCTAAAGGCAGAATACTTAGTATCGAAAATCACAAAAGACTCACACACTTCCAAAAGCAAACACTCAAGTTTTCAGTGAGGTTAATTGTGAGTTCCAGCTTTCCAGAAGTAAGCACTCGTGTTTATTTCTTTCCCTTGTGTTAGATCTAAGTTGTTGAAGTAGAGTCTACAATCTGAGGGAGTCAAAAGGGGTAGCAGATTACTTGGCAATTAGATTCAAGGCATTGTAATTCCTTCTACAATATGGGGTTGTCATATTGGTAGGAGAAGACTTGACTTAGGAAGTCAAGGTGTTTTATTCCTCAAGAATCTAGGATTGTTAGACTGTTTGAGAAGACTGACTTGGAGTGTCAGTGGAACTGTTGTAATTCAAGGTTTGAATTAGTGAAATCCTTCAAGGTGAAGGGACTGAACGTAGCCTCGTTAATGGTGAACCAGTATAAAATTCTGTGTTTTTATTTTTACTTTATATCCGCTGCTAACTCTGTTTTATTCATACATCAAATTTTGTTTTAAAACTGCAAAAACAGAAAAAGTATTCAAGTTACTCAAACTTAATTCAACCCCCCTTCTCGTGTTTGCACCTTCAATTGGCATCAAAGTTCGGTCTCAAGGTTGAGCACTTAACAGTGTTTGAGGAAAGGTCCAAGGGTTCAACATGTCAGAAGAATTGGGAGGCAACATCAACAGACCACCACTGTTTGATGGAGAAAGGTTTGAGTATTGGAAGGACAGAATGAGAAGTTTATTCATATCTCAAGATCCTGAACTATGGAAGATGGTAGTTTAAGGATACAGTGCACCTACTGTTCCAGAAGATCCAACTAAAGAACTGGACATAGATGATATGAAACCAGACCAGAGCAAATTATACAAACATCATCACAAGTCCAGAAACATCATGATTAGTGCCATCCTATTCAAGGAATTTGACAGATGCACATATAAAGAAACAGCAAAGAGCATATTCGACAGTCTAGTTTTGACCTATGAAGGAAGCTAGCAGGTTCAAGAAGCAAGGGCTAACATACTGGTCAAACAGTATGAGATGTTCAAGATGGAAGATGATGAAAACATTGATGGAATGTTCTGCAGATTCCAGACTCTGATATCTGGACTGAAGGTCTTGAAGAAAAGCTACACAACAGCAGATCATGTTAAGAAGATTCTAAGAAGCTTACCAACCAAGTGGATACCAATGGTTACTGCAGTTCAACAAGCCAAAGATCTGAACAACTTAAAATTTGAAGATCTGATAAGCTCACTCAGGTCTCATGAAATAGAACTAGAAGCAGATGAACCAAAGAAGAAGAAGAATCTGGCCCTGAAGTCGAAACAGAAGAAAGCTGCAAGGGCAGCATCAGAATCAAAGGACAGTGACAATGACTGTGATGATATGGCCTACTTAACCAAAAAGATGGTTAAGATCTGGGAAAACAGGAAAAGAAGAAGCTTCAAGAAGAAACATTACAACAAAGGAAAGGAAGAACCTAACAAGAAGAGTATCGTTTGTTATGGATGCAATGAACCTGGACATATCAAGTCAGAATGTCCAAATCTGGAAAAAGGCAAACAGCACAAGAAAAATTCCAGATTCAGAAAGAAGGGTCTGATGGCAGCCTGGGATGCATCAGAATCAGAGGAAGAATCGTCTGATGAAGAAGAGGCAGAAACAGCAAAGATGGCACACATCAAGTCTGCCTCTGGACTTCATAAAGGCAAGAATTCAGGAAGGAAAGCAGCCAGAAGGAAGAATGATCGAAGCAGTCATTCAAGGAAGTCTGGAAGCACATCAGAGGGAGTAATTCTGGCTCTGATGGCTCATAAAATTCAAGTTCTGAATACAGCTCAGGCACTGGAACAGATTCAGAAGATGAAGACGATGAGGTATTTTCTGATCTCACTAGATCTGAATTAATTGAGACTTTAAAAGACTTTTTAAATGCAAACAATAAGATTTCTTTAAAACTGAAAACTCTTAGGGAAGATAAGAAAAATCTAACCAAAGAAGTCCAAGTTTGAAAGAATCGAAATTCTGAGTATGCAACTGAAAACAAGGATTTTAAACTAAAGTTGCAAGACTCAAATATGAAAACCAAACTCTCAAAAGTGATATTTGTTCCACTTCCAAAACTGTTTGTGAATCTGATATGTCTGAGCAATTTTTTCAAAACTTTATTTCTAATGGAATGGAAAGAAGTAAATATGCATATATGATTTATGGAAACAGTAACATTGCAAAGAGAGGTCTTGGTTCTACAGAAACTATTGCTGAAACTAAAAATGTTCATTATGATGCTTTATGTATTGTTTGTGCTAAGATAGGTCACTCTGAACTATCTTGTCCAATGGTAAAATCTGAACAAGATCAGAGAGCTGTTAAGACTAACAAACCTGGACCCAATCAGTTCTGGGTACCAAAAGATCAAATTGTCAATGTTGCAGATATTCTGAGCAACCAGAAGGAGACACCAACAATGGTGCCTGGACAATGGATGTTGGCAATGCACAAGCAGAAGAAGGTTTATGTTCTTGATACAACAAGACAAAGGCAATCTGAGTCTGATGGAAGAAGGTCTGGTTAACTCAACCAGAACCAGAATTGGAATCAGAACCAAAACTGGAACCAGAATCAAAACTGGAAACAGAACCAGAACAAGAACTGGAACCAGAACTAGAACCAGTATAAGAACAGAAATTGGAACCAGAACTGGAATCAGTATCAGAAGCACAGGAACTGGAACCAGAATCAACTCTGGAACCAGAATGAGAATCCGTATTGGAACCAAAATCAAAATTGGAACCTTAATCAGATAAGGAATTACCAGAATTACCAAATTCATCAGAATCACCAGAATCATCAAGGTTATCAGAATCACAGGATTCACCAAAATTACCAAAATCAAAACATGTTCCAGAATCATCAGAGGAACATGGTTTATCAACCAAAGCAGAATCAAGGAAACTGCTCAAACAGGCTAGAAGAAGAACTGGCTCTAATGGCTCGAACAGAAGCTAAGTCTAAATCTGAGTCTGACTCTGATTCTGACAAAGAAAAGGCAAGGTCTGATCAGCAACACAAAGCTTGGTATCTTGACAGTGGATGCTCCACACACATGACAGGAGACAAATCTATGTTTCTGGATCTGACTATGAAGAATGGAGGCAAAGTTTCCTTTGGAGGAAACCAGAAAGGTCAGATTATTGGTACAAGAACTGTTGGTAACACTTCTTGTCCCTTGTCTATTAAAAATGTTCTGTTAGTTAAAGGGCTAAAACATAATCTTCTGAGCATAAGTCAATTAAGTGATTGCAATTATGATGTTATCTTTAATCAAAAAACTTGCAAAGCTGTTAGTCAACTTGATGGGTCGGTTTTATTTACTGGCAATAGGAAGGATAATGTTTATAAAATTGATATGTTCAGTCTTGCTAAGCAACAGGTTAAATGGTTATTGTCTATGAGTGAGCAGAATCTGATTTGGCACAAAAGGTTAGGGCATGCAAACCCTAGGCTTATATCCGAATTGAGCAAACTCCAATTAGTAAGAGGGCTTCCCAAGGTAAGTTCCAAAACTGAGATTCTGTGTGAAGCATGTCAAAGAGGTAAACAAACTAAAAGCTCTTTTAAAACTAAAAAATGTGTTTTTGCCTCTCGACCACTTGAACTGCTTCACTTAGATTTGTTTGGTCCTGTTCAAACTGCTTCTCTCAGTGGTAAGAAATATGGTTTTGTAATTGTTGATGATTACTCAAGGTGGACTTGGGTAAAATTTTTAAAGAACAAAGATGAATCTCATAGACTATTTATTTCTTTTTGTAAGCAAGTTATGAATGAACAGGGTAATAAGATCATAACCATCAGAAGTGATCATGGAGGTGAATTCGAGAACAAGTATTTTGAAGAATTCTGTGATGAGAATGGCATCTCTCACATTACTGTTATGGCATTAATGTTGTTTCATTACTGTTTTTGAAGAAAAACTGTTTTGCATGTCACTTTGAAGGATGAAAAATGCATTATGTTGTGGTTTTAACAACCTGTGATGTTGCTGTTTTGGTGGTTACCTCAATGCTGTTTTGTTTGTGTGGGAAAGTTGAAAAATGTTTTGCATGTTATTTTGAAGATGATCAAAATGCATGTTCATAAAACTGTTTTGCATGTTGTTATAAAATGCGAGAAATGCATTCTGTTATTGTTTGATGTTATATGTATTTGCTGTTTTGGCTGAAATACATCAGTGTTGTTCTGTTGTGTGAAAAAGCTGGAAAATGTTGTGCATGTTGTTTTGGCTGTGTAAGAATACTGGAAAATACTTTGCGTGTGTTTTGAGAAATGATCCAAATGTAAACGTGTAAAAATGTCTATTTTGTGGGGGGGTTGACATTCTGTTTTGGGTGATTCTGGTGTTGCTGATGTTTTCAAAAGAAAAGGATTTAAATTGATGAAAGTGCTTTTCTGGACAATCTATTATTGATGAAAAATGCCTAAGTTTTGTGGTTCAAAAGAATGTTGAATCTGTTTTGGTGTTGTGTTGGTTTTTCAAAGGAAAAAGTTTGAAACTGTGTTCAAGTTTCAGGAAAATATCACTGAATTCGAAGGTGTTTTCGAATACGGCATAAGTGTATTCGCATACAACCTGCAAAGCTTCTGTTTTATTCAAATTTTTGAACTTGTATTCAAATACGAGCTTCTGTATTCGAATACAGATAATGGATTTTTGCTTCTAACTTAGCCTCTGTATTCGGCTACGACCCTGTCGTATTCAAATACAGGACTGCAATTTTTGCCACTGTATTCGCATCTGTATTTGACTACGACAGCCTCGTATACTAATACAGAATGCTGATTTTCACTATTTTAGCTTCTGTATTCGAATACAAGGGAGCTGTATTCGAATATAGATTCGTGTTTTCCAGAAAATCAAGTTTTAGACACTGTCCTGTGAATTTTAAGAGTTGAGGAACATTGGGAAAGTTTGTAATGAATTAAAATGGAGTTTTTGAAATGTTTTGAGGAGGAGATGATGATGTTTTGGAAACCTTTAATGATGTTGGGAAAAAATGCTGAGTTTACACTGTTTGTCTTCTGTATTCGAATACAAGGATGTTGTATTCGAATACAGTGTTGAATTTGTAATGTTTTCAGCTTCTGTATTCGAATACAAGGGAGCTGTATTCGAATACATATTCGTGTTTTTTAGAAATCCAGAGTTTTAAACATTGTTTTATAAACTTTAAGTGTTGGGGAACATTGGCAAAGTTTGTGACAAATTAAAATGGAGTTTTGTGATAGTTTGAAGTGGTAATGATGAAGCTTGTGAGATCTTTACTGATGTTGTGAAAAATGCTGATTTTGCACTATGACAACTTCAGTATTCGAATACAAGGAAGCTGTCTTCGAATACAGAGTGTTGATTATGCGCTGTTTTGGCTTCTGTATTCGAATACAAGTGTATTCGAATACAGATTCGTGTTTTCCAGAAATCACAGTTTTAAACTCTGCTTTATGAATTTCAAGAGTTGGGGAAACATTAGGAAGACTTATGACAAATAAGAATGGAATTTTGAGATAATGTGAAGTGGTAATGACGAGATGCTTGAATGTTTAATTATTGATGTGATGATAATGAAATTAATTGTGTTGAGATGTTTTGGGGAAATGATGGAAAGGCTGAATTTTACTGATGTTGCATACTGTTTTCAGTGAAGAGAAAACATAGCATGTTCATGCATTGCATAGTCAGATGGTACCCGCGATGGGCCACAGAGTAATGCGTAAACGTGTTCATCTGTTGAACGATTGCACGAGTGCTGGTCTATTGAGCGACTGCACTAGTACTGGTCTGTTGAGCGACTGTACCCTGAAATGCGCAAAAACGTGTTGATCTATTGAGCGATTGCACGAGTGCTGGTCTATTGAGCGACTGCACTGGTACTGGTCTGTTGAGCGACTGCACTGGTACTGGTCTGTTGAGCGACTGTACCTTGGTATATGTAAAACATGCTGGTCTGTTGAGCGACTGCACGAGTGCTGGTCTGTTGAGCGACTGCACTGGTGCTGATCTGTTGAGCGATTGCACCCTGGTCTTGAGGACCGTTAAAGTCAAACATATTTAAATTGTCCTGGTCTGTGAGCGACTGCACCTTGGTAATTCCAAGAAGTTGAATACATGAGCATATACATATTGCATCGGGGTGATTGACCGATGGGTCACGATTTGGATATATGTTGATGATTGGAAATTGATGTGTGTAAGTACTTTATAAAATCTGAATTTCTGATGAATGATTGTGATTGCTGAAGTGTTAGTTGTACTTACAACATGTTTTCCATATTAATTGGTTGCTGTTTGAAAAGGCATACATGTCATGAAATTTCAGAATGAGCATCCTTATTTATCATCATTGTTATATGATATGCCATGGATATGTTTGTTACTGTGATATAAATGCTATGTGTTAATTGTTAATTTCGGTCAGTGACCCTTTACTATTATTGTGGAAATTGTGCTTTGCCCTCAGATGCCCCCCAAACCCATGCAACTCGTGGGTCCCCTGACGACAGAAACGTCGCTCGATTTCATTGATCGTTTCGTGCCTACTGCTTGGGTATATGACCCCATCTCAAGCAAGGCCACGTACACGGGGAGACTGAAGAGGACCTGCAGGACTAACGGAGTAGTGGACTATGTGGAGCACACCTATGCGAGGATTGACTTTCCTGTGCCTTCCAGGTTGGTATTGGAGGCACACAGAATTTTTGAGGACGCGGAGGAGCCGACGAGAGGGGTTGAAACGGAGGCCACAGTGGGTGTGGTGACTCCTAACTTGGTGACTGGAGGAGCTATACATGATACAGAGGTGGAAGGGGAGAATCAAAGACCGACGCTAGTAGCAGATGATATTCCGGGTCCATCTAGGACATCCGATGACTGCTTTGAGATTCCGGCACCGCCGAAGCGACCCCGAATGTATATTGATCAGACTTCGGAGGAGACTTATCCTTCCCTATATGATGAGGAGGAGGACATTACGTCGAGACGAGCTGCGGAGTCGGACGAGACTTGCATGGGCTGCGAAGGGAATCCCTGCTACTGTAGCTTTAGTGCATGATCAGTGTAGACTTTTTGTATAAGGTCTTGATTTCGGTGGATGTAATTTATTTTGGGAATTAATGTATGACTTTTCCGCTTTTTTCTTCCGCACTCTGACACTGTTCTTTTGAAATGTATTAATGTTATTATTAATTTCCAAAGTTAAGTACCTAGTGATATTATGATGAAATTATTTAATTACGTTTATCGATTAATCTACGACGTACTAGTTTATGAAATGAATTAGTGAAAATTTTATTTTAATTCTTTTTGAATTAATTCTGAAAATTATTTTATTTATTTATTTTAAAAAAAAAATACACTCGCGCTGTGTTTTAAACTCGGGGTGTTACACTTACTCTAAAGACAAGTCAGAGGGAAAGAATGGATGGAAGTACAAGTCTTCACATCCAGAATCTCTCAATATTGGTAGTGCAGTAGAACCTTTAAAGACCAGATCATCAAGTAGAGAAACCAGTGTAATTGGTTTACTCTCAACAATTGAACCAAGCAATGTTGATGAGGCTTTGGCGGAGGAAGGTTGGATATTTGCAATGCAAGAAGAGCTGAATGTATTCCTAAGGAATGATGTTTGGGATCTGGTATCCAGACCAAACAAAAACATTATTGGAACCAAGTGGGTGTTCAGGAATAAACTCAATGAAAAAGGTGAAGTGGTAAGGAACAAAGCAAGACTTGTAGCTCAAGGATACAATCAACAGGAAAAGTACAAGCGGCATCTGCACTTTCTTAGGTGATAATTTGATCTCTTGGTCAAGCAAAAGACAAAGCACCATTGCTATGTCAACAGCTAAAGCTGAGTATATATCAGCAACAGGATGCAGCTCACAGTTAATCTGGATGAAACATCAACTTGAAGATTACAACATCTTTGAAACCAATATCCCTTTGTTCTGTGATAACACTTCAGCCATAAACCTAACAAAGAACCCGATCATACACTCTTGAGCCAAACACATTGAAATAAACACCATTTCATTAGGGACCATGTTCAAAAAGGGACTTTAAGCATCCAGTTTGTAGACACTGATCATCAATGGGCTGATATCTTCACCAAAGCATTACCAGATGTATGGTTCGAGTTCATCAAAAAGCTTCTCAACATAATCTCCATACCTGACTAGCTCAAGTAGTCTTCTTAAGAGTTTTTAATTTTCTTGTAATTTTAATTTTATGTCTTTTATTTTTTGTTTTTAATTTCTATACTTTGTAAAGAAAAAAACAAAAATACAAAAATAGTAGGACCTCTTTTTGGCTGATGACAAAAAGGAGGAGAGAGAGAGAGAGAGCGGAGAAATAAGTAGAAAAGGAGAGATAAAAAGAATGGACAAGCAAAAAAAGAAAGAGTTGAAAAGAGAAGGAGTTGAAAAGGAGAAGAATCAGGGAAAGAGAAAAATAAAGAGAGAAAAAGAAATAGTGAAAAAAGAAGGAGTTGAAAAGGAGAAGAAACATGGAGAGAGAAAAATAAATCAGAAAGAGATGAAAAGAGAAGAAGCTGAAAAGGAGAGGAGAAGAGAAGAAAAGAAAGAGTGATTCAAGAATGAGTTGAAAAGGAGAAGAAAAACTCAGTATTAGACTTAGGGGGAGAGATTGGTCTGAGGGGGAGTATTTCAGCACTTCGGGTTATAGCAAAACAAGTTAAGGTTTTGTCATCATCAAAAAGGGGGAGATTGTTGGAACCAAGTTGGTTCTAAGTACTTAGGATTTTGATGTTTACAAAAGCACTCCATGTAACCTTATTTTGTACTTAGAAAGACTACATTAAATGCCACAAGAAGATAAAGGTTCCAGAGGTAGAAGATGAAGACACCAGATAATGCATCCAGAAAGTACCAGAGGATGCATCCTGAAATTACCAGAGGATATCTTTGCTGGCCCAGATCAGAAGGAAGCAAAGTCAGAAAGAGACCTGGACCAGACCAGAAGGAAGCCTACCAGAGGTAGACTTGATCCAGACCAGAAGGAATCATAAGTCAACCTCTGAATCAATCCACATTAAGTTTGATGATAAACAGCTTGACTTTGAAAAGTCAAAGCAAGATGAGGAAATTGCAGGTGAACAAGAGGCACAAGAACCAGAAGCTGGACCAGCAGCAGAATCTAAGAAAAATAAAGATGAAGAAGAACATGGTGACTCTGAAGACAAGTCAGAGGGAAAGAATTGATGGAAGTACAAGTATTCACATCCAGAATCTCTCATTATTGGCAGTGCAGGAGAACCTTTAAAGACCAGATCATCAAGTAGAGAAACCAGTCTGTTTGGTTTACTCTCAAAAATTGAACCAAGCTATGTTGATGAGGCTTTGGCAGAGGAAGGTTGGATACTTGCAATGCAAGAAGAGCTGAATGAATTTCAAAGGAATGATGTTTGGGATCTGGCACCCAGACCAAACAAAAACATTATTGGAACCAAGTGGGTGTTCAGGAATAAACTTAATGAAAAAGGTGAAGTGGTAAGGAACAAAGCCAAACTTATAGCTCAAGGATACACTCAACAAGAAGGTATAGACTACACTTAGACTTTTGCTCCAGTAGCCAGGTTAGAAGCAATTAGAATTCTTTTATCATTTGCTGCTAATCATGATATAATGTTGTATCAAATGGATGTTAAAAGTGCATTCTTAAATGGCTATATTAGTGAGGAAGTCTATGTCAAACAGCCCCCTAGATTTGAAAATTCTGATTTTCCAGACCATGTTTTTAAACTTAAAAAATCTTTATATGGTTTAAAACAAGGACCATGGGCATGGTATGATAGACTTAGTAACTTTCTGCTTAAGAATGAATTTAATAGAGGCCAGATTGATAATACTCTATTTAGGAAATCCATTAAAAATGATATTTTGATTATTCAAGTTTATGTTGATGATATCATATTTGGATCGACTAATGGCACTTTGTGCAAAGTGTTTTCTGACCTAATGCAGAAAGAGTTCCAAATGAGCATGATGGGAGAACTCAAGTTCTTCCTGGGAATTCAGATTCACCAAGGTAAATCAGGTATACTCATTCACCAATCTAAATATACTAAAGAACTTTTTAAAAAGTTGAAAATGAGTGAATGTAAGCCTATGGCCACCCCCATGCACCCAACCTGCTCACTTGAGAAAGATGAAACCAGCCAAAAGGTAGACCAGAAAACATACAGAGGTATGATTGCATCCCTTCTTTATTTAACTGCTTCTAGACCTGACATCTTGTTTAGTGTTTGTGTCTGTGCCCGTTTTCAAGCTGACCCTAGGGAATCCCATTTAATTGTTGTCAAACGAATTTTGAGATACCTTAAAGGAACCACCAACCTTACTTTGTTATACAAGAAAACCCCCACCTACAAACTCAGAGGTTTTTGTGATTCCGACTATGTTGGAGACAAGCTGGAAAGGAAAAGTACAAGTGGCAACTGCACTTTCTTAGGTGAAAATTTGATCTATTGGTCAAGCAAAAGACAAAGCATCATTGTTATGTCAACAACCGAAGATGAGTATATATCAGCAGCAGGATGCAGCTCACAGTTAATCTAGATGAAACACCAACTTGAAGATTACAACATCTTTGAAACCAATATAATTTTGTTTTGTGATAACACTTCATCCATAAACCTAACCAAGAACCCTATCTTACACTATAGAGCCAAACACATTGAAATAAAACACCATTTCATTAGGGACCATGTTCAAAAAGGGACTTTAAGCATCCAGTTTGTGGACACTGATCATCAATAGGCTGACATCTTCACCAAAGCACTACCTGAAGATAGGTTCAAGTTCTTCAAGAAGCATCTCAGCATTACCTCCATATCTGACTAGCTCAAGTAGTCATCTTAGGAGTTTTTAAATTTCTTGTAATTTTATTTTCTGTCTTTTATTTTCTATTTTACTTTCTATAATTTGTAAAGAGAAAAATAAAAAATTACAAAAATAGTAGGACCTCTTTTAGGCTGATGACAAAAAGGGGGAGAGAGAGAAAAAGGAGAAATAAGTAGAAAAGGAGAGATAAAAAGAAAGGAGGAGCGAAAAAGAAAGAGATGAATAGAGAAGGAGTTGAAAAGGAGAAGAAACAGTGAGAGAGAAAAATAAAGAGAGAAAAAGAAAGAGTGAAAAAAAAAAGAAGTTGAAAAGGAGAGGAAACAGGGAGAGAGAAAAATAAAGAGAGAAAAAGAAAGAGTGAAAAAAGAAGGAGTTGAAAAGGAGAGGCAATGTGAAGGGAGAAAAGAAAGAGAGAATAAAGAAGTAGTTGAAAAGGAGAGGAGAAGAGAAGAAAAGAAAGAGTGAAAAGAGAAGGAGTTGAAAAGGAGAAGAAAAAGTCAGTATCAGACTTAGGGGGAGAGATTGGTCTGAGGGGGAGTAATTCAAGTCTTCGAGTTATAAGCCAGTAAAATAAGTTAAGGTTTTGTAATCATCAAAAAGGGGGAGATTGTTGGAACCAAGATGGTTCTAAGTACTTAGGATTTTGATGTTTACAAAAGCACTCCATGTAATCTTATTTTGAACCTTGAATTATTACATTAAATGCCACCACAAAATGAAGTTTCCAGAGGCAGAAGATGAAGACACCAGAAAATGCATCCAGAAGGTACCAGAGGATGCATCCTGGAATTACCAGGGGATATCTTTGCTGGCCCAGATCAGAAGGAAGCAAAGTCAGAAGGAGACCTGGACCATACCAGAAGGAAGCCTGCCAGAGGGAGACTTGATCCAGACCAGAAGGAATCGTTAGTAAGACTTAGTCCAGAAGTTATTCTGACCAGAAGATGGCCTGGCAGTGAAATGATAAACAGTCCAGACTTAATCAGAGGATAAATTAATGGGTCCAAAACAAGAGATTCAATCCAGATTTGACCCAGACCAGAAGATAGCATGGTTCAGGGTATGAAACTAAGTCCAGACTAGAAGAAATGATGTCCATAATTGATCCAGACCTGATCCAAAATAGAAGGTAAAATGTCCAAATTGAAATATTATTTGTCCAGAGTTAATTTCAGTTCAATCCAGACCAAGTCCAGAATAGGTCCAGATCAATGGTTCAGATTTTAGTATTTGGCCCAATGTTGGCTAAGATCAGAAGATCATACCATGGCCCAGTGTTGGCCGAAATTAGAAGGTCAGAATGTGTGGTCCAGCATTGGCCATGATCAGAGGATCACAGTAGATCAGTTTGCTAGACTAGGATGGCCGAGATCAGAAGATTAGAAAGTGTGGTCCAGGGTTGGCCGAAATCAGAGGATCATAGCAGATCACTTAGTATGGTCCAGATGTGGACTAGCGCAGAAGATCAAATGGTCCAGATTTAATCATGAAGATTAACGGTGGAGATTATAATTTATTTTGTTCAAAGTATTAAAAGGATTTGTTACAAACATAAAGTGAAGTCGTATGGGAGTTCAGAAGCTGTTGGCGGGAAGAAACTAAAGACATGATTAGCCAGTTATTTTTGAAAGCAAATCTCAAACTTAAAAAAAAGATATGTTTTTTATTTAAGTTAAGCCCGATTGGTCAATATATTTTTGCAAGAGAATCCAGTAAGATACAGCTCGAAATTAAGCTTGGAAGAGGCCCTAATCTGCATCTATAAAAGGAGGCTCAAGGCAGAATACTTAGTATCGAAAATCACTAAAGAGTCATACACTTCCAAAAGCAAACACTCAAGTTTTCAGTGAGGTTAATTGTGAGTTCCAGCTTTCCACAAGCAAGCACTCGTGTTATTTTCTTTCCCTTGTGTTAGATCTAAGTCGTTGAAGTGGAATCTACAATCTGAGGGAGTCAGAAGGGGTAGCAGATTACATGGCAATTAGATTCAAGGCGTAGTAATTCCTTCTACAATCTGGGGTTGTTAGATTGGTAGGAGAAGAATTGACTTAGGAAGTCAAGGTGCTGTATTCCTCAAGAGTCTAGGATTGTTAGACTGTTTGAGAAGACTGACTTGGAGGGTCAGTGGAACTGTTGTAATTCAAGGTTTGAATTAGTGAAATCCTTCAAGGTGAAGGGACTGGACGTAGCCTCGTTAACGGTGAAACCAGTATAAAATTATGTGTTTTTATTTTTACTTTATATCCGCTGCTAACTCTGTTTTATTCATACATCAAGTTTTGTTTTAAAACTGCAAAAACAGAAAAAGTATTAAAGTTACTCAAACACAATTCAACCCCCCTTCTCGTGTTTGCGACTTCAATTGGCATCAGAGTTCGGTCTCAAGGCTGAGCACTTAACAGTGTTTGAGGAAAGGTCCAAGGGATCAACATGTCAGAAGAATTGGGAGGCAACATCAACAGAATGAGAAGTTTCTTCATATCTCAAGATCCTGAACTATGGAAGATGGTAGTCAAAGGATACACTGCACCTACTGTTCCAGAAGATCCAACTAAAGAACTGGACATAGATGATATGAAACCAGACCAGAGCAAATTATACAAACTTCATCACAAGTCCAGAAACATCATGATCAGTGCCATCACATTCAAGGAATTTGACATATGCACAGATAAAGAAACAGCAAAGAGCATATTCGACAGTCTGGTTTTTAACTATGAAGGAAGCTAGCAGGTTCAAGAAGCAAGGGCTAACATACTGGTCAAACAGTATGAGATGTTCAAGATGGAAGATGATGAAAACATTGATGGAATGTTTTGCAGATTCTAGACTCTGATATCTGGACTGAAGGTCTTGAAGAAAAGCTACACAACAGCAGATCATGTTAAGAAGATTCTAAGAAGCTTACCAACCAAGTGGAGACCAATGGTTACTGCAGTTCAGCAAGCCAAAGATCTGAACAACTTAAAACTTGAAGATCTGATAAGCTCACTCAGGTCTCATGAAATAGAACAAGAAGTAGATGAACCAAAGAAGAAGAAGAATCAGGCCCTGAAGTCGAAACAGAAGAAAGCTGCAAGGGCAGCATCAGAATCAGAGGACAATGACAGTGACTGTGAGGATATGGCCTACTTAACCAAAAAGATGGTTAAGATCTGGGAAAATAGGAAAAGAAGAAGCTTCAAGAAGATACATAACAACAAAGGAAAAGAAGAACCTGACAAGAAGAGTATCGTTTGTTATGGATGCAATGAACCTGGACATATCAAGTCAGAATGTCCAAATCTGGAAAAAGGCAAACAGCACAAGAAAAATTCCAGATTCAGAAAGAAGGGTATGATGGCAGCCTGGGATGCATCAGAATCAGAGGAAGAATCGTCTGATGAAGAAGAGGCAGAAACTGTTTGTGAATCTTGTATGCTTGAGCAATTTTTTCAAAACTTTATTTCTAATGGAATGGAAAGAAGTAAATATGCATTTATGATTTATTGAAACAGTAACATTGCAAAGAGAGGTCTTGGTTCTACAGAAACTACTGCTGAAACTAAAAATGTTCATTCTGATGCTTTATGTATTGTTTGTGCTAAGAAAGGTCACTCTGAACTATCTTTTCCAATGGTAAAATTTGAACAAGATCAGAGAGCTGTTAAGACTAACAAACTTGGACCCAATCAGTTCTGGGTACCAAAAGATCAAATTGTCAATGTTGCAGATATTCTGAGCAACCAGAAGGAGACACCAACAATGGTGCCTGGACAATGGATGTTGGCAATGCACAAGCAGAAGAAAGTTTATGTTCCTGCTACAACAAGACAAAGGCAATCTGAGTCTGACAGAAGCTAAGTCTAAATCTGAGTCTGACTCTGATTCTGACAAAGAAAAGGCAAGGTCTGATCAGCAACACAAAGCTTGGTATCTTGACAATGGATGCTCCAAATCTATGTTTCTGGATCTGACTATGAAGAATGGAGGCAAAGTTTCCTTTGGAGGAAACCAGAAAGGTCAAATTATTGGTACAGGAACTGCTGGTAACACTTCTTCTCCCTTGTCTATTAAAAATGTTCTGTTAGTTAAAGGGCTAAAACATAATATTCTGAGCATAAGTCAATTAAGTGATTGCAATTATGATGTTATCTTTAATCAAAAAACTTGCAAAGCTGTTAGTCAACTTGATGGGTCGGTTTTATTTACTGGCACTTGGAAGGATAATGTTTATAAAATTGATATGTTCAGTCTTGCTAAGCAACAGGTTAAATGGTTATTGTCTGTGAGTGAGCAGAATCTGATTTGGCACAAAAGGTTAGGGCATGCAAACCCTAGGCTTATATCCGAATTGAGCAAACTCCAGTTAGTAAGAGGGCTTCCCAAGGTAAGTTCCAAAACTGAGATTCTGTGTGAAGCATGTCAAAGAGGTAAACAAACTAAAAGCTCTTTTAAAACTAAAAAATGTGTTTCTACCTCTCAACCACTTAAACTGCTTCACTTAGATCTGTTTGGTCCTGTTCAAACAGCTTCTCTTGGTGGTAAGAAATATGGTTTTGTAATTGTTGATGATTACTCAAGGTGGACTTGGGTAAAAATTTTAAAGAACAAAGATGAATCTCACAGAGTATTTATTTCTTTTTGTAAGCAAGTTATGAATGAACAGGGTATTAAGATCATAACCATCAGAAGTTATCATGGAGGTGAATTCGAGAACAAGTATTTTGAAGAATTCTGATATGAGAATTGCATCTCTCACAACTTCTCATCCCCCAGAACACCTCAACAGAATGGACTGGTAGAAATGAAGAACAGATCACTACAGGAGATGGCCAGAACCATGTTGAATGATATGAAGGTTGCCACCTACCTTTGGGCAGAAGCTGTCAACACAGCCTGCTACATTCAGAATAGAGTCTACATCAGGTCCATCTTAAATAAAACTCCCTATGAACTGTGGAAAGGTAAGAAACTCAATATTTCCTACTTTAAGCAATTTGGCTGCATCTGTTTTATGTTAAACACTAAATATAACCTTGCTAAGTTTGATTCTAGATCTCAAAAGTGTATCTTTATTGGCTACTCTGAGATATCAAAAGCTTATAGAGTGTTTAACAAAGAAACTAACACTGTGGAAGAATCAATCCACATTAAGTTTGATGATAAACAGCTTGATTCTGAAAAGTCAAAGCAAGATGAGGAAATTGCATGTAAACTAGAGGCACAGGAACCAGAAGCTGGACCACCAGCAGAATCTGAGAAAGATCAAGATGAAGAAGATCATGCTGACTCTGAAGACAAGTCAGAGGGAAAGAATGGATGGAAGTACAAGTCTTCACATCCAGAATCTCTCATTATTGGCAATGCAGCAGAACCTATAAAGACCAGATCATCAAGTAGAGAAACCAGTCTAATTGGTTTACTCTCAACAATTGAACCAAGCAATGTTGATGAGGCTTTGGCGGAGGAAGGTTCGATACTTGCAATGCAAGAAGAGTTGAATGAATTCCAAAGGAATGATGTTTGGGATCTGGTATCCAGACCAAACAAAAACATTATTGGAACCAAGTGGGTGTTCAGGAATAAACTCAATGAAAAAGGTGAAGTGGTAAGGAACAAAGCCAGACTTGTAGCTCAAGGATACATTCAACAGGAAGGTATAGATTACATTGAGACTTTTGGTCCAGTGGCCAGGTTAGAAGCAATTAGAATTCTTTTATCATTTGCTGCTAATCATGATATAATGCTGTATCAAATGGATGTTAAAAGTGCATTCTTAAATGGCTATATAAGTGAGGAAGTCTATGTCAAACAGCCCCCTGGATTTGAAAATTCTGATTTTCCAAACCATGTTTTTAAACTTAAAAAATCTTTAAATGGTTTAAAACAAGCACCAAGGGCATGGTATGACAGACTTGGTAACTTTCTGCTTAAGAATGAATTTGACAGAGGCCAGACTGATAATACTCTATTTAGGAAATCCATTAAAAATTTGATTATTCAAGTTTATGTTGATGATATCTGTAACACCCCGAGTTTAAAACACAACGCGAGTGTATTTTTTTTTCATTTTAAAATAAATAAAAGGAATTTTCTTTTTCAAAATTATTAATTCAAAAGAATTCAAATCAATTCAAATTAAAAGTTGTTCGACGTCGTAATCCAAAACAGAGAAGTAATTAAATAATTACATCATTAATACATTTCAAAAGATTAGTGTCATATCATCCCAAAAGGAAATATCAGAGTGCGGAAAATATTAGCGGAAAAGTTATACAATAATTCCCAAAATAACCAATTACATTTCCCAAACTCAAGACCCTATACAAAAGTCTAGTCTGATCATGCACTAAGCTACAGTAGCACGGTCTACACCGCATCCTCTGCTAGTCTCGTCTTCACCCAGCTATTCGCCGCTCTGCATGGTCTACAAAAACTCCGTACGTAAAGATCAGGGGAAACTAACGACGTTTCCGTCGTTAGTGTAACCGTCGGTGGGACAGTTTCGGGTATCATCTGAGGGCAAAGCCCAATTTCGACAATAATAGTAAAGGGTCACCGACCGAAATTAACAAATAACACATAGCATATATCTCACAGTAACAAAAATATCCATGGCATTTCATATAACAATGATGAAAATTAAGGATGCTCATTTGAAATTTCATGACATATATGCTTTTTCAAACAGCAACCAATTAATATAGAAACATATTGTAAGTACAACTACCACCTCAGCAATCACAAACATTCATCAGAAATTCAGATTTTATAACGTACTTACACAGATCAGTTTCCAATCATCATCATATAACCAAATCGTGACCCACTGGTGAACCGCCCCGATGCATTATATATATGCTCATGTACTCAACTTCTTGGAATCACCAAGGTGCAGTCGCTCAACAGACCAGCACATTTTAAATATGTTTGACTTTAACGGCCCTCAAGACCAGGGTGCAATCGCTCAACAGATCAACACCAGTGCAGTCGCTCAACAGACCAGCACTCGTGCAGTCGCTCAACAGACCAGCACGTTTGACATATACCAAGGTACAATCGCTCAACAGATCAGTACTAGTGCAGTCGCTCAACAGACCAGCATTCGTGCAATCGCTCAACAGATCAGCCCGTTTCACGTATGTTAGCCTCTCACAGGCCAGAACATACATAAGTTAAATCCTCGCACGGATAGAATGGACCGTCTAATACACGCGGAACCACTCCGTAGCCCGAGTAGAATAGACCCTCTAATACACGCGAAACTACTCTGACCCCGGATAGAACAATCCATCTAATACACGCGGAAGTATTCTATAACCCATGGTTACTACTTAACTTCGCGGCCCATCACGGTCACCGCATCAACTCTGTGGCCCATCGCAGTCACCACCTAACTATGCAATGCATGAAAATTCAATGTTTTCTCTATACTGAAAACAGTATGCAACATCAGTAAAATTCAGCCTTTCCATCATTTCCCCAAAACATCTCAACACAAATAATTTCATTATCATCACATCAATAATTAAACATTCAAGCATCTCATCATTACCACTTCACATCATCTTAAAACTCCATTCTTATTCATCAAAAATCCTCCCTCTGTTTTCCCCAACTTTTAAAATTCGTAAAACAATGTTTAAAACTGAGATTTCTGGAAAATACGAATCTGTATGCGAATACAGCTTCTCTGTATTCGAATACAAAAGCAAAAACAGTGCAGAATTAACACTCTGTATTCGAATACAGCTCTCTGGTATTCGAATATAGAGGCAGTCCCAGTGCACAAATCAGCATTTTTCACTACATCAGTAAAGTCTCAAAAACTTCATCACCACCACTTCAAACTATCACAAAATTCCAGTTTTAATTTGTCACAAACCTTCCCAATGTTCCCCAACACTTAGGGTTTATAAGACAATGTTTAAAATTTTGATTTTCTGGAAAACACGAATCTGTATTCGAATACAGCTCCCTTGTATTCGAATACAGAAGCTAAATCTGCAAATTCAACACTCTGTATTCGAATACAGCATACTTGTATTCGAATACAGAAGACAAAACAGTGTAAATTCAGCATTTTCTCCAACATCATTAAAGGTTTCCAGAACCTCATCATCTCCTCTTCAAAACTATTTCAAAAACTCCATTTTAATCATTTCAAACCTTCCAAATGTTTCCCTACACTTAGAGTTTATAAAACAATGTCTGAAACTTGATTTTATGGAAAAAAACAACTCTGTATTCAAATACAGCTCCCTTGTATTCGAATACAGAAGCAAAAGTAGTGAAAATTAGCATCCTGTATTCGAATACGAGGGTGTTGTATTCGAATACCGATGCGAATACAGTGTTAAAATTTCACTTATGTATTCGAATACGACAGGGTCGTAGTCGAATACAGATGCTAAGTCAGAAGCAAAAATCCTTCATCCGTATTTGAATACAGAGGCCCGTATTCGAATACAAGTTCGAAAATTTGAGTAAAACAGAAGCTTGGCAGGCTGTATTCGAATACACTCATGCTGTATTCGAATACACCTTCGAGTTCAATGAAATTTTCTTGAGACTTCAACACATTTTCAAACTTTTTCCTTTGAAAAACCAACAACCCCAAAACAGTTTTACCACTCTTTTGCAAACCACAAAACTCATACATTTTTCATCAATATAGATTTTCCAGAAAAGTACTTTCATCATTTTAAATCCTTCTCTTTTGAAAACATCAGCAACACCGGAACAACATCACAGTTTTGCTTAAATCACCCAAAACAGAATGTCAAACTCAAAAACAGAACATGCATTTCCAAACATTTGCATTTTGAGCATTCCCAAACCAACATGCAAAGTATTTCCAGTATTCTTTCACAACCAAAACAACATGCAAAGCATTTTCCAGCTTTCCCACACAAACAGAACAACATTGATGTATTCAGTCAAAACAGCAAACATCACAGATCATCAAACCTCGACATAATGCATTTTTCGCATTTTATAACAACATGCACAAGCGTTTTATCAACATATGCATTTTGATCATCCCCAAAACAACATGCAAAACATTTTCCAGCTTTCCCACATAAACAGAACAACGTTGGTATATCAACCAACACAACAACATCACAAATCATTTAAGACATCAACAGAATGTATTTTTCATCCTTCAAAACGACATGCAAAACAGTTTTTCTTCAAAAACAATAATGAAACATTATTAATGCCATAACAGTATGCATTTACAGCCCTAATGCAATCTAGAAAGTGGAAGGTGCCCCTTACCCTTGTTGCGTTTCAGCTACTGTTCACGTTTCTGCGTCAAAAATCGGCGAAACTCCCGCTCGCGTTCGCCGCTACGAAAATGGGTTCTCTAGCTCCGTAATGATGAGGAGAACAACTTTTGTTCTGGAGATTTTCTGGTTTGGTGCTTGGATTTCCAAGTAATATCACTTTTGAGGAACTCCCCCCGTTTTTTTTGTCGTGAAACAGAAAACAGAATGGAAGGAGGAGGAAGGTGAGTACTGTTACATGCAGTAAGGGAGGAGGAATGGTGTTCTGACTTTGCCCTTCCTTCTCACTCCTATATATAGGCATGTGTGGGTGCCACCTCATCAAAAACAATATTAAAATATTACTTGACCCTCTAGCACTTAACCGGTTTCGTCGAAATTAGCCGATAATCCTTTAATTAACTGTCCGATAGTTTAATTACTCGTAATTAAATTAATTTACTCTTCATCCAATAATCTTAATTCATGTTCGAAAATAAATATTGATATATATATATATATATATTCACTCAAAACATACATATATTAAATATTTTACAAATATCCCCAAAATACACTTAATATTAATTCCATAATTTAATTCTTAAATTTAAGGGTCTTACGTTACCACCCCCCTTAAATTAGTTTCGTCCTCGAAACTACATGTCGATGAACAACTGAGGATATTGTTCCCTCATCTTACTCTCCAGATCCCAAGTTGCGTCTCCCGTAGTCGGATTACAAATCACTTTGACTAGTGGGACTTCCTTGTTCCTCAACTGTTTAATCTTCATGTCTTCAATCCTTACAGGGAGTACTTCAAATGACAGGTTGTCCTTCAATTGAATTGTGTTTGGTTCGATCACATGTGACGGGTCCGAAATATATCTCCTTAACTGCGACACGTGAAATACGTCGTGAATATTGGACATTATTGGAGGTAAAGCAATTCGATAAGCCATTGGTCCAATTCGTGCAGTAATCTGGTATGGTCCAATAAATTTCGGAGTCAACTTCTTCGACTTAATAGCTCTGCTAACTCCAGTTGTAGGCGTGACCCTTAGAAATACATGATCACCCTGCTCGAATTCCAAAGGTCTGCGATGCTTGTCCGCATAACTCTTCTGACGATCTTGTGAAATCTTCATTTTCTATTGTATTCTCTTCATTTTCTCTGTAGTCTGTTCCACCATCTCAGGTCCAACAATCATACTTTCTCTGTCCCTATACCTGCATAAAGGCGTCTGACACTTGCATAAAATATTGCTGGACCCTCCAGCACTTAACCGGTTTCGTCGAAATTAGCCAATAATCCTTTAATTAACTGTCCGATAATTTAATTACTCGTAATTAAATTAATTTACTCTTCATCCAATAATCTTAATTCATCTTCCAAAATAAATATTTATATATATATATATTCACTCAACACATACATATATTAAATATTTTACAAATATCCCCAAAATACACTTAATATTAATTCCATAATTTAATTCTTAAATTTAAGGGTCTTACAATATCATCTTTGGATCCACTAATGGCACTTTGTGCAAAGAGTTTTCTGACCTAATGCAAAAAGAATTCCAAATGAGCATGATGGGAGAACTTAAGTTCTTCTTGGGAATTCAGATTCACCAAGGTAAATCAGGTATACTCATTCACCAATCTAAATACACTAAAGAACTTCTTAAAAAGTTCAAAATGAGTGAATGTAAGCCTATGGCCACCCCCATGCACCCAACCTGCTCACTTGAGAAAGATGAAACTAGCCAAAAGGTAGACCAGAAAACATACATAGGTATGATTGGTTCCCTTCTTTATTTAACTGCTTCTAGACCTGACATTTTGTTTAGTGTTTGTGTTTGTGCCCGTTTTTCAAGTTGACCCTAGGGAATCCCATTTAATTGTTGTCAAACGAATTCTGATACACCTTAAAGGAACCATCAACCTTACCCTGTTATACAAGAAAACCCCCACCTACAAACTCAGAGGTTTTTATGATTCTGACTATGTTGGAGACAAGCTGAAAAGGAAAAGTACAAGCGGCAACTGCACTTTCTTAGGTGATAATTTGATCTCTTGGTCAAGCAAAAGACAAAGCACCATTGTTATGTCAACAGCCGAAGCTGAGTATAAATCAGCAGCAGGATGCAGCTCACAGTTAATCTGGATGAAACATCAACTTGAAGATTACAACATCTTTGAAACCAATATAATTTTGTTTTGTGATAACATGTAACACCCCGAGTTTAAAACACAGCGCGGGTGCATTTTTTTTTTAAATAATCAATATTAAAAATGATTTTCCTGATTTAATTCGAAAGGAATTAAAATAAAGTTTCCGTAAATCATTAAGTACTCAATTTCGGGAAATTTAATAATAAACATTAAGGCATTTTTAAAATGTTAACAATGCTAGAGTGCGGAAAATACAGCATAAAAGTAATACATTAATTCCCAAAATAACATTACATTTCCCAAAATTCAAACCCTATACAAAAGTCTAGACTGATCATGCTCTAAGCTACAGTAGCACGGTCTCCACCGTATCCTCTATATAAGTCTTGTCTTCACCCAACCGTCCGTCCCTCTACGTTGTCCACGTAGACTCCGTACGTAAAGATCAGGGGAAACTAACGACGTTTCTGTCGTTAGTGTATCCGTCGGTAGGACGGGTTCGGGTAATATCTGAGGGCAAAGCCCAAAGTCCACAATATATAGCAAGGGGTCACGGACCGAAAATAACAGATAATCACATAGCATATATTGCACAACAACATGTATAATCATGGTATAACATATGATGATGAGGAAATAATCATGCTCATTTGAAAATTTATGACCTTCATGCCTTTTCAAAATAGCAGTCAATGATTATGAAGTCTGCGGTAAGTACAAACACACGTCAACAAAACACAATCATTAATTCAGAATTTCAGATCTTGGACAGCACTCACACACATTAATTTCCAACATTCATCATATAAACAATCGTGACACAACGGTCAAATCCTTCAATGTAATGCATATATGCTCGTGCACAATTTTCTTGGAATCACCAAGGTGCAGTCACTCACAGACCAACACAATTTAACGGCCCTCATGACCAGGGTGCAATCGCTCACAGACCAGCACGTTTGACAAAATCCAAGGTACAATCGCTCATAGATCAGTACCTAGTGCAGTCGCTCACAGACCAGCACTCGTGCAATCGCTCACAGATCAGCACGTGGTTGCACATTTCAGGGTACAGACGCTCACAGTCCAGTACCAGTGCAGTCGCTCACAGACCAACACTTATATACCAAGGTACAATCGCTCACAGATCAGTACCTAGTGCAGTCGCTCACAGACCAGCACTCGTGCAATCGCTCACAGATCAGCACGTGGTTGCGCGTTACTCTGTGGCCCATCGCGGGTACCACTTGACTATGCAATGCATGAATATGCAATGTTTCACTTCTCTAGAAATAGAATGCAAACTCAGAAAATTCATGCTCTTCATCATGTTTAAATATTTCAGCACAGTCATAAATAACAACATCACAATCATGAATTAAACAATCCATTAATCATTCACACTTTGAAATATTTTCCCAACCCCTCAAAATTCAGACACAGTGTTTAAAACTGGGATTTTTCTGGGATTTACGAATCTGTATTCGAATACATCTTCTGTATTCGAATACAGAAGCCAAAAACAGTATAGAATCACTCTCTGTATTCAAATACTGGTATTCGAATACAGAGGCAGATTTCAGTGCATAAATCAACATCTTTTATTACATCAGTAAAGTTTTTAAAACTTCATCACCACTACTTCAAAATCTCATCAAAAGTTCCACTTTAACTCACCACAACATCCCCAGTATTCCCCAAACACTTAGGGTTTTCAAAACACTCTTAAAACTTGAAATTTTCTGGAAATTCGAATCTGTATTCGAATACAGACCCCCTGTATTCGAATACAGAAGCATGAACTGCAATTTTAACATTCTATATTCGAATACAGCATGACTGTAGTCGGATACAGGAGTTCAACCTTTGAAAAATACAGCATTTTCTCCCATGTCACTTAAAGTTTTTCAAACATCTTTCTCTCCTCTTTAAAACCATTTCACAGACTTCCTTTCAAATCATTTAAACCTTCTCAGAGTTTCTCAACACTTCAAAACTCACATGACAGTGATTAAAACTTGTTTTTCTGGAAAACACGAATCTGTATTCGAATACAGCTTCCTTGTATTCGAATACAGAAGTTAAAAATAGAGTTTCTGGGAAAACTCGAATCTGTAGTCGAATACAGCACGCCTGTAGTCGACTACAGATGCGAAGACAGTGTTAAAAATTTCACTTCTGTATTCGAATACGACAAGGTCGTAGTCGAATACAGTTGCTTAGTCAGAAGCAAAATCTTACCTCTGTATTCGACTACAGGGGCTCGTAGTCGAATACAAGTTTGAGAACTTTAGTTAAAACAGAACTTGACAGGTTGTATTCGAATACACACTGGTTGTATTCGAATACACCTTCGAAAAACCAGTGAAATACTTCCTGAAACATCTACACTTTTCAAATTTTTTCTTGAAAAACAACAACCAAATATCAACACAGATTCTGCATTTTCCAGAAAACACTTCCCTCATTTAAAATCCCTTTTTCCTTTTTAAAACCTCAACACCACCAGAATCATCACAAACAAGACCAGATTCAGAATCATTTTCATCACCAGAATCCCACAACATAAAACAGAATCAGAACCAGTTTATCCAAAACAGAGGCAGATGATCAATCATCAGGACACCATGCAACATTTCAGTGTTCTCACTCATCAGAACAAACATGCAACATTTCAGTGTTCACACTCATCAGAATAAACATGCAACATTTCAGTGTTCACACTCATCAGAACAAACATGCAACATTTCAGTGTTCACACTCATCAGAACAAACATGCAACATTTCAGTGTTCACACTCATCAGAACAAACATGCAACATTTTAGTGTTCACACTCATCACAACAAACATGCAACATTTTCCAGCATTCACACAGAAGTAAAACAACATTTTTTTACCAGTAAAAACAGCCAACAACAACTTATCAGAATAATCACTTATCAACAAAATGCATTTTCTCTCGAAATGTCATTTTCGAAAATACCTTTTCTTTTAAAAACAGAACTGAAACAACACAATTTATGACCCTAATGCAGCTAAAAGATGGAAGGTGCCCTTACCCTTGTAGCGTGCTCTGCTATTTCTCTTGTTTCTACTGCGTTCCCTTTTCTGCGTCCAAAAACGGTGAAGCTGTTCCCTGAGTTTGCTGCTGCAAAACTGGGTTCTTTCTTTTCGTATTGAGGTGGGGATTAACTTTACTACTGAGGGTTTGATGGTTTGATGGTTGGAGTTTCAGTTAATGGTGTTTGAAGGAATTTCCCTCTCTTCAAATTTGAATTCGGGAATGGCAGAAACAGAGACAGAAAAGAAGGGGAGATGGAGTTGGTACATGCAATATGGGCAGTAAGGAGGAAGGAATGGTGTTCTGACTTCACCATCCTTCTCACTCCTATTTATAGACTCTCATGGTGCCACCTCACTTGCCACATGTCTGATTTTCAGCTTTTAATTATCTTGCAACTAGCCACTAATCCTTAATTAGTGGTCCGATTAATTTAATTACTTGAAATTAAATTAATTTAATTCTTCACCCAATAATTTTAATTCATCTTCCAAATAAATATTTATATATATATTCACTTCAATCATACATATATTAAATATTTACAAAAATTCCCAAAATGCCCTTGACAATAATTCCAAAATTAATATTTAAAATTAAGGGTCTTACAATACTACCCCCCTTAAATTAGTTTCGTCCTCGAAACTACATGTCCGTAAATAATTGCGGGTATTGTTCCTTCATTTTACTTTCAATTTCCCAGGTTGCGTCTCCAGTAGTCGGATTCCAAATCACCTTGACTAGTGGGACTTCCTTGTTTCTCAACTGCTTAATCTTCCTGTCTTGGATCCTCACCGGGAATACTTCAAACGACAGGTTGTCCCTTAGCTGAATTGTATCAGGCTCGATTACATGTGTCGGGTCTGCAATGTACTTTCTTAGCTGCGACACATGAAATACGTCATGAATGTCGGACAGTATTGGAGGTAACGCAATCCGATAGGCCAATGGTCCAATACGTGCAGTAATCTGGTATGGCCCAATCAATTTCGGAGTCAACTTCCTTGACTTAATAGCTCTGCCAACACCAGTTGTAGGCGTAACCCTCAAAAATACATGATCGCCCTGCTCGAATTCCAAGGGTCTGCGGCACTTGTCCGCATAACTCTTCTGACGATCCTGTGAAGCCTTCATTTTCTCTTGTATTCTCTTGATCTTCTTTGTGGTCTATTCCACCATCTCTGGTCCGACAATCATACTTTCTCCGTCCTTATACCAACATAAGGGCGTTTGACACTTGTGTCCGTATAATGCTTCATAGGGCGCCATTCCAATGCTAGCGTGGAAACTGTAGTTGTAAGTGAACCCAATCAATGGCAGAACGTCATCCCAACTCCCTCTGTCATCCAACACGCATGCTCTTAAGAGGTCCTCCAAGGACTGATTCGTCCTCTATGTGTTGTCCGTCTGTTTGTGGATGGTAGGCTGAACTCAATTTCAGTTTTGTGCCCAAAGCTTCATGCAGTGCTCCCCAGAAATGAGACGTGAATTTTGGGTCATGGTCAGATACTATACTTGATGGAACGCCGTGTAACCTCACAATCTCAGCGATGTAGATTTCCGTCATCTTATCTACCTTATAAGTGGTCCTTACCGGTAAGAAATGTGCGGACTTTGTCAAACGGTCCACTATTACCCAAATTGAATCATTCTTTTTCCTTGTCTTGGGCAGTCCTATTATGAAATCCATGGAAATATTGTCCCACTTCCATTCCAGTATGTCCAAAGGTTGCAGCATTCCTGCAGGTCGCTGATATTGCACCTTCGCTTTTTGACAAGTCAAACAGGCCGACACGTATTCCGCTACATCCCTCTTCATCCCTGGCCACCAGAAGTTTTGTCTTAAGTCCTGGTACATCTTGGTCGCTCCAGGATGAATACTTAACTTACTCTTATGAGCCTCTTCCAAAATTGCTCTTCTCATCTCTGCAACTTCCGGTACACAAACCCTTCCGTTACATCTCAGAATATCATCTGTTTCGATGTTGAATTCAGTGGTCTGTCCTTGTGCTATCAGATTCCTCTTTTCTTGGATCAATGCGTCATTCTGCGAGTTTGCAATCTCCTCCAGTAATCCACTTGAAAGTGTTATCATTCCACACTTTAACACTCCTGGTGCAAACTTCACGTCCAAGTGTAGGTCTCTAAATGCTTCCCACAACTCTTGTTGTCTGGCCATTATCATTAAAGATACTGACACACTCTTTCTACTCAATGCATCAGCCACTACATTGGCCTTCCCAGGGTGATACTGCAAGGAGAAGTCAAAATCCTTTAGAGTCTCCATCCATCTTCTCTGACGCATGTTCAATTCTTTCTGATCGAACAGATACTTCAAGCTTTTGTGGTCACTAAACACGGTGAACGTGCATCCATAAAGGTAGTGTCTCCAGACCTTTAGCGCAAACACTACTGCAGCAAGTTCTAAATCATGGGTAGGGTAGTTCCGTTCGTGAGTCTTTAACTGTCTTGAGGCGTAAGCTACAGCTTTCTTGTGTTGCATCAAAACACATCCCAGACCTTAGTGAGATGCATCACAGTAAACTTCATATGATTCCTCTGGCTGTGGTAGAACTAACACTGGTGAGGTTGTCAATTTCTCCTTTAGCAACTGAAAACTCTCTTCACACTTCTCCGTCCATGCAAACGGCTGATTATTTCTGGTTAATTATGTCAGAGGAGCTACAATCTTAGCGAATCCCTCAATGAATCTTCTGTAGTATCCTGCTAATCCGACAAAACTTCTTATGTCCGTTAGAGTCTGAGGCTATTTCCAGGCAAGAATTGTCTCAATCTTTGCCGGATCTACAGTGATCCCTTCTTTGGTTATCACATGTCCCAAGAAATTCACCTTATCTAGCAAAAATTCGCATTTCGACAGATTGGCATACAGCTGCCTCTCGCGTAAAACGTCAAGAACTTGGCGTAAGTGCTCTTCATGTTCTTCTTCATCCTTCGAATAAATCAAAATATCGTCGATGAATACCACCACAAACTTATCCAGAAACGGGCTAAAGATCCTATTCGTGTAATCCATGAAAATTGCTGGTGCATTCGTAACTCCAAAAGGCATAACGAGATATTCATAATGTCCGTAACGAGTTCTGAAAGCAGTCTTTTGAATATCTCCCTCTCTTACTCGAATCTGATGGTATCCCGATTTTAAATCAATCTTTGAAAACACTGCTGCACCCCTCAATTGGTCCATCAAATCGTCAATGCGCGGTAAAGGGTAACGGTTCTTGATAGTCACCTTGTTAAGCTTTCGATAATCCACACATAGACGCGAACTTCCATCCTTCTTCTTAACCAACAATACTGGTGCTCCCCACGGCAACACACTTGGTCTGATAAATCCTTTCTCCAACAAGCCTTCAATCTGACCCTTAAGCTCGCTTAATTCCAATGGCGACATTCGGTATGGTGCAATTGAGATAGGTCCAGTTCCTGGGTGCAAATCAATGAAGAACTCCACCTCTCTCACCGGGGGTAATCCTGGAATCTCAGATGGAAATACGTCCGGGTATTCCTTGACTAACATCACATCTTCTATATTTACATCCATCTTGGTCTCCATGTTAGCCAATGATAAGAACTCCTGAGTTCCTTCTCTCAGCGATACTCCGAGTTGGTTAGCAGTCAAATATCGAGCGACTCCAGGTTCAGGGAAAAGAACCAGTCTCCGAGCGCAATCCAAAACTACATAATTATAGGACATCCAATCCATGCCGAGAATGATCTCGAGGGATTGTAGGGGTAGACAGATTAGATTAACCAAGAAGTCCCTATTCTGAATTGTTACCGTACAGTGTAAACATGCAGTCTACAGTCAAAGTCTTAGCAGGCGTAGTAACAACCAAATCAAAAGGCAAAGCAGATACAGACAACTTCAAACGATGCACACAATCCATAATCAATATTAAAAATGATTTTCCTGATTTAATTCAAAAGGAATTAAAATAAAGTTTCCGTAAATCAATAAGTACTCAATTTCGGGAAATTTAATAATAAACATTAAGGCATTTTTAAAATGTTAACAATGTGATAATACTTCAGCCATAAACCTAACCAAGAACACGATCTTACACCCTAGAGCCAAACACATTGAAATAAAACACCATTTCATTAGGGACCATGTTCAAAAAGGGACTTTAAGCATCCAGTTTGTAGACACTGATCATCAATGGCCTGATATCTTCACCAAAGCATTACCAGAAGTAAGGTTCGAGTTCATCAAGAAGCTTCTCAACATAATCTCCATATCTGACTAGCTCAAGTAGTCTTCTTAGGAGTTTTTAATTTTCTTGTAATTTTAATTTTATGTCTTTTATTTTTTGTTTTTAATTTCTGTACTTTGTAAAGAAAAAAACAAAAATACAAAAATAGTAGGACCTCTTGTTGGCTTATGACAAAAAGGGGGAGAGAGAGAGAGAGAGAGAGAGAAAGGAGAAATAAGTAGAAAACGAGAGATAAAAAGAAAGGAGAAGCAAAAAAAAAGAAAGAGATGAAAAGAGAAGGAGTTGAAAAGGAGAAGAATCAGGGAGAGAGAAAAATAAAGACAGAAAAATAAAGAGTGAAAAGAGAAGGAGTTGAAAAGGAGAGGAGAAGAGAAGAAAAGAAAGAGTGATTCAAGAAAGAGTTGTAAAGGAGAAGAAAAAGTCAGTATTAGACTTAGGGGGAGAGATTGGTCTGAGGGGGAGTATTTCAGCACTTCGGGTTATAGCAAAATAAGTTAAGGTTTTGTCATCATCAAATGGGGGAAGATTGATGGAACCAAGTTGGTTCTAAGTACTTAGGATTTTGATGTTTACAAAAGCACTCCATGTAACCTTATTTTGTACTTAGAAAGATTACATTAAATGCCACTAGAAGATAAAGGTTCCATAGGTTGAAGATGAAGACACCAGATAATGCATCCAGAAGGTACCAGAGGATGCATCCTGAAATTACCAGAGGATATCTTTGTTGGCCCAGATCAGAAGGAAGCAAAGTTAGAAGGAGACATGGACTAGACCAGAAGGAAGCCTACCAAAGGGAGACTTGATCCATACCAGAAGGAATCATAAGTCAGACTCTGGATCAATCCACATTATGTTTGATGATAAAAAGCTTGACTTTGAAAAGTCAAAGCAAGATGAGGAAATTGCAGGTGAACCAGAGGCACAAGAACCAGAAGCTGGACCAGCAGTAGAATCTGAGAAAAATAAAGATGAAGAAGAACATGCTGACTATGAAGACAAGTCAGAGGGAAAGAATGGATGGAACTACAAGTCTTCACATCCAGAATCTCTCTTTATTGGCAGTGCAGCAGAACCTTTAAACACCAGATCCTCAAGTACAGAAACCAGTCTGTTTGGTTTACTCTCAACAATTGAACCAAGCAATGTTGATGAGGCTTTGGCAGAGGAAGGTTGGATACTTGCAATGCAAGAAGAGCTGAATGAATTCCAAAGGAATGATGTTTGGAATCTGGTACCCAGAAAGAGTGAAAAGAGAAGGAGTTGAAAAGGAGAAGAAATAGGGAGAGATAAAAATAAATCAGAAAGAGATGAAAAGAGAATGAGTTGAAAAGGAGAGGAGAAGAGAATAAAAGAAAGAGTGATTCAAGAAGGAGTTGAAAAGGAGAAGAAAAATCCAGTATTAGACTTAGGGGGAGAGATTGGTCTGAGGGCGTATTTCAGCACTTCGGGTTATAGCAAAATAAGTTAAGGTTTTGTCATCATCAAAAAAGGGGAGATTGTTGGAACCAAGTTCGTTCTAAGAACTTAGGATTTTGATGTTTACAAAAGCACTCCATGTAACCTTATTTTGTACTTAGAAAGATTACATTAAATGCCACCAGAAGATAAAGGTTTCAGAGGTAGAAGATGAAGACACCAGATAATGCATCCAGAAGGTACCAGAGGATGCATCCTGAAATTACCTGAGGATATCTTTGTTGGCCCAGATTAGAAGGAAGCAAAGTCAGAAGGAGACCTGGACCAGACCAGAAGGAAGCCTACCAGAGGGAGACTTGATCCAAACCAGAAGGAATCATAAGTCAGACTTAGTCCAGAAGTTATTCTGACCAGAAGATGGCCTGGCAGTGAAATGATAAACAACCCAGACTTGATCCAGACTTAATCAGAGGATAATTTAATGGGTCCAAAACAAGAGATTCAATCCAGATTTAACCCAGACCATAAGAGAGCATGGTTCAGGGTATGAAACTAAGTCCAAACCAGAAGAAATGATGTCCAGATTTGATCCAGACCTGATCCAAATCAGAAGGTAAAATGTCCAGACTAAAATATCATTTGTCCATATTTAATTTCAGTTCAATCCAGACCCAGTTCAGAGTTGGTCCAGATCAGAAGGAAAAGGTTTAGATCAATGGTCCAGATTTAAGAATATGGCCCAGTGTTGGCGGAGATCAGAAGATCAGACCATGGCCCAGTGTTGGCCGAAATCAGAAGGTCAGAACGCGTGGTCCAGCATTGGCCGAGATTAGAGGATCACAGCAGATCAGTTTGCAAATCTAGGTTGGCCAAGATCAGAAGATCAAAAAGTGTGGTCCATGGTTGGCCGAAATAAGAGGTTCACAGTAGATCACTTAGTATGGTCCAGATATGGACGGGAGCAAAAGATCAAAAGGTCCAGAATTAATCATGATGATAATCGGTGGGGATTTAATTAAATTTGATCAAAGTATTAAAAGGGTTTGTTACAAAAATAAAGTGAAGTCGTATGGGGAGTTCATAAGCTATTGGCGGGAAAGAAGATTTGGTTCAGAATTAATTAAAGTCAGGATTGGTCAAAGTTATTTTTGAAATCAAATCTGGAGCTAAAAAGATATGTTTTTTATTTATATGAAACCCGATTGGCCAAGTTATTTTTGCAAAAGAATCCAGCACGATACAGCTCGAATTTCAGCTTGGAAGAGACCCGAATTCACATCTATAAAAGGAGGCTCAAGGCAGAATACTTAGCATAGAAAATCACAAAAGAGTCATACACTTCCAAAAGCAAACACTCGAGTTTTCAGTGAGGTTAATTGTGCGTTCCAGCTTTCCAGAAGCAAGCACTCGTCTTATTTTCTTTCCCTTGTGTTAGATCTAATTTGTTGAAGTAGAGTCTACAATCTGAGGGAGTCAGAAGGGGTAGCAGATTACTTGGCAATTAGATTCAAGGCGTTGTAATTCCTTCTACAATTTGGGGTTGTCAAATTGGTAGGAGAAGACTTGACTTAAGAAGTCAAGGTGGTGTATTCCTCAAAAGTCTAGGATTGTTAGACTGTTTGAGAAGACTGACTTGGAGGGTCAGTGGAACTGTTGTAATTCATGGTTTTGAATTAGTGAAATCCTTCAAGGTGAAGGGACTGGACGTAGCCTCGTTAACGGTGAACCAGTATAAAATTATGTGTTTTTATTTTTACTTTATATCCGCTGTTAACTCTGTTTTATTCATACATCAAGTTTTGTTTTAAAACTGCAAAAACAGAAAAAAGTATTCAAGTTAGTCAAACACAATTCAACCCTCCCCTTCTCATGTTTGCACCTTCATGTTTCTCAAAATTAAATCTCTTCATAAAAATTGAAAATTTAATATCAATGACTAAAACTTTTTAGTTTAATCTATAAAGGTGGAAACCTTGTTTTCACAAAAACCCCAAGGATAAAACCTTTAACACCTTAATAACAAAGTAAACTTAAAACTAACATTTAAACAAAATTTTGAACTCTCTTTCTATATATATTCAACTTGGCTAAAATTTATTTTACTCATCAAAGTCTTTCGAAAAATTTCCAAATTCAAATCTAGTTTAAAACGCCTTAAATAATCAAGGACAGCAACTCGTATGGTTTCAAACTTTAAACGACTCAAAAATTTAATTGATACCACCATTAAGAACCACAAGAGAACTTTTTTCTAACTTATTTAAAGTTCGTAAAATTTCTACCACTCAAATACTTTTAAATTAAAACAATCCACAACAATTCATTTACCACTTTATTTCAAAACTTATTCCAAAAAATTTGTCTTGACCTTTTTGAGACTCAAAGAGTTAACTACATAAACATACAAATAATTTTACCACTCAAATAATTTTGCCACTTAAGAATTTCAATCCAACAAATATAAAATATTTAGAGTTCTCATCACCGCTAACTCGTTGTCAACGGTCTCAATTCCTTTTTGAGACTCAAAGAGCTAACCACATAAAATATAAACAATATAAAACTATTTCTTCAAAAATACTCACTACAAAATTTCCAATTTCTCAATTTGATTTTGAAGTTTACTAACTCAATTAAATCTTTGATTTCTCATGTCATAACACTTAGAGTTAAAATCAAACTGTCTCACTTCCCAAATATATGAATTTTGTTAATAAAATTTTGCTACTAACACATCAATTAAATGGAATTTGATATTTATCCTAACTTTAAAGTCTATAATAAATTTAATAAAATTTTTAACTTTAAATCAAACTCATTTATTTGAAAATAAATAATTACATAACTTAAACACAACCAAACTTCAAATTTCCCCCTTTTAATCCCAAGAATTTGGCCACCTCATATAATATTAGGGTTTACTTTCTTTTCTCATTATTCAAGCAATATAAGATACAAACTTCATACTCACTTAACCAATAAATTAAAAATCACAAAATCACCGTTCTCCCATATATGAACAGCCACTGCTTAAGAGACAAAATATGTAAATGTTTTTGTTTTATTCTAACCATTATGAACAACAACAACAAAAGAGTTTTAATCTTTTTCCATAAAAATTTATCAACAACAAGATTGTTTTTTATCTGGAAAAGTACACTTTTAAAATCACAAAACCAAAAGTTTTGAAGAAAAAAATTTTTAATAACAAAAAAAAACACTATACGCCCTCATCATATTAGGTCACGGCAATTATAAGGAAAAAGAGGCAAAGAAAGAAAAACTCACCGAGATAATTACACCATAAGCTTCCCCAATGAATTTCCCATATTTTCTCTTTTGAAACATTGCCCAAATTCTCACTCAATCTTTTCAATTTTCTAAGGATAGCTCCAACTTTCTAAGACACTCACACATTCTCATTTCCCTTTTTAGAACCCAAAAAAGGAAAGGAAATGAACATGAATATATAGAGAAAGAGATGGAGGACTGTCAAAACATAAAAAATAAAAAAAATAAAGAGGGGAGATCTTGTAGTCTTCTTTTTAAAGGCATAGGGGGGACAAATGGACATGAATTTCTAGCCACAAAATTTAATCACATAAAATCTCATAATTATCCTTTATGACACTTAGTCATAATCAAATCACATTACTCACTTCTAGATTTACTTTAGTAAAAATATCTACTCTAATCGCAGTCCAATTGACAGATAAATTTAACAGTAATGTGCAACATCTTAAAATATTTGTAAATAATAATCCTCTGTAATTCAATTAAATTATTTTTTGATCAATAATTTTAACTAGGTCTTGGAAAATATTTTCAAAACATTTTATCAACCCATCACTTTCCATCTAGTCCTTCTTACATAAGTCATTCCTGACAAAGTCTTACTACATAGTAAAGAAATATCTAGATATTTTCGCTAACCCATCAATAAAATATTAATATCCTAGAAAAATATCTATATATTTTGTGACTTTAAATCACATCATCTTGCACAGTCTCTGAGTTCGTTCTTAGATGAGTCGAATTTTGTTCACGAAGAAATCCTCGATAATTGAAAATTTTTATAATAAATCTACAAATTAAAATTTTTCAAAATTTGGCGAATAAATTTTTTTCTGAAATTTTTGTACCTTAGCTTAGAAAAATATAATGAGATCAAATTCTCATTGTAGTCGATATATAAAACTCCCGGTTAAATTTTGTACCATTCGATGTTTGTCAAATTTAAACAGCGGTTATATCTTGTCCATTTTCAAAAAGCTCAATAGAAAATTATTTTTGAAATTTCAACAGTGTCAAGACATTCACATAGTCATTTAACATCAAGGAAACATCTGAAGAATTTTTCATAGATTAATTTGCAAGTCAGACACTTACAAAAAATTTATAAACAACACACAATGAAAAAGGTAAAAAGACAAAATAATAAACAACATAAAACATAATTAGACAGTAAGCCCTAATTCTTGTTATAAATAAATAACGTAACTTACTGCGAGCATCCGCTGTCTAGGTAACAAGCCAGGTGTTTCAACTTGGCTGCTGAATAATTTTGTTCATAGGTACCAAAATTTGGTTGGGTCCTGATTTATTAGTCTTGAAAGGTTTCTTGTATTTCCTTGTGTTTAACATGGGACAAGATATTTTGGAGTGACCTTTCTTAGAGAACATAGTACATAAAACATCAGGTTTGATAAGTTCAGACTTAGTTACCGTTTCTTGGTATCCTAGACCTCTTTTACCATTTCTACAAACTCCAAAAATCATTGAAGCATACTTTCTTTTTTCTATATTGTTAGCTAGAAAGTCTTAGAGTGCTACTTTATATTTATCAGAATTACATATGATACTTTCTGAAGGTTTTGATAAATGATTTGTTGGAACCAAGTTGGTTTTATACTTAGACTTTTGATGTTAACAAAAGAATTTTATGAGAACAATATATTTGACTTAACATAGTATGAAAGGATATTCGTATTTTTGAAGACAATCTAAAATAAAATTTGATTCAGATTTATAATTGAAGAAAATCTTTAACCAAGTTGAAAAGAAGATTTGATCAAGATTTATCTACAAGATATTAATTATTTACAAGAAGATTTGATCAAGATTTATCACAAGAAGATATGAAGTATCTACAAGAAGATTTATCACAAGAAGATATGAATGATTTACAAGAAGATTTTATCAAGATTTATCTACAAGAAGATATGAATTATTTACAAGAAGATTTGATCAAGATTTATCACTATAACATACGAATTATTTACAAGAAGATTTGATCATGATTTATCTACAAGAAGATATGAATTATTTACAAGAATGTATGATCAAGAATTGTTTACAAGAAGAAACACTCATAAGAAGATAAATTTTTTATTTGCAAAGATATGATTCAGATTTTGACAAAGGACATAATAA
Source organism: Cicer cuneatum (assembly GCA_037974295.1). Classification (NCBI taxonomy): domain Eukaryota; kingdom Viridiplantae; phylum Streptophyta; class Magnoliopsida; order Fabales; family Fabaceae; genus Cicer; species Cicer cuneatum. Next base: position 25,999,285 of record JBBPBO010001984.1, on the reverse strand, counting down.
TAAATTGGACTTAGTGATATTTCTACTTGTGAAAGTTCAATAACCGGTCCAACACTATGTTCCCGCCCAGATCAAAGCAAGCAATAGAAAGGAAGTATCAATCTGAAGAACTTACAAACTCAGTCTCAACAAAATACGAACAATGTCAATTTGAAGAATTTACAAACTCAATCTGAACCAAATCAAATTGAAGAATTTATAAACTCAAATTCAACAAAATATGAACATAATCAATCTAGAAGAACTGCTTATATTGGATTCGGAAATAAAGAATTGGCTAAAGAACATATTATCAAAAAACATCTTCTTTAGAGTTATTTTTTAATAAGATCATTGTTGACCAAGCTAGGAATGAAGATAATATTCATAATTAGAAAAGGAGTAACTAGAAGATTTAATTTTGCCTATAAATAGATACTAAAGATTGAAGAAGAAGAAGATCATTGAAAAATTAGAAAAGAGTAAAAGAACTCAAACTCAAAATTCCAAATTCATCTTAGAGTTTAAAGAAAGAAACACTTGTTCGAATGAGAAATATTTTTTAAGTGTTTTTCCTAGAGTGTAATAGTCATTATTATAATCAGCTTGTTATAAGCAACTACTCAAGTTCAATCATTTGTATTCAAACCCAATAGTGGTGTTAGTGTGCCCTCAGCAATCTAGCGTTGACAGCTTGTGTGGAGAACACTTAGCTGGTAGAGTCAAGATGTGTGTGTTCCTCAAAAGTTTAGGGTTGTCAGGCTGTTTGAGAAGACTAGCAAAGAGGATCAGGTGCTTTGTAATTCAAGTTGTTGAATTAGTGGATGTAGCCAAGTTAGTGGTGAACTAGGACAAATTACTTGTGTCACTTTATTCCTATACTCCTTTGTTTTGTTATTGTTTCTATTCCAAGTAAATCATTAACTCTGAACCAGTTTAATCAAATAATGAAAAACTTATCAACAATTTATGGGAGAAAAGTGTAATTTAACCTTATTTTTTTACCATCACTTTCAAAATTTATATTGTGCTTTTTATTTCATTTTTCTTCTTCTTTGGCTTGGAGGTTAATTCTCTACCTCGAATAAAATTATCATGAACAAATATCTTGAACATGCATACTTACTTGACAGAAGTACATGAACATGTTACATGCATTAAAGAATTAATAAGAAAGTTTTACCCAATACCCCCCACTTATACTTATACCCCACATATTTTTCAAAATGTCAAATATACCCTCCATTTTTTTTTACTATTTTAAAAAATTAAAATTCACTATTTTTTTACCTTCCAAAGATTTCTAGAACTAAAAAAAATAAGATTTCCGGTACGTAAAAGTTTTCCAGTACAGAAGGCTTCTACCGGAAAACTTGGAAAAACCAGAAAAACTATCGAAAAAGAAGCGTGCATTTAACACTATCGAAAAACTTGTAAACCAGAAAACTTCCCTACAAGTTTTCCGGAAGTTTTTTTTTTCCAATTTTTTTAAATTTTTTCTTTTTTTTTTAATTTTAAATTTTGATAGATATGGATAATTCGTTAGTATTATCTGATAAAACATGCGTTGATACTACCAACGTTTTCAACACATAACAAGTTTGAATAATTATAATTACTATCGTAAAAATCTATTAGTGTGATTAATTATTATAATTTATTTTATATTTTATGTCAGATATTTGATACACGGAAAGCTGTTGTGAATTGGGCTAGAGAAATCGGTATAAAACACAAAGTGACTGTTATCATCACAAGATCAGATAAAGAGACTGGAGAAAGAGGGAGGAGAAATAAATTATTATTAGGTTGTGATAAAGGAGGAAAATACAAGCGTGTTGATAGTTTAACACCAAGTTCAACAAAAAAGTGTGGTTGTCCTTTCATGCTTAGATCAAAACCATTAAAAGATGGTTCAGGATGGACAATAAAAGTAATTTGTGGAGTTCACAACCATGAATTCCTAATACTTTGGAGGACATGCATTTGTTGGACATTTAGATGAAGAAGAGAAAAAACATGTACACGACTTAACAAAATATAATGTTGCACCGAGGCACATATTACTCTCATTGCAAGACCGAGATAAGAATAATGTTACTCAAATCTCACAAATATATAAACAGAGGAGTATCATTCGATTGAAGGTGAGAGGTCATAAGACAGAGATGCAACATTTATTCAAGTTAATTGAAAATACAAAATATGTGTGTTGGAATAGAAAGTGGGAAGACTCAGATGTTATGAAAGATATTTTTTGGGCTCATCTAGATTCAGTGAAGTTGTTGAATTTGTTTCCTATTGTGTTAATTATAGACAGCACCTACAAAACTAATAAATACATAATGCCATTACTTGAAATTAATTGTATGACATCAACAGAGATGATATTTGTGGTTGGATTTGCTTATTTGGAATGCGAGCGGGAAGAAAACTTTTGTTGGGCATTAGAGAGGCTAAAAGAACTATTTGTTACACAAAATCATTTTCCTCGTGTAATTGTGATAGATAGAGATCTTGCTTTAATGAAAGCAGTTGGTAATGTATTTCCACATGCTGTTAATTTGTTTTGTCAATTTCATATCGACAAAAATATTGGAGCAAAATGCAAGCAACATGTCTTAAAGGATAGACAAGAGTTAGTATTGAATATATGGAAAGACGTTATGTATTTCAGTGATGAAAAAGAATATATCATGCGCTTGCACATGTTTGAGCAATCATGTGTCAATTGTAAAGTGTTTGTTGATTATGTGAAAGAAACTTGGTTGACTCCTCATAAGCAACGGTTTGTTGAAGCATGGACAAATCGAGTCATGCATTTGGGAAACACAACGACTAACAGGTATGACATCTCACTGTAAAAATTCGATTTTGTAATTTTACTATATATTGTTGGATTGCTCCATGGTGACAATTTACATGTAATGATAGGGTTGAATCAACTCATTGGAAATTGAAGTTAATGTTGGAAAATAGCATGGGTGACATGTGTAGATGTTGCGCGGCTATGAACAACATGATAAGGTTGCAACATAAAAGAATCATGGCCTCATTTCACAAAAGTTTTTATGGTGAAGCGCACGAACACAACAATCTATTTTATCAGAGATTGAATACATTTGTATCAAAAGAAGCTAAAACACGTATTGCTGAAGAATACGAGAAAGTTGAATCGGTGGGTACCGACAAATCTGTATGTGGGTGCTCTCTCAGAATGACATACGGGTTACCCTGTGCTTGTGAATTGGCACAATATAAATTGATGGGTGAACCAATTCCTTTAGATTCTGTGCATATTCAATTGAGGAAATTAAGCATGGAATTTGAACTCACCCAAGACACAGAAGATGGATCAGAGTTAGATATGTCTGTTGAGATGGATGCCTTGTGGAAACGTTTTTGATCACTTGATGTTATGGGAAAAAGGGTGTTGAAGAGTAAGGAGCATGAACTTGCTTTTCCAACTACAAGTTCAACGTGTCCACCACCTAAAAAGGTTCAAACCAAAGGACGGGTGAAGAAGAGTAAGTCTAAGAAGCCAAATGGATATGATGTATATCGAGACCCTTCTTACTTTGAGCATGTTAATGCAACATAATATGAAGATCCTACTTCCCAACCATCTCAATCATCAAAGAAGAGACATTCTCTTTCATCAAAGAAATAACCCTCTCAATCATCTTATATAAGTCCATATGATATACTGTTCCCAGGACGCATTAGAGAAATCAGAGATTCGTCGAAGATAACAAGCTTAGGTGTTCAACCCATAGATAAATGGATGGCCATACCTGATATGGGTTACATGATAGCGACAACATATAATATTATCTCGTCACATTTGGTCAGACATTTTCTATTACTTTCTTTCCTATGAGGGGTTCACATTCAGGATCGACAAAAAATGATCGTATCATATGTATTGGTTTTGTCGACGCAAGTCACTGGGTTCAGGTAAAATTATATTATTTTCTTAAGTAATGCTTTTTTTTAAATAATAAAATTATTTATTATTTCAATGTATTTTGCAGTTAAAGATGAAAGATAGATTTCCAATGCCAAACATTGCACCAGGTTGGAAGCAATATCGCACCGATGAGGCAACTTCTTGGGCAATAACATATACAGGGCGTCAACAACATTGGGGGTCTTTAATAGGCAATATGTCACGTGTTAGACAAGATCCACTAAAAGAACCTGTAGATGCCATGTAATGATATGATAATTGATTTTGTATGAACTACAATACTTTAAAAACATATATAAAATCACTTGTTATTAGTTCATTTTAGTTTTCTGTCGTTATATTTTATCTTATATTTTATTTAGTTTACTTTTGTTATAGTTCATCATAAATAATATAAAATCAAAGACATATAATTAAATAATGCTAAACATGATGAAATAAAAACAAACTAACATTAATATTTAGAAAAACAATGTTTACAAGTCGTCTACTAGCTATTGTGACCACGTGATAAATACAAAGCTCTATAAAAGTAAGAATACAAATCATCATCTGGGTGAGCTTCATGTACCTCCAAGCCCTGCTGTATAAGATCATTGACCTACTGTAGAATAGATGGCTGTGAACTAGTAGCATCTGCAACGGTGGTCGGTGCACTAAAATCCGGGACCTGAGGTACACCTTCGGGTCGCACTAGCAGTGGATGAGACACCCATAGAACCACTCCAAATATCATTCCTGACACTCATATAGATATGTAGCTGGATGGATCATGTGATATAACTCTGTGACAGGAGTGACATATCTCATCCATTCCACACCTGCATCATATAATCTAGAAAGAGCTGCAAGTGGCTATGGTGGAATATGTTAGATATATCCGAACTGTCTCAAACACCTCTCTAGCATGTACGCCACTATTGTGGTACATAATCGGAGGTAACCGGTGTAGATCATGATATCATCAAAGGAAACGATGTCCCTATGGTTCTCCCATGGTCTCCATATGACTTCAGCAAGTGTCAGTGCGTTAATCATATGTCTGTACTCAGAGATCTTGTGTTTGCCTTTTTTGTAGCTCCATTTATTCATCCGAGCAAAGCATTCAAGATCGGCACCCTGATCGCCTCTATTACAAATATTTGGAAAATATTCGTATATCCAGCACTGTTGCAAATAAAATTAAATAAAGTAATGATAAACATACAAATTAATAATTAAAAATAATTAAAAAAATTAAAAAAAATTAAAATATTTAATACCTATAGTAGTGACATATAACTACCTAACTGTTTGGTGGCATAACGACAAGCATCCGAGAGTAGTCATAAAGGACTACGAGTACACCAGTATCCCAGGCGTATTCATTTGTACCGTCCAAATCTATGAATAAAGGGAGGTACTTCGTATCAATAAGAGTATGACTCTTATCTGCGAAAATAGTACTCCCTACTAAATTCAGCAGATACGCCCTAGCAGCACAGTCAAATCTCTCTGCTTGGCACTGCCTCAAGAATACCTCCTTCAACCAATCCGGTCTATAGTGCGCCCCTCTGGTCTTTCTGGTCTCCTCCCAGATCTCTTTTGCATGCACTCCTAATAAAGTAGTGGCAAGATGACATGCCATTGCTCTATCTACATCAGGTGGAGTGTAGAACTGACCGCTAACAGGCAATCCAAGAAGATTGGCAACATCATCCAAAGTAACTGTCATTTCACCGAATGGCATGTGAAATGACAATGTCTCAGAATGTCATCATTCCATAAATGCGAAAATCAGGTTGTTGTCAATCGTCTTCAAACTACCCCGTTGTAATGGGGCCAATCCCGACAAGTTCACCTAGTTCTCGATGACTCGCAGGAGTACCTGCGGCGTAAATTGTTGCAGTTTTTTCCCATGCGCAACAATTTTCAGCATTGGTCGCTCCTGTATACAAAGAAAATATATGACATTAAAATTAAATATATAAAAAAATAATAATTAATTAAAATATTTTTAATGCACCATAAATAATAATTAATTTAATATACCTGACCAAACCATAATCTAGCTGAAACATGTTGATTGTATCGAGTAAGGACGGACAAATCATATGGTCCTCCAGGATACTGCGTTCCCTGAGGTCCATCATGTCCCTCCTCCATATGCTCATTCTCCTCCTCCTCATGTACTACAGGAGGGTCTTCATGCTAATGCATAGTAACATCAGCCTCTGGGATAACCATATGATCCTGGTCTCGTCATCTTCTTCTACTATCATTTGTCGACTTCTCCTCGTTGACGTTTTGGTCGAATCCTCTCTGGAGGATGCATCATAGATGGTGAAGAAGTACCTTCCTCGCGTGATGTTCAGATGATTTTGCCGTCTCTACCTAGTGCACCAGCATCGACTAAAATTAAAAAATAACAAGAAAAAAATCAGTTAAAAAATTATAATTAAAAAAAATTAAAATAACTACCATAGGTAGATTTGTCAAAAACTCACTCACTTTTTTCAGAAAACTTAAAATGATAGAATGGTAAAATTTTCAGATTTTATGCTTTATAGAAGGACAAAAATGTCTTTTTCTTAAGTTTGTAGGGGTATAAGTATAATCTGGGGATATAGGGTAAAACTTTCGATTAATAATTGTGATAAACTGATAATTAGATTAGCTTAGGACCGACCCAACGATACCATGATGTCCGAAGCAAATTATGCGGCAAGAAATTTTTTTAAAGCTAACTATGAAAAAAAATTAGAAGATTTTTAGGCCTAATTAATTATTGAACAAAGGAACATTCAGTCCCCACAAAAACTCACGAGATAAATTAGTCTCAAACAAATAAAATGATTCCTTTTAGTCTCCGATAAAAATAAATTGGAACAATTTAGTTTCTTGAACAACAATATATCATCAAATCATATAAAAAACTGATGACGTGTATCGTTAAGTCATTAACGGAGTTTATGAACTTTTTTCGTGATCTTTAACAAAATATAAAAAGATAATTTAGTCTCTCATTTGATAACCAAATAAAAAAAGAAATGGCACAGACTTATGGCTACAAGTGAAAATAAAAATTGTAGAAACGAAAATCCATGAAGCATAAAAATTTGATGTGCATAAAAATTAATGAAATTTTTTTATAAAAAAAACACCATTAGTGTCAATGATTAACTCTTTTAAAAACTAAAGCGACGTTGATAAATAAATCAATAATCATGTTACATGCATATGCATAATTAACTACATATGCATAGCACAGAAAATATAATAAAAAGTCATTTATTTTTTTGTTGTTAAGCTAATAATGATGAAAAAGAAAACATTTAATCAATTTAAAATCAAAAATTTAAAATTGTAATTAATTTTATATTGTTGTACCAATTCAATATTTTATACTATTTCAATGCCTTTAAATTAAAATTAAACATATCCATCGAGGAGTTTGAAGTTCATTCTCTTGAACAATACTAACATGACAATGGAAACCAAATTCAAAAACAAAAAATTCATGAATGTGTAGAACAGAAAATTCTTCCTCACAAAACATCTAAGAACATTAAAGCATATTTTATAGTAAAAAAGAAATCATGATCTATAACAAATCCTTCAAATTCCCCTCAACTAAATGTAGTAAAAGAGAATCCTTTGATATATCACAATGTGACAACAAATCATATAATTTCGACTTATCAAGCCTTTTGGTGAGCCAACTAAACGATTATGCTTTGGTAAGGCATCCTTAATTAAAAATAGAAGGTATGTGAAATTCATTTGTTAAATTAAAAAAAAAATAGTTTTAACTTTTAATAACATATATATTCATTGATTTAGATTTTAACATAATAAAAATTACATTTTTAAAAAAAAATATATCTTTAAAAAATAATTTTTATGAGAAGCTATTCATTTTTAAGTATTTTTTGAAATTTTAATATCCAAAAAGAATTGTAGCATAAAAATGGAATATTTACAATTTTTTTTTGTGAATACTTACAATAATTTTTATGATAAACTATTTAAACTAATTTGACATTGAAAGTTTTTTTATATAAAAATTATTTTCTAAAAAATTATAACAGTTTTTATTAACTCTTGAAAAAGAGTTTTACTGTACATTATTGCTCTATACAACTCGAGAAGCTCCTAAACTATGACCAATTTTCAAATGTATTAATTCTTCTATTTTACGTGCAGCATTGGAAGTTTGGGTGCCTATTCAAATGAGGCCGGAGTTGAGAACGTAACAATGACTGATTCGGTGTTTACTAAAACAGAAAATGGAGTTAGAATAAAACATGGAATTCAGAAACCTTATCATGCAAAATGTTTACAATCCCATCATTATTGATCAAAGATATTGCACCGAAAGGGAATGTCCTCACCAGGTATCTTTTCTACATATCACCATTCTCCTAGATAGGATGATAAAAGAAATTTATTGTTTGATTAGAATAAACATTTTATCATTTAGCTAGATGCATCAATGAGGAAGCACATTTTTTTCATGTTAATTAGAATTAATTATCAATGTAGTTTTTGAAATTGTATGTCAAACAATTTGGTTTATAATATAATCAAAATTTTAAAATGACATCTATTTTTATTTTTTTATCATATGATTTCCATGAGATAATTTTAGGGATATTGACTCATTCAATTTCAAAATGATCGATTTGATATACGATTTTTCAATTCAATTACTATTTTTAAATTTCATTAATTTTAGAAACCACATTATCTGATGCCTACAATTTCATATAGATTGGATTGGTGTTTTACTCTTTATTATTTGTCCTATAACTATATATAAAACAACTTCTCAATTAAGTTCTATTAAAATTATTAATTAATAAAATATATTATTATTATTATCATCGTCGTTGTTGTACGGTCAAATTGGGCTACGAAACTATGTATGTGTACATTAGTAGAAGTACTTTGTTGCAAGATTGAAAGAAAAAGATTGCAAATTTAGTTTGAAATTATATAATATAAGCTATTATAAAACATAAAACTTTGATTTGTTATGTACAAAAAATATTTCAAAACAGAGTTCTGGAGTGAAGATAAGCAGTGTATTCAGCAAGTCCAGTAGCTATCAAATTTGATTGCAGCCAAAGCAATCCATGTTGGGGTCTCAAACTACAAGACATAAACCTCATTTATCCAAAAGGATCAGAAACATCATCTTGTAGAAATACTGGAGGAAGTACTAGTGGAGTGGTCATTCCAAAAAGTTGTCTCTAAATACAAACATAAAAAAGAAAAAGAGTTTATCTTAACCGAAAAAGATTGATACATGCGAATATTTCTACCTCGCTAGTTGAAGGGGCAAATGAGGGTGTTAAAGTACTCGTATTTGTATATGATATTGTATCTGTTTATATGTTAATAAAATTCTTATTTTTTATTGAAGTTAGTAAAATTACTTAAATATCCTAATACTTAAATTATTGAATTTATTTTGTTGTCTTTGGAATATTTATTCTCTATATCACTATAGTATCTATTTTTTTCTATTTTCATGAATACTATTATGTCGTCAAAGGAGCTAGGAAGCAATTTATTTTTTGAATAAAAGGGGCTAAGCCCAATAAAAGAAAGTAGAAACCTCTAGGAAAAATGGTACAAACAGCATCAGCCAATAAAACATTAGAGATAAAGGGAGAGGAGAAAATTAAAAAATCCTAAAACTATTGTCCAAACTCAGCCCATATTTTGCTAGGCCATGTGATATATATATTCTGTAGAAGTGTCCTATGAGTATGGGTGTTAGTCCATCCATCATGCGACAAGTTTATTGTAAGTTCCAAATTTGCATATTTGGATATTCCTGGATCCTCTACACCAAGCAATCTTCAAACCATGATCAATCCCCAAGCAATCTAGGAAGACTTTATACATTATTGATGTGATCGTTGTATTCAATTTATTATGTAAATAGTAATGTTGTTGTCAAAATGAGAGTGTAATAATGAGGTGGTTGTTGTAATTCTATGTTTAATAATTCAACATCAACAATGAATTTCATCAATCTAGTCGTCAAATTAAAAGTTTTTTAGTAGATCAATTCTATTAATTGTTATAAAATTTTAAAATTATTTGATGCTTCGTTAAATAATTTCAAATGAATGTATGATAAATTTTTTAAAAATATAAGTATATATCGATAGATTATATAGCTACGAATTTCGGATTTACATAAAATTTTGTGTACTTGATCATTAATATATTATGTCAATAATTAACAATTAGATCAGTTCATCATTGATATTAAGTTATTAAACAGAGTAACTCATCGTAAAGTTATTTTTAGAATCAACGGATATTCACCCATAATAATATATTAATATATTTTTATGTGTTAATATTTTTTATCATAAAACATTAATATTATATTTAAATAAAAATATTATCATTGTAAACAATTACGTATTAGTTTTTTGTAAATTAACTTATTATATTTTAAATATTATAAATTAATAAAAAATACTAAAAAATTAAATAAGTAATTAAATAGTTTTATATTTCAAACTATCTATTGACACTTCTAAATAAACAATTTAGTTTTTTTTCAATTATGAGTAACCAAATAGATCTATTTTATTATTAGAATGTAAATAAAGATATGATATATATTATATGTAAATGATAAAAATACCCTTGTAAAAAAATTATCTTTATTTTAAAATTCAATTAATGTTCATATTTTTATAATTTTGAATACTAATTTATTTATTAAATTATATAAAAGACAAAACTACCCTTGTAATAAATATAAATATTTTTAAAGTTATTATTAATATTTCATTTTTAAGTTTAATATCAAATTTTATTAATTATATTTATATTTGATTAGATTTATATTTTTATATTTTAGATTATATTTTATAAATTTTTTTATATTTATATTTTATTGTATTTCAATTTTATATTTTAAATTATATTTTATAAGGGCAATTGAGTAAATTATTGTTCTTATTTTATCATGCTGATTTCTAACTCAGCTGATATTCAGGATAGAAATTTCAACTTATTCTATCATGTTGGTTCATCAAACACCAAATTCAAATGATATTATATTTTATTTCTATCATGTTTCGTATCTTATCTATCTAACGGATCCATAGTTTTTTTTAAAAAGACTCAAGGGTAAGACCACTCAGACATCTTGAAAAATAAATTTTTTACTTGATACAAAATGTTCATGTTCTAATATTTTTAAAACTAAAATTAATATTTTATCTAAAATTAACATTGTCTTAATAAATATTAAATTTGACTTTATTATATTTATTTAAAATAGCTAACATTAATAATTAATTGTTAATTTTTTTAGTAAGATGACTTGAACTTGTAATTTTCTTATCACTTCAACTCTCCGAACCACCAAATCACCTATGATTTTCAATTGACTTTATTATACTAAATCGATTATTTTAATTTAATAAACAATTCTATTTTTCTAAATGTTTAAAAATTAATTTTTGATAAAAATATAGTAATTATAGATTTTAATAGTACTCGTATTAAAATTGAGAGGAATATATTAGGCACCCCTACACCTAGTCTTTCCACTCCTACAAATCTAATAAAATTAAAAAATAGTCCTTTTAATATTTTATTAAAAATATTTAGAATATAACTGAATGAGATTAATTAAAAATTATTTCATTTTTTAAAATTAAAACATATTTATATTTTGAATATTTTTTTTAATTATTCAGAATTTTGAATTTTTATAAAAACAAAATTTTTGAAACATAATAATGTTTCATAAATTATAAATAGAAAAAAAAATAGGAACTAATTATTTTAAAAGCTGAAAATTTCAGAAGAATTTATGAAACTTTTTTAAAAAAAAAAGAACACCATTAGTGTCGGCTTGGCCCACACAGAAATTTGATGTCAATGATTAAACTCCTTTAAAAACTAAAGCTATGTTGTAAACAAATCAATAGTCATATTATATCCACATGCATAATTAATTACATCTGCATCGTACAGGAAATATAATAAAAAATCATTTATTTTTTGTTGTTAAGCTAATAATGTTGAAAAAGAAAAAATTTAATCAATTTAAAATCCAAGATTTAAAATTGTAATTAATTTTATATTGTTGTACCAACTCAATATTTTATACTATTTCAATGTATTTAAATTAAAATTAAACATATCCATCGAGGAGTTTGAAGTTCATTCTCTTGAACAATACAAACATGACAATGGAAACCAAATTCAAAAACAAAAAATTCATGAATGTGTAGAACAAAAATTCTTCCTCAGAAAACATCTAAGAACATAAAGGCATATTTTACAATAAAAAAGAAATCATTCTATAACAAATCCTTCTAATTCCCCTCAACTACATGTAGTAAAAGAGAATCCTTTGATATATCATAATGTGACAACAAATCATATAATTTCGACTTATCAAGCCTTTTGGTGAGCCAACTATACGATTATGCTTTGCTAAGGCATCCTTAAAATTCTTTACTGTAACATTTCATGTACATAAAAAAGAGTAATTGAAAGACCCTGAATAATGAAAATTGTTAAATTTCATTACAATATTGTAAATGTCTTACAAAACTACAAAAATAAAACTAAAATAAGACTTACTCAAATCTCGTTCTATACCAAATAGCAGTTTAAAAGTAATTTTTTTTATCTATGAAGAAATTATAGCATGCACTCAAAGGGAATAATGCCTAATATATTAATATTCTATGGAAGGAAGTTGGCTAGGTACCATATTTTATAACTTTAACGTATGGTATTATAAAAAAAAATATACAAAGAAAATAAATAGAAGTTACATAAACAGATAAAATGAAAAGCAACAACTACAAAGAAAAACTCCACACATTAAAATAGAGTAAAATTCAGGATGAGTCACAATATGTATTAAACCTTAATAGGTACACACGTCAACAAAATTAAAAAACTAAAATATTGATTTTAAATTGTTTGAAATTGTGTTCCGTAACCGCAATTGGATTATAATATTGCAAAATTTGAAATCTCTACTGCATTTTTTCGATATAAAAGTTTCCGGTGTAACTGCAACCACGACCTTAACCGTAATTTAAAACGTTTGTGAAAATAAAATTCATGCGATCAAACTTCTAGTCATTCAAAGCCACACATATAACAAATTACCATAATTCATACACACCTTCACCAAAAGAGTTAGAATTTATAATATTCTAAATAGGTGATTTGAAGGGCTATATAATGTGTCAATATATCCTTCAAAACGCAATGCAGAACATGGTAGATCCAAGTAATTATTTTGATTCCAGAGAGTTAGGGATTACAAAATACTCATCCAAACCACTTTTTGTGAAGGACTATGACTCATATAATTACTTCTAAATGTGTTTTTTTGCTTTGTTGAAATAGAAAGAAAAAATACTTATCAGTTCAAACTAATCTGATATGCTGATACAAGTATACAATTACAACCTACCTTATCATAGAAATGGTGCCTTACCAAAAACCAAAGCAATTAAAGTTTAGAGGGAAGATATATATATCACCTAACTTTCAACCATATATGTAATTTTAGAATGATATGGTGCATATTTTATCAACAGCAGTTGCCTTCTTAACAAAGTTGATATGCTATTGAAAATCAATTTTCAAAAACTTAATAAATGTGAAGCATTTAAAACATATTAATAAAGTCTTTTTCTCAATAAAAAGTTTAACATGGTTTTTCAGGGAATTAACATTTATATAGAAAAACTCTTTCAGTATTTGGCATAAGCTGTTAAACGACTCTTATATGCTCATCGATCACACCTAGAGACCCAAATCAACTCATTCAACTACCGTTTTTACATGAATCTTACAACTGCCAATCAACTTATTGAAATAGCACATAATGTAATAATTTCACCATAAAAACTATATTAAGTGATCTAAACTATTGAAAATTTTACTTGCTGGTGTTTCATGAGTTATGCATGTAAAAGATCATAGTATAAAGATAGTGACTCATAAGTTATGTATATGAAAAATCATAATTTTCATGTATCTTATGACATTGATAATAGATATTCAATGTATTATTGATAGTAGAGTGCCTGTAAATAGATTATTGATCTATAAGTTTCTCCCCTCATTTTTCTATAAACACCATATATAGTGGGAGAATAAAAGCAACCAATAATATAAAAACTTGAAATATGTTCTCTTTGCAACAATGGCGGTAAAAAAAAGTAAATATATGTGTCGCGGTATGTGTTTCTCGAATTCAATGGAGTCGCCACTAAAGTTTATTTAAAATAGGGAAAACATTGGGAAACCCTTAAAAAACAAATAAAAAACAAAATGGTATTTAAAACCAAATTTTGAGTTTGGGAGTTGATTATGCGTAAGGAAGGTATTAACACCCTACGACATCCGTTAAAATACGGTTACCTATAATTAATTGTGCAAAATTAGTATTAACTTAAATATATTTATTTCTCTTTATTATTAAATATGAATATCAATTATTTATTTTTAATGTGATGTTAAATAAATATGTGTTTAAAGAAAAGAGGAACAAAAAAGAAATTTTTTATTAATGTGCTTGACAAGAGTGTGATCTTGCTCCTACGTATCTCCTGGTGCGATGGAGAAATCAAAGCTACGTAGTTGTTGGATAAAAAAAAATGTGGATGCGTTGATTGCTTTTAAATAATGGTATTTAGTTATTAAAAGGTTAATTTTGACGAAAATAAAAAGGAGTTTGTTTGATTTGAATAATTAGTTTAAAATGTGAAATTTAGGACGATCAAGTTGTACAACTCGTGTCTCAAAACTCAAAGAGTAAAAGGATGTCACATCCAGTTAATCCGTTTAAAAATATTTTTATTATATTCGGTTTTAAAATTGAGTCTCAAAACCACCAAGTAGTACGACTTGTGTCTTAACAACTCAAAGATTAAAAAGATATCACATCTAATTAATCTAATATTTAAAAAAGTTAATTTTAGATTCATTTATTTTTCTAATTTTTTTTTTAAAAATTATCAGGTTCTATAATTCGTATTCTACTACTCATAGATTAAATGATGTCATTTTAGTTAACATTTAATAATGATTTTTATTTATTAATTCATTTATGAATTTTAATTTATTAATTCATTTATGATTTTTAATTTATTAGCTTATTTGTGAAGATGAGATTTTAAAAAAAAATATTCCAATTAATTAATTTTTAATGCAATACCTTTTGTTTTTTTTATTTATGAAATTGGACACTTAATTATAAATCAACAGTTTTTAATTAATTAATTTTTATGCAATACCTTTTTTTATTATTATTTTTATTATTATTTTTTGTATTTATGGAATTGGATACTTAATCAATAGTTTTTTTTTTTAAAGAAAATCTAAATTGACCGAGCCCAACTTGGTTAAAAAAAAGAACAAAGGGTTAAGCTAAAACCCTAGCTTGGGTTCAGCAGCCGCCTCAGAAAAAACAAGGGAAAGGAGAGGCCGCGAGAGAGGAAGGAGAGACCGAGAAAGATAAGGGATAGGCCGAGAAAGGAGAAAGAAGACAACGGCGACGACGATAGAAGGAGAGGCTGAGAGAAAAGAGGAGGCCGAGTAAGGAGAAAGAAGAGGCTGAGATACCAGAAAATTGATGTTGCGTCACTCGGCTAAAAAATAACGTCACATAACTGATGGTCCGGCTCAAACTAATCTATTCATCGTCAAATTAAATTGGTTCAAGTTTGAAAGAAAAATTACAAAAAGTAGAGTCTATAGATTGTATTAGAGAAAGATTTCTAGGTGTCACCTCCACCTATACCTCTCACCTCCAATACACTTAAAGAGATTATTTTATCATTTTTTTTTTCTTTTCACTCACATTCAAAACTTTAGCAAAAATTATTAGAAAATTTTTAAATTTTTAAAATTTTGGTTGATTATAAAATTTTCGAAATACAAAATAAGTTTACTTTCAAAAATTTAAATTAATTTGTAATTTTTGAAATACAATAAAATTAACAAAAGTTTCAAAATGTAAAGTTTCAAAATTTTCAAAAAGATTATTGAGAGTTTCCAAAACCAAATTTTTGAAATATAATTTTACATTTCGAAACTTTAGAAGAAAATGAAAATTTCAAATGTTTCACAACTTTACAATGTTATTCAAATTTTTTAAATATAAATTTTGTTTCAAAATAGTTACATTATTTTTTTTGGAATTTTCTATTCTATTTCGGAATATCTAAATTTCTGAAATTTACTTTTTCAAAAATTTCCTATTCTATTTTATTTTTATTTTTATATATAATAAAATGAATAAAATAGTCTTTTTTAAGTGTATTGAAATTTGAAAAGGTGAAAATTATAGATGAAGGTGGTAAGTAGAAAATTCTGTTAAATATTAAGATTAAAATAGGCCAAAACTAAACCAACTCTGGAATCCCCTAGATTTTACAAATATTAAAAATGAATGTATATAGAAAGACATATAGTCGACGCCAGAACAATTGGTGTAAAAATGAGATTTGGATTATATATATTCCAGAAAGCAAACTGACTCAAAAGAGATTTTGGAGCCATATTTATTGAGTGTAGTATGAAAATGCTTTGTAGCATCTCCAACTACTTTCAAGATTATCCACTGACTCCACAAACCATATTTTCTAGTTATTCACATAAATACAAAAAAATTAGATTCTGAAATTTAGAGAATCCAAAACCACAAAAGTGATGCAGCTCGTGGCAGGTTTTTCACATTATTGTAACCATTATTCCATCCTTATTTCCATATAGATTGGTTGTCTAATGTATTCGATTGAAAAACCTTGTCCAACTGTAAAACAATTCTAAATTTAATTTATATTAATAGTAAGTGTAAAAATATTTTATCCATACATTCAATAAAATATCTTACTCATCATTCAAAGAATTTACAAACACAAATTATATTTGTAAAAAACACAAATTATCATACTCATTGGATAATTTGACAATACATCATGTGACACATACATGAGTAAAAGATCTCTACACTTACTGTTGATGGAAATTAAACTCAACATTCTTCTCTAAACACATATATTGGAAGTTGCAATTTGGTAGAAAAATCACCAAACAGATCAGGTTAAACAAACTCACATGGGGCGTGGTGGTGATCCATTTGATGTTACAGCTCTAATGCTTTTAACTACAGCCTAAAGAAAACCATATCTGGTATACAAATCAAACGATCAGTGTTTCATTCACCTAAAGGTAAAGTAAAATGTAAAAATAGAAAACACATTTTCTTAGATTATTCGTTGTTTTATTGACCAATCCAACATTCTGGCAAGAGTGTTCTGTAATTACCTGAACCAAAATTTTGAACACACAAGCAAGAGGAAGATGTGAATCATTTTGTACATCTCACTACAATCATGAAAAATTGTAAATGATAAAATAAAAAATGGCCAGAAACGAATAACAGGTAGGAAGAAGGGAATTAACAATGATTCAACACTTCAGGTAGGATTTTACAATTTCTGTACCAACTTGCTTAAGGTTTTAAAGGCGAAAAATATTGTGGCAGGAAAACTAAAAATACCTGAGAACTCCTAGACTAAGTAATCAAAATTTACATACCTATTGAACAGCCAATAGAGGGATAATCTAATAAAAAAACTTCTTCACAGACCTGCAGATAATGTATGCAAAATCATGAAAAACTAATAGCAAGAACTAGCAGAAAATCATCAAAGCAGTGATAACCAGCTACTTTATACAGGTTACACTTTTAGCATATCATGTGAGATCATATGCACAACTAAGCTTTGTATCCTTCCATTTACTCACATACAATCGCAATTTTTTAAGTTTCATATCCATAAGTCTAATGAAATTAATCAACAATACTAGTTATGTCACCAGGCACCATGATCAGGGAAGTTAAAAGTAAATTTATGGCTAGTAATGTATATAGTAGTATAGCCAGTATGACAATCTTGGATGTAAACGAAATTATAATGATCTCTTTCCACCTGTGCCAATCATTTCCTTATTATGTCTTTATACATGAAAACCTCCAGCACAGGTATAAATATCACGGAAATTGATTGCAATTAGGTCAAATTATCAAAGATCTCCAAGGATTATACCTATGAAAGGCAAAATATTTCAAAGAGCCACTGGAAGCTAAGAAGACTATTAAATTGACATATGAAATTATTCCTTAAACCAGAACTCAAAAATGATATTTTTGAATAGAAATTTTAATAACTTGTTAGTTTGTCCAAAGTTTAGGAAATAAGTTAGAGCAAAAGAAGCTAGTTCATTACCTCTCAGATATGGACAGCACAATAGAAATTATTGAGGAAGACTTCCGACCCGCACTTGGCAGATGGCCAAACTACTTTATACTAGAGTACAAAAGGTGAGGAAGACCAGTTTGTAGAACTATTCTGAATCAGACGAAAATATGCTTAAACATCACTAATGTAAATATCACGTACAGAGGCTCAAACATTAATGTTTCCAATTTCACTTTTTTGAACAACTGTACAAATAAAAGTATTCCAAAACACAAGTCATCCATTTTATCCAACAAATAAAATTGCCATCCACAAATGTCCAACATGAAGAGGAAGAAAGAAAATTTATTAAACACATGATATAACAACAATTAGTTTCTCACCAATGTTGACCTAGGTTCTTGTGGTATCTAGACATATTAGGAGACCGCTATTCTCTAAATTATATGACAGATTTATATTAGGATACTAGCTGAAGCCTTGAAAGCATCAGAAATTTATTCAAATTTCTCCGTCAATATAGAGAATTTAATGAACCAGATCTTAATCAAACTTAAAGGCTTCTCAAACCCCACAATGATAGGAATATGGGAGCCTGGTGCCCAGGGAAATCCTTATAAGAAATGCTAACAACACACTCTTTTAGACACACTATTAAACACATTAGTTGTGATTGGTCCTTTATATAGAAGTCAAATTAATTGCCTCCTAAATTTTGATCACAAATGGACCAACCACAGAGAGTGTGTTCAAAAGAGTGTGTTGCTAACATTGTCTATCCTTATAATAACAACTAAACCCTTTTTCATCAGAAGGAATCGGCTACATACATCAAACAACTCCATAATAAACTTCCCTGTTTTGGATGAAGAGATATCCATTTACCTAGGTTGTCCTCTATCTAAAACTATTGGACTATCCATCTGGCCAACCCTCCTTAATGGTGCTTCCACGGGTTTTATCTACACATACACAAACTACCAAAGATGAAACTCTTAAAAACCTTAATAAAATAACCGACATTCACATAAAAGAAACCTTAGAAATTTATGTAGGGATGCACTTTTCATAGTTTAACTCCATTACTTAATACATAATCAGATATATGCAGAAAATGACAACAGATACTATGACCTATCTCTTGTTCAAAAGATAAATAAATCATTCTTCATAATTGTTTATCCCTTTTCAAGAACCAAATAAATAAAATGTATCCTTTAATCAGTAGCTCATTGAGAGTGTATTAAGATGATTATCATATTAAGAAAGAACATTCTATAGCTTGCTTCATTGCGACTACCTTGTGCTTGCTTTATTGCAGCCTCCAACACCTTCATTGTGTGAGGGGCAAAGGGGTGTCTTGAGTTAGACCACAACAGTTTTTCTAGGCTTACATAATCCTCAACCCTTGAGATAGCTTTTAGAGATGCATTAGGCCTAACCTAAATTCTAAAACACGGTGTTGGGGCCTCTATGACCAAATGGTTTAGAGATGGATCCTTGTAAGTTGTACCCGCATTCTTAATGCTACACATAATAATACTTGAATAACAATTCTAGATGATTACATAACAGCAACAAAATGTAAAATAAATAACAGTTTCCATTTCTATTAGCAGGCTTGGCAAGTGTTTGGCCCTTCATATGCAAGATAGAAAGTGAAATGTTTAACTTTCAGAACTATATTCCATAATATGATTGATAAATTTTATGTACACCGGCGCAGAAAATTCGAACTTCAACTGTACAAAGACTAGACGGACAAAAGAAAAGGAGATGGTTGCTACAACTACCTTTCACGAGAAACAGAGAACTCCAGATTTGTCAACTGAGAGAACAAAAGAGAACCAACAGTGGACTCAACAATAAGACAACCAATAGTTTATTGCATAGGTTAATTCATCTCAACTCAAATGGAAAGGAGCCATTAGCAACTAATTAGAGGCCAAATTTCCTAAATCTAGGAAAGTAGAAAGCTGCTAAATTTGGTCTAAGGAGAAACCTTATTCTTTGTTACCATATCTCTTTGCAATGATAGGACGCACATCTTCAGCATCAGCCAATGTCTCTAGAAAGGGAAGTAATGACATCAGCGCACAATCTAACCGATCATCAAACCAACTCTTTATGGGGATACCATTATTCACTTGCAACTGGAAAACCTGAAATGAGTTATGAGAGTGAAAGGATTAAACATCAAATGCAGATAATATATTTATTACTCTCCCCCATCCAGGCCAGAAAGTCGTATATGGATATTTTATATGGTAAAAGCCAAAAAGGGGAAGGGAATTAAAGGTAGTCGTTTGAATGTTGAAGTAACCATAGAGATTATTTATCTTTTTAAGTTTAAAATAAGCCTTAACCCTGGTCCAAAGTCGAGCAGGAATAAGTTATTCCAAATAACTTCTAAGATTTCGTGAGGAAGGAGGAGGAACACTTCCCCCCTCCTTCCCTTCTCCTCATTAAAGAGCTTTCAAACAAGGGTTGAGTCAATTTCTCTTCCTCTCTCTTTCTTTACATCTAATCCAGACATACAAAGTTATTACAACTAATTGAAGGAATCTCACGTTTCTTCCCTTTTTTATTCAGTGTTCGGAAAAGGCAAAGCCTAGTGCTCATTGCAGGATTCCCCAAGATAATATTTATGAAACTTTTAGTAAATCTAGTTTTATCAATACCTTTTATGTATGTATCTAGATATGTGTGTGTGTGTAGAATTAGTAGGAAAAAGAAAAACTTGTTAAGTCCCCAGAGATCAAAATAACACCGTGATGAGACTTTTAATACTGAACAGAAATTGAAAACTGCTTAAAATTAAAAACAAAAAGGAAGACATTTACCTGAGGTGAATTATCAATTATGACAACTTTTGCAAGATCAACACCCAAAATAGTAAGATCTTTTGTGTAATTTCCGTCCGAAAACAAGCATGATTCTCGATACACACGGCGAGAAATAAACTTTTCATCTGGATCCAATATATCGAGTAGTTGCTTTGCATATATGCTTTGGCTGGCAGTAAAAATAACTACTTCAAACATCTCTGATACTCTCTCCAAGAATGTGTGGAGAAAAGGCCTCTGTCTTACGTACACTGTGTACTCTTTCATATTGAAGAAAATTGTAAAAGTGAAATCTGCATCATCACAATGTTCCAGTGTAGAATGAACAAGTGTCTCTGCACATAAGAAAGCACAACAGATGGCTAAGGTGAATAGAATTTTCAACTGCAAATATTTTGGAAATGAAGCATCAATAAAAAGTGAAAAATCTTTTTGTTATCAATGAAACATTATCCTGTAGAGATGATCAAAGTTAGTTGAACTAAGTGAGTTTTAAATTCATCCAATGAATTTAATCAAATTTAGTTGTGTCAGCTCTAGTGATATTTACTTTTTTGCATCTAGAAATACAAAATATTTTAGCAATGGCACACTTTGATATTCAATATCAAACTTGCTGCCAATGAAGTTAGTTTAAAAGGAAACTCGAGCTATCCTTAGGCCTACAGCACTGTAGAATGCATTGGAGATCAAGATATGATGTGAACTTCAAAAATTTGGCTTGACAATGAAGTTTCAGGACATATTGTAATCAATTGTAGCTCTTTAAGCGTGCACAATTTCTTTTATATATTCATATGCTGTGCAGTAGAATATCTTTTATTCTTTGGTGCATCTTCTATTCTAAGATCTTAGAAGACCTTAAAATATATTGTGCACTCAGTTAGCCTTCTGATTAAGAAAGCGATCTTTGGGTCTATTTCTTAATTTAAGATTAAATACCAAAAACCTGGAAGATAAATCATCCAAAATTTATTCCTAAATCCTAAGTGAGACACCATAAACATTTACAAGCAACTTGTCAACATACTCATATCATCATATTCATAAGAAATGGAGATTTGGACCTATGACTCAGACACCATTTATGTCAAATGTATCAGTTTATGCCAATGCTACATTAAATAACTTTAGATTATTAGTAATCAGTGGGAAACATGCTAACTTAATTTCTTACCATCTAAATCAAGCACTAGGGTTACTGCCTTTCTTCTTGGAGATTGATTAGGAATTAGTGTGGGTTGGCCATTTAATTCTACTTCTGATAGTTCTGGTAAATTCTTGATAAATGACTGTGGATCAAAGCATTCTGCCTTATCCAAGTCATCTTTAACATCAGATTCCTGGTTGCAGGATCTTATCTGAGCTATTGCAGAATACAAGCTACCAGTTTCTCGAACCACCATGGCTTCTTCATATGATATGATATCTGAAGTACAGCCAACTTTAGCATCACCTTCAAGAGTAGGCAGAATCATGTACTGTTCAGAAGAAGAAAACATGGATGGTTCCGTGGATCCATAATCAGATAGATAGTTGGTTTCACCAACATCATCGTCCAAGGAATTTCCATGGAACGGTAAACTTGTAATGATCATGTCAGAAATGTAGAAGTCAGATACATCGCATGTTTCAAAGTCACATATATTTCTTTCTTCATCAGCTCCCACTCCTGCCATGTTAGTATCACCAAAGCTCCCTATAAAAGAATCAAAGTTGTCAGAACATAAATAATAACAATGAGATAGCCATAAAGTAGTCGTACATTGTGATGTAGTCAATTCAATCTAAAAGACACTAGAATGAACCAAGTATCATAAAAGCTTAAGCTATTATGTAAAAACACATGAATGGTTTTATGTCTAGTAAACCCCCTACATGAGCCCTTTGGGATTAAATCATGGACAAAGCACAAGATTACTCAAGGTAATGAAATTTAACTTTTATTTGGTTAGTGACTGATACTGTATTATGAACCAAACCAACTGTCCTGAAAGTCTACGCTATCAGGTGAAAGCATGTAAATGGTTTTACATGTAACAGGTTAGCAGCCATGAGTTTGAAAACCAAACATATTAATTTGGTCTCCTTGGGAAATCGGGCTGGATTGTAAACCCATTACTTCATAATTTAGAAATTTTATTTCCAAATAAAAATGAGATTTTTAATCTTAGTAGTATTTTACTATTTATCTATTGGGGTCTTAAAGTCAAATTTCAGTCGAGCATGTTTAAAGAGTTTTGCAAGATTTCTTTAATTTGTACTAGATTTTTCATTGCTAGTTTTGTTTTGTACTGATTTACTCCTTAGGCTTTTAGTTTAAGATCATCTGCCGCTATGTTTTGACTAGTCCTATTTTAAAATATTACAATTAGCTCATAGATCCCCGACCACTAGGCTAGTCATTATCATCCATCTCTTTCTTTGGCTGCAATCATGATATGGAGATTTAAACCAACAATCTCCTACAAACTGCTCAATACTCTCACAGTCACCGCTAGTCAACTTCTAGTGGCTTGTAAGAAGTATGTCCTTTGGTATGATGCCTAAATTGATTTCTTCTCCACAAATCCTGTTTCTTTTATTTTTCTACAATTTATCAAGTGAGAAGATCTGATTTCCCCAGCAAGAAGAAGCATCAAAGTTTAGCCCATCAAATTCAAGTTAAGTAATAAGTCCTACCTTTTATTTTCTCAAAATCTATTCAAACTTAAATCCTGATCTCATAGGATGTCTATGCAGCACTCTAAGAGTAACCATCGACCCTTTTTGTTCTCATAGTCTCCTTGCAAACCAGCTATTTCCCCACATAAGCCCTTGCCTTCGACACCTCTAATATCAACTGTCAGTTCTCCCAACAAAATGCTAATTTTGATATGTTTTCTAAGCCCTGTTTCATAATTTTACAGTATGTAGGCGATTGAATAGTGTATGTATGCAACAAAAATTGTTAAAAATCAATGTTGAAGGATCTAACAATGTCTAATATAGTAAGTTACACAATGCAGAACGTAGCTTCATGCATGGCATCAAGCGATAGAAAAAGTGCTAGAAAGACACTATTTCCAACAATCTATACTATGGTGAAATCTATTTGGATCCCACTAAAACATGTGGGTCTCATTCCCTATTTAGCAAGACCCAACCCAAAAGGGGTGGAATCCACATAAATTACGCCAAATAGCATAGTGTTTTATTGTTAGAATATTAGAAAATATCTTATAATATCTTTTATATTATATTAGAGTATCTTGAGTTATTTCCTATGATCAATTTATAATCATAGAGATATCTTATAATATTTTTCATTATTATTATGATTTGTTCCTGATTTAGGATTGAGTGTATGTATCTCTATAAATAGAAATTAGTATTGAGTATTTTGTAATCAAGTTAGCATAAAGTTATTATCAATAATATTCAAACCCTTATTATTTTCTCTCCTCCTTTTATCTAAAACTCCACAACTTCAACAGTTATTAAAACATCTCTTTATTTTAATAGATCCCAACTGTTAACGGATTTACAAGAATGAAGTGGGATTGTGAAAAACTATTTTTTTTAACCTGCCAATCTTAAATAATAAAAACTTTGAAGAATATCAAGGCAGTCTCTTTTAATTCCCAACGCAATCGTCAGATAGGAAAGAAATTCATATAGCGCAAGTTCAGGTCATATGCTGAGTCAACTCACAAAACTTGCTAAGAAACAATAGAGTTGCACAGTAAATCTTGTTTTCAAATTTAATAAAATGAAAAATTTCTAATCATGTTCTATCATAGTGCCAGCAGCAAAGTAGAAACACACACACAACACAAATAACAGAATTTTCATAGCTGTACCTTTTTCAGTATAATGTTGTGAATGGACTTCAGTGGGCTCGAAAGCAGGAGAAAATATTGTTTCTAAGTTTTCTGTACAGGGATTGGTCAGTTCCTAGAAAAAAGAAAATGAGTTGTGTCAATCATCACAGAAGACTTCAAACTTTAATTGTCATAGATACAGTTATAGAGCATATAATAACATTTCAACAGAAAAGTTAACTTATACTTGAAGCATTTACAAGCATCTATCTAATTGGAAAATGGAAAAAAAAAATTTTATCCAGGAGAAGATATAAAACTCATTAATGGATATGTTTAGTGTATGCCCAAAATTAGTTGACTATGGGATTTGGCAACCTTCAAAAGGCAGATAACCATGTACAATAGACCGGTTCTAAAATCCTGATATTTGGTATCTCCTAAAGAAAATACCCTTCAGATTTAAGTTTTTAAGTTGAGGGGAAATTATATCTTCAACCCCATTGCATTTTTAAGTTTTCCAGAAATTTAATAAGGTTAAATTGATTTGCATATGTTTTTATGTCATACATTAGTGTGTGGCTTATGTTTTGCTTGTATATGTGTCCTAAGGGAGCACTTTAATAAGGCCATTTAAGAAAGACATGGCCTAGCAAATTGTGAATGCATTAATTACAGGATAATATTTGTGAAGGGTCATATTAAACAAGACTCCGCTATTTGTGACTAACAATAGTTGTCTTGATCATTGCAGTGACTAATACCAAGGTACTAGTAGGATACCAAAGAAAAGAGTAAACTTCCAATAAATAAATATTATCAAATCAAATACAACCAAACTCTACCATTCTTCCCAGGACAGAGGAACATACAGAAAATTGGTGTTGGGATTCAGAGTTTTCATTATTCATAAATTCTTTGCCATCATTACATTGATCACTTGCAATATCGTTGGGCAGCGTCCTTGAAGAAACTATAGAAAAATAGCAAGAACTATCAAATGCATGGAATCAAAATAATTTCAATTTAAAGAGTCATAAATCAAGCAAGATTGTATGTAACTGGAAAGTGATACTACCTACTATCACAGAATAAAAATAATTATATCAAGAAAGAAAATAAACTACCAAAATGGATACACAGTTCTATACTCTATATGCCTACTTCATATCATACATGGCCATTCTACTCATCCTAAAGATTCAGGAATAGTTTTTTTTTTCTATAGGAAGATCATAAAAACAATTTTCTCTATTCCGTATTTGAACAATTAAAAGAATTTTCAGATAAAGCCAAATAAAGATCTAACAGATGTATTTTAATTATATACCAGCACAACTACAGTTTTGGAAACTCAAATCCGGAGATTCTGATAACTAGCAGCTATACCTTACCTTCCATGTTTTTGATTGTGACAGACAAACAAATTTATGACCCAACCTATAAAGCAAGGACACTCCTAAAATTAGGCATGTCTCTGTGTTCGACACTAATCTGACAATTCAAACGAGTATCCCAAAAAACCAATTTCTTGGCTTCGACACGCCTCTGACACTCCTCGAACATAACTTAGGCACATCTATGGTAATAATTGACACCTGTTCTAATTTTTTCCTAGTAGAATGTCAAAAGCCATTTATATCATAGATAAATCTCCAAGAGGTGATCTCAATTCTCCACCGCCATGGATGGAGCACTTCAGTCTATCATGTGTATCGCGAGGCTAATCGGTGTGCTGGCCTGTTAGCAAATCTCGAGCACTCTTCCTTATAGTTTAATTGTATTTTATGTTTTTCCTCCTACTCTGAAACTTCTGCTACAAGATGATGAATGAGGGGCTGGTTTGCCTCGGTTGATTTCGTAATTTAGTTCCATTTCTTATCAAAAAAATATTAAGAAACAAATTAAGACAATATCAGCCAGGCAAATCACCAATTTAGATTCTATGGCTTGCTTAAAATCAGCAATAAAAGCTCAAAATCTGCAGCATGTTATATATTAAATGTTGAAAAGCTGCAAAAAGAAACTGAAAACAACAAATGAAGCAAAAACACGAATCATTCTTAAAGACACTAGTAAGGGGGAAAAAATTACATCGACAGAAACATCAAAGAACTATTGAATTTAAGCCATCTCAAGTAGCCGCTTACCATCTATGCAATTTTGAATAGTTGCGTCTATCTCTGCATCTTGAGCAGCAATCGTGATTTTAGAACATGGGTTTTTGGAAATTACTTTTGATTTCGGACAGATTTGAAGATCCTTTCTCTCTGTCAAACAGCTCCCACTTACTTTGCTCTTCATTTTTAGGGATGGCATTTGTTTTGTGCTTACAATATTTACAGCAATTTGGCTTACGGCACATCGGCAGGGAACCAAGGTTGTTGAGAAGATGAAAACTGAATATGATATAGAGAAAGAGAATAAAAAATGGAAGAAACTCTTTCATTGATTTTGAGTAACTTGTTACACAAGCTATATATAGGCTAAGTTGTTATGTAGTTAGTTACACAAAACTAACTAAAAGTAACTAACCTACATTTATTATTAACTAATCATAACAGATTTTAATACCCTCCCTCAAGCTTAAACTCGATAGATGTTTATCAAATTAAGCTTGGACGTGAAAGAATGAAATTTTGGAGGTGGCAAAGCTTTTGTAAGGAAGTCTGCCAACTGTTCAGATGATGATATAGGTAGTAGCTTCAAAACACCTTTCTGAACCTTCTCCCTGACAAGGTGACAATCTATATCAAGATGTTTGGTTCGTTCGTGGAACACAGGGTTGGAAGCAATGTGTATTGCACTTTGATTGTCGCAATACAAGACAGGAGGCCTAGTGCATTTCACATTCAAGTCTTTGAGCACATATAGAATCCATTGTAGCTCACAAGCTGTAGAAGATAAGGCCATGTACTCTGCTTCAGAAGATGAACGAGATATGGTAGCTTGTTTCTTGGCACGCCATGAAACCAAAGACTGTCCAATCAAGAAGCATTGCCCTGAAATAGATCGCCTTGTATCCAAACAACCGGCCCAGTCTGCATCCGAGTAGCCCAGTATTTGAAGTTCTGAACTTCTAAGAAACAAAATGCCTTGACCTGGGTTATTTTTGAGATATCTAATGACACGACAAGCTGCATTGTAATGAACAACAGTAGGAGCATGAAGGAACTGACTTAATTGTTGTGTGGCAAAAGTAATGTCAGGCCTAGTGGTATTTCGATACAATAGTTTCCCAACCATTCTTCTATATTGAGTGACATTATCAAACAGTTTCCCTTTGTCATTGTGTAGCTTGATGGAAGTGTCAAGAGGAGTAGTGGCAGGTTTTGAACCAAGTAATCCAGCATCTTTTAGAAGATCTAGACAATACTTTCTTTGAGATAAAACAATTCCTGTTTTAGAATGTGCAACTTCCAAACCAAGGAAAAACTTCAATTGACCAAGATCTTTTATTTTGAATGCTTCATCAAGGATACTTTTGATTCTTTTAAATTCAATCAAGGATGTTCATGCTAGTATCACATCATCCACATAAACCAATAATGCTGTAAAATCTTTGTTGTTTTGGAATGTGAATAGAGAATAATCAGATGTAGATTGTACATATCCCTCCCTTATGAGTAAATGTGTCAATTTCTCATACCATTTGCGACTTGCTTGCTTCAAGCCATACAAGCTTTTCTTAAGTTTGCAGACCTGATTGTTAGCAGCTGTAACACCTTGTGGAATGGGCATGTAAACATCTTCCTTTAGATCCCCATGCAAGAAAGCATTATTTACATCAAGTTGATGTAAATGTCAATGTTTAATTGCAGCCAAAGCTAACAAAATCCTAATTGTTGTCAGTTTAGCAACTGGGGAAAAAGTATCAAAATAATCAAGTCCCTCTATTTGATTGTATCCTTTTGCCACTAAACGAGCCTTATATCTCTCTATAGTACCATCTTTCTTATGTTTAATCTTGTAAACCCACTTGCTTCCTATAGGTTTCACATTGGGAGGCAATGTCACAATATCCCAAGTACCATTTTGATGAAGTGCATTTAACTCATCCTTCATAGCTAATAACCATAATTCTGATTTGCTAGCTTCTTCAAAGGTTTGTGGTTCAAGACTTTGTGTCACAAACATGCAAAAAGATTTTTGGGATGGAAACAAATGTGTGTAAGAATGGAAAGAGGTCAAAGGATAAAGATTGTCTGAAGTTTTTGGTTGAGCTGTAAGGGATGATGATGAATTGTTACAAACATAATCACTCAAATAAGAAGGAGGCCTTTTGATTCTAGATGATCTGTCCAAAAGTACAACATCTAAGATGGGCATATTTGATGAATCATTATCTATGGAAGGAATAGGACTGCTGGGAGGATGATCATCACTAGTATCAATGGTTTCTATAGGAGGATCAGGATGAGAAGAGGAAGGTTGGGAATTAAGATCACTAGATATAGAATTAGGATGATCATTGATATCAACAATATCATGATGAGACTGGCTAGAATTAGGATGAGAAGTAGTGTAATCCCAAGATGACTGCTGACTAGAACAAGTATAAGGCAGAATATGCTCATGGTGAGTAACATTTCTAGACATGAAAATATCTTTTGTATTAAGATCAAGTAAAACAACACCTTTGACACCTTTTCTATAACCTAGAAACACACATTTTCTTGCTCTATTGTCAGGTTTGGTTCTATGGGAAACCAAAGTTGATGCAAAAACTAAGGAGCCAAAAACTTTTAATTCATGCAGATCAGCATGATGACCATTAAGGAGAAAATATGGAGTTTTGTTTTGTAAAAGGGGTGTAGGAATACGATTAATAATAAAGACTGCATGAGAAACAGCATAACACCAAAAAGTTTTAGGTAATTTTGACTGGAAAAGCAAAGCCCTGCCCACATTCAAAATGTGTTGATGCTTCCTCTCAACACGACCATTTTGTTGAGGGGTTTCAACACAACTAGTTTGATGCATAATGCCTTTAGAAGCATAAAAGGTAGGCATTATAAATTCAGCACCATTGTCAGACCTAACTATTTTAACATAATGTTTGAACTGGATTTCAACTTGTTGAA
The DNA here is from genome assembly GCA_037974295.1 of Cicer cuneatum. NCBI lineage: Eukaryota > Viridiplantae > Streptophyta > Magnoliopsida > Fabales > Fabaceae > Cicer > Cicer cuneatum. The sequence continues at coordinate 25,969,336 of JBBPBO010001984.1, read as the reverse complement.
TGAAGTTTTTAACATGTTCTCTTGCTTCACTTTTGTGTTTCATTAAAATTATCCAAGTGTATCTAGTGAAATCATCCACAGCAGTTAAAAAATAAGAATGATTATGGACAGATTTTATGGAAATGGGACCCCAAATATCAAAATGAATAAGATCATAAGGTTGAGAAGCTTTATTGTAACTAGAAACAAAAGATGTTTTTCTATGTTTAGCAAAGTGACAAATGTCACATACAGCTTTTACATCATTTGTAACAAAAGGAAATTGAGATTGTAATTGTAAAATTCTAGAATTAGAAAGATGCCCTAGCCTATAATGCCATAGAGCAACTTCTGGTATAATGGAACTAGAGGAATGAGTGTTGATGCTTGGTGTAATGGCTTTCTTATTTGAGATGTTTAGATAATACAATCCATCAATCCTATTAGCCGAACCAATCATCTTCAGAGAGGTCTGCTCCTGTATGATGCATTGAGAGTTATTAAAGGAAACTAAGCATTGTAAATCATGACACAAAGTGGGAATAGAAATCAGATTAACTTGAAAAGTGTAGGTGAGAAGATGATAGTGCCAGAGTGTTTGGTTATGACATGATGACCATTAGGTAATTTGATTATCATAGGAGTGATCTCACTATATGAGTGAAACCAATGAAGTGTTGTGCAAATGTGGTGACTAGCCCCTGAATCAATGATCCAAGTGCCTAGATGAATGGTATAACAGGATGAGGAACAAGAGGGAATCATACCTTGAGTAGTAGGTTTGAATGAGCAAACCTGATTGGAGCTAGCTTGAGCAGAACCAAGATTAATGCTAGAAGTCTGAATTAACTGCATCAATTTATCAAACTGATCTTGAGTAATGTGATCAGAACCTGAATTATTTGATGTAGGACTATTGAATCCACCTTTGTCATTAGTTTGTTCATCAACAGAGTCATTTCCTTCAAGAACATGATTGGCTGATCCAGAGTTCCATTTATGCATATGAGGTGGTACTCCATGTTTCTTGAAACAGTTTTCAATAGTGTGATTGGAACGATGACAAAAGGTGCAATACCTCTTTGTACCCGAGGGAATAGCATGAGATTTGTTCTTGTTCTGAGAATTCTTGCTCTCAGAAACATTAACAAGAACTTTGGATTCATCAGTGTAAGTAAAACCATTTTGTCTCTCATGTTGCAAAACCATAGAAAATATCTTGTTGATGGGAGGTAGAGGATCAAGAAGCAAGATTTGAGACTTAACAACACCAAAAGAATCATTGAGACCGGTCAGAAAACGCATAACATGCAGCAAGTTATGATTATTTCGAGCCACACGCAAAGCATCACAAGAGCATTTGATACGGCAAGTGCAAACAGGAATTGGCATGTATATTTCTAACTCCTCCCAAAGAATTTTCAATTCTGAATAAAAATCTGTTACCGATTTGGAGTCTTGCTTGAGGGAATAGATTTCTTGTTGAAGTTCTGAAACTCGAACAAGATCACCTTGTGCAAATCGCTCTTTGAGATCGTTCCATACATCCACAGCATTCTCCATGAAAACAAGGGATTGAGCTATTGAGGGATCAATGGAATTCATAAGCCAAGAATGGATGAGCATGTTACAGCGATTCCATGCACGATAGGAAGGATCAAACGTGTCAACCGGAATTGGAATTGTTCTGTCAAGAAACTCAAATTTGAGTTTTGCTCCAAGTGCTCTGCGAATAAAACGCGCCCAGGAATGATAGTTTGCTCCGGTTAGAACCGGAGTAACACGAACGGTGGAAGGACCATCGGAGGAATGAACATAATAAGAACTTGATTGGTCCAAGGATGGATCAGCTGGTGGAGGAGGAGGCGCTGCGCGCGGTGGCATGATGAAATGCGGAAGCGAAAACTAGATCAAGGTTGCTCTAGATACCATGTTGAGAAGATGAAAACTAAATATGATATAGAGAAAGAGAATAAAAAATGGAAGAAACTCTTTCATTGATTTTGAGTAACTTGTTACACAAGCTATATATAGGCTAAGTTGTTATGTAGTTAGTTACACAAAACTAACTAAAAGTAACTAACCTACATTTATTATTAACTAATCATACCAGATTTTAATAAAGGTCCCTCTTGACCGTCAAAGTAACAGAGGCTATTGCACAAAAGGAGAACAGAAATACCAAACTACGAATTATAATCCATGGACTAAAAATATTTAATGCAGATATTTTAAATGAAAAAGAAATGTTACACAATTAGCAAGCAATAATTTGATATCAACACTGAGAAATGTACATCTAAGAACGTGGAACTGAAAATCCAGGTCTTTTATTCTTTAGGGTAATAAAAGATGATGATATCATTAAAAAAAGAGAGGTGAGAGATTACAAGTTAGTGCATATATGTATAAACAAGTCTTAAACAAAACTTTAAATTTAGGTGAGGCCTAACTTTATCACACAAACCGGCATGTAAGGTTATGGTTGTCCATACTTTATAAATTCTTAGTCAATATAATACAAGCTGAACCAGTGACAGATTCTTAAATTTTTGTTTTGTATGAGTAATACTCGTAATATACAATATACAGAATATGTTGGCATGTAATAAACCATAATAAATAATAAATATTGAGTTTATTCAAATAGTAGTTGGGAAAATTACTCAAACATCCAGAAAACAAAGAGCATGTATAAAAACAAAACCCCAGGCCTAATTTTCAAATATATTTACATTTCTTATCAAATACTAATGAAATATAAGCAAAAATAGTAACTGAGAAAAGTTGATGTATCTAGTTTTTTTCTTATATTTCAGACCGGAGGGAGTACTAATTAGGACAAATTACTCAAATATAGAATACATCCAAGACAACAACAAAACTTGTATAAAAGGAAAATACCAGACTTAATAATGATTTTACCAAGAAGCAAAGAAGCCTATTAAAGGAAAAAGCTTTGAAATCATATATACGACTCAATTAAAAAGGATACCCTTTCATAACCAAAACATTATCCAACTAACATATATATGTAAAAACACAAACACCTAACTCAGATAAAAATAAATAAAAAATTGTTGAGATTCAAAACCAGATTAGAAACAAAAAAAGGAAAAAATCTGATCACTTTCTGATGCTTGACAACTCTAGTGAGTAGAGAATTTCCAATACAACAACTAACCACAATTATTTGTTCAACATAATACATCAACAAAAATACAAAAATAAAACTGAAAAATCAATAATCAACAAGAGTTGTCAGTCCAAAAAAATACATAAAAACTGAACAATTAACGCGCCAAATCTGGAGTCAACCTAGAAAAAGTATCCTAACAAACCGAATTAGAAACTGTTCTCGAAAATAAAAATTGAAACTAACAAAAAAAATTAACTAGTTCAAGTTCAAGTTGCAGTTACACAGCAGAAAAAATTACTATAACTAACAATTCACAAACAGTACAAAGATCAAAAATCAAAACAAACAAAAAAAAGAAGCTGTAATTTTGATGAACAATGTTATGAAATAACTCAAACACAGTGAAATTCGAGAGGAGGTTACCTGAGTAAGCAGCAACTGAACCAACCCCCTTCTCTCTCTAGTTTCTCTCTCTAAAGTTTCATTGAATTTCGTTCCGCGGGTCAGAGAGAAAAGTGAGAGAGAAGGTTCTCTCTTTCCGTAAGTATGCGCTGTTGGATGATGCTTCTGACGGCTGGGATGAGATCTATTGCTTCGACCGTTGACAAAGTGCCACGTGGCGCGTGAAACCAGCTCAATAAGACGCGTCGACACGTGCTGTTTCGCGGAAAGAGAGGTATTTTTGCTCCACCAGGGTGGGGGCGCTGTCATACGCGCAACATACAGAGCGTGGAAATCACACTCGCAGTCCATTCAACTTGTTGCTTGTTGGTGTGCATTGTTTGTTCCTTCGAAGCTTTAGTTTCTTTTTTGTTCTTTTTGTGGCCGTTAGTGAAGTTCGAGGAGGTCCACTTTGTTGTGCAACACTAAACATTTTTGGAAAATGAAAAGCATGTTTAATCGATACACAAGTTTTTTATTTTCATGAATGAATTTAGAATTCTTCCACTAGCATGATGTTTACAAGTGGAGTATTTTATCTCAATTATCGTCAAAATTAGTCTCATTTAATTGCATGTTTTGTACGTGGAACATCCCATGGTTTGTCCAAAACAACCTCCCATATTGAACACTCGTGAGTTCTTAACTCTTTTTTAAAGGTCCAATTGGGTTAGTAGTGTGAATTGAGATTTTGAAACATAACTTTTGTATAAATTTTCTTTTTTGGTTTTTTTTTTGGATCGTAAATATTCTTGTTTACTCTAAAATCATAATCCAACTTTGAAAATGATCTTCTTTTTTTTCTTTTCTATTTGATATTGAAATTTGAAGTCTATTGAGAGATAGGTTAAATATATGTGTTTAAAGACCAAAATACACAAGATCAAATCCTCTTAAGATCTTCTTTTAAAGAGAAAAATAACTCATAATATTATTTATCAAGAGAGATCAAATGTCAATGATTATTCGATTTTCAAATAGAAGATAACTTGACATGCAATTCAACATCTTTTAAAGGAATTTCACCCTCAAAGTTTACTAAACACGTGTGAAATGATCCTTGCAACCTTCTAAACTTATCTAATCCAATTTGAATAGTGATTCAGAGTGGAAATTGAAAAATGATCGATGACAATTAGCAATGACGGAAAACGATGGAGCAATTTCTGGTGGGGTGTACCTACAACCACTCTAATGTGCTCAGGTTAGTGAGAGTTAGAGGGAGTGATAGGTAAAGAATGAGTATATAATTTGCATCTAAAAAGTGCAATGTTGATTAGATGATGATCAACGGGTCTTGGTAGAAGGTTGTGGCGCAACTGTATAGAGCTATGTTGAGACAGAGATCCCAAACTCCTTGCATATTGGGACAAGGCTCATCCATGTTAGCAGTGTAAGATTATTTTGTCGGAGTCCACACCAGAATAGTTGACCCCAAGTCTTTAGCTCGAGTATCCAAGGGGAAGACTTGCAGAGTTTGCTGACTTTGGTTGCCGAAGTAGATGTTGCCTTTATTTCGTGAAGTCAATAGTGGCATGCCTGTTCCATTTGCATTTAGGCGGGAATTTCAAAAACGAATTGACGTCACTGTTATGTCAAGGGACGTCACGTGGACACGTATCCTTGTTGATCGGGTTTGAAAGGGTGAATTTTCATTCTCCAACGACACATAGGGTCTAGAGATTATAGGCATTGAGTTTTCTGTGGGTCTCTTGAGTGATTGATACAACTTCCTGGAGAGAATCTCAATCGTTAAGTCATTCAATAAAATTTGGGCATTTGATAGTTTAGACTCAATGGCCTATAAATACCTATAATGGTTATTTTTTCTAACCTGTTGCACATTATGCCTCTTTGTTATCTCTCAATTTTTATTTCCTGGTTTCTCCATCATTCGTGCCTTAGAATTTCCAATACCTCAAAGGAGCTCTTTGATCATGTAAGACCCTTAAATTTAAAAATTAAATTAATGGATTTAATATTAAGTGTACTTTGGGGAATAATTGTAAAATATTGAATATATGTATATTTTGTGTAAATATATATATAAATATTTGTTTTGGAGGTTGAATTAAAATTAGTGGATGAAGGATAAATTAATTTAATTACGAGTAATTAAATTATCGGGCAGTTAATTAAGGGATTATCTGTTAATTGCGACAAGACTGGTTAAGTGATGGAGGGTCAAGTAATATTATACTATTAATGCAGGATGAGGTGGCACATACATATGCCTATATATATGAGTGAGAAGGAAGAGCAAAGACAAAAACCTTTCCTCCTCCCTTACTGCATGAAACAGTGCCCTTCTTCTTCCTCTTTCCATTCTGTTTCACGTTTATTAAAAAAAAAAGTTTCTCAAAAGTGAGATTACTTGGAAATCCAAGCACCAAACCACCAAGTACCAAGAACAAAAGTTGTTCCTCTCCTCATTACGGAGCTAGAGAACCCACTTTGGTAGCGGCAAACGCAAACGGAAACTTCGCCAATTTTTGTCGCGGAAACGTGAATGGGAGCAGAAACGTAACAGAGGTAAGGGGCACCTTCCACTTTCTAGTTTGCATTTTAGGGCTGTAAATGCATGTTTGATGTGTGATCATATTTTAGTTTCTGGTTTGAAAAACGAAACTATTGTGCATGTTGTTATAAAATGCGAAAAATGCATCCTGTTGATGTTTGATGATTCTGTGATGTTGTTGTTTTGGCTGATATTACATTGTTGTTTTGGTTGTGTGTGAATACTGGAAAATGCTTTGCATGTTGTTTTGGTTGTGTAAGAATACTGGAAAATACTTTGCATGTTGTTTTGAGAAATGATCAAAATGTAAACGTTGAAAAATGTCTGTTTTGTTGTGGTTGACATTCTGTTTTGGGTGGTTTAAGCAAAACTGTGATGATGTTCTGGTGTTGATGATTCTGTTTCTATTATGTTGAAAACAATCTGGTGTTGATGATGGTTTTCAAAAGAAAAGGATTTAAAATGGTGGAAGTGTTTTCTGGAAAATCTGTTGTTGATGAAAAATGTTTTGAGTTTTGTGGTTAAAGAAAAACAGTGAGGTGATTCTGGTGTTGATGATTCTGTTTTCTGTTGTGTTTTTAAAAATCTGTTGTTGATCATGTTGAGGGTGATTTTTAAAGGAGAAGGATTTAACTAGGTGAAGGTGTTTCTGGAAAATCTGTTGTTGATGAAAAACGTTTTGAGTTTTGTGGTTTCAAAAGAATGGTGATTTTATTTTGGTGTTGTGTTGGTTTTTCAAAGAAAAGAATTTGAAAACGTGTTGAAGTTTTCTGTGAAATTTTATTGAATTCGAAGGTGTATTCGAATACGGCATGAGTGCATTCGAATACAGCCTGCAAAACTTCAATTTTATTCAAATTTTTTAACTTGTATTCGAATACGAGTCTCTGTATTCGAATACAGATAAGGGATTTTTGCTTCTGACTTAGCCTCTGTATTCGGCTACGACCCTATCATATTCGAATACAGGACTGCAATTTTTGCCACTATATTCGCATTTGTATTCGACTACGACAGCCTCGTATTCGAATACAGAATGCTAATTTTTCACTGTTTTTGCCTCTGTATTCGAATACAAGGGCTGTATTCGAATACAGCTTGTTTTTTTTTTTCAAAAATTTCAGTTTTAAACAATGGTTTATGAACTTAAATAGTTGGGAAAATATTGGGAAGGTTTGTGATGAATTAAAATGGTGTTTTTGAGATGGTTTGAGGTGGTGATGATGAGGTTTTGGAGTTCTTTATTGATGTTGTGAAAAATGCTGAGTTGACACTGTTGTAGCTTCTGTATTCGAATACAAGGAAGCTGTATTCGAATACAGAGTGTTGATTCTGCACTGTTTTAGCTTCTGCATTCGAATACAAGGAAGCTGTATTCGAATACAGATTCGTTTTTCCAGAAATCTCAGTTTTAAACACTATTTTATGAACTTTAAGAGTTGGGGAAACATTGGGAAGACTTGTGATAAATAAAAATGGGGTTTTTGAGATAGTGTGAAGTGGTAATGATGAGGTACTTGAATGTTTTTATTGAGGTGATGATAATGAAATTATTTGGGTTGAGATGGTTTTGGGGAAATAATGGAAAGGCAGAATTTTGCTGGTGTTTGCATACTGTTTTCAGTGAAGAGAAAACATTGCATGTTCATACATTGCATAGTAAGGTGGTAACCGCGATGGGCCACAGAGTAATGTGTAAAACGTGCTGGTCTGTTGAGCGACTGCACGAGTGCTGGTCTGTTGAGCGACTGCACGAGTGCTGGTCTGTTGAGCGACTGCACTGGTACTGGTCTGTGAGCGACTGTACCTTGATATGCACAAAATATGCTGGTCTGTTGAGCGACTGCACTGGTACTGGTCTGTGAGTTATTGTACCTTGGTATATGTGAAACGTGCTGGTCTATTGAGCGACTGCACGAGTGCTAGTCTGTTGAGCGACTGCACTGGTGCTGATCTGTGAGCGATTACACCATGGTCATGTTGGCCATTAAAGTCTAACATATGAAAATCGTGCTGGTCTGTGAGCGACCGCACGTGTGCTGGTCTGTGAGCGACTGCACCTTGGTAATTCCAAGAAGTTGAGTACATGAGCATATACATATTGCATCGGGGTGTTTGACCGGTGGGTCATGATTTGGATATGTGTTGAGGATTGGAAATTGATGTGTGTGAGTATATTATGAAATCTGAATTTTTTGATGAATGATTGTGATTGATGAGTTGATGGTTGTACTTACAACATGTTTTCCATATTAATTTGGTTGTTGTTTGAAAAGGCATACATGTCATGAAATTTCAAAATGAGCATCCTTATTTATCATCATTGTTATATAATATGTCATGGATATATTTGTTACTGTTGATATAAATGTTATGTTATTTGTTAATTTCGGTCGGTGACCCTTTACTATTATTGTGGAAATTGGGATTTGCCCTCAGATGCCCCCAAACCCATATCACTAGTGGATCCCCAAACGACGGAAACGTCGCTCGATTTCATTGATCGTCTCCTGCCTACTGCTTGGGTATACGACCCCATCTCAAGCAGGGCGACGTACACGGGGAGACTGAAGAGGACCTGCAGGACTAACGGGGTGGTGGACTATGTGGAGCACACCTATACGAGGATTGACTTTCCAGTGCCTTCCAAATTGGTATTGAGGCACACGGAATTTTTTAGGACGCGGAGGAGCCGACAAGAGGGGTTGAGACGGAGGCCACAGTAGGTGTGGTGGCTCCTAACCCGATGACTGGAGGAGTTGTACATGATACAGAGGTGGAAGGGGAGAATCAAAGACCGACGCTAGTAGCATATGATGCTTCAGGTCTATCTAGGACATCCGATGACTGCTTTGAGATTCTGGCACAGCCGAAGCGACCCCGATTGTATATTGATCTGACTTTGGAGGAGACCGATCCTTCTTTATGTGATGAGGAAGAGGACGTTGCGTCTAGGCGAGCTGCGGAGTTGGACGAGACTTGCATAGGCTGCGGAGGGAATCCTTGCTACTGTAGCTTTAGTGCATGATCAGTTTAGACTTTTTGTATAGGGTCTTGATTTCGGTGGATGTAATTTATTTTTTGGAATTATTGTATAACTTTCCGTTGTTCTCTTCCGCACTCTGATACTTTTTAGTGGGTCATAGGTCGGGTGTTCTATTTTGAGATGACATGACATTGTTTTTTTGAAATGTATTAATGTTTATTATTAATTCCCAAAGTTAAGTACTTAGTGATATTATGATGAAATTATTTAATTACGTTCATCGATTAAATTACGACGTACTATTTTATGAAATGAATTAATGAAAATTTTATTTTAATTCTTTTTGAATTAATCTGAAAATTCTTTCTATTTATTTTGGTTAAAAAAAAATACACTCGCGCTGTGTTTTAAACTCGGGGTGTTACAGATCATGTATTGATTCATCATTCCTGGTTGAGACATTTCATGTCATTGTCTCACCTTGTCCTTTCTTAGGTGCGTTATTTCTTTTGTTTTAGCATGTATTGTTTTTCTCTATTCTTCTTTATGGATCCTCTTGGTAACCCTAACTTTTTCCTCTCTGTGTGTTTTGGTTATAACCATATTTTTATTTATGTTGATATGGTTGGCTCTAGGGAGTGGTAATACTACCTACTGATGAGTGGCGCTTGGCTCGCTTCAAGGTGGCCTTAGAGGGGTATTTTTCTCACCCCTTTAGATCGATGTCAAACTCATGTATCTTTCTGTAATATGTGCAAGGACGACAAGCAAGTGAAAAGGTAAAATCTCCTTATAAAGGATTTAGAGATACCGCCAAATGTCAATGACTATCCTTTTAGTGGATTGGAAATTTTACCCACCGATGAGGATCAACGTATATGCAGTGTATATAGAGCTTGTGTAGTTCCCATGTACGAGGTGGTATTCAAGGATATGGAGATCTGGTTTCCCTTCACCAAGTTCAAAGTGGAAGTACTTGCCTATTTGGATGTTTCTCCTTCTCAACTTCATCCGAACAATTGGGTGCACATGCACGTCTTTCAAGTTTTGTGTTGAAATTTGAAGGCTAAGGCGACAATTCCTTTATTTTTTAACATGTTCACTATGTCACGGAGCTCGAAGAATTTCAAAGCTCAGCAAGGCTCTCTTTAGATGTTGTCCTCGACCAATTTGTCCTTTACGAAAAAGCCCATCTTGATATCATAAGTCATTGCCTCTTATACCTCGTCAATTACTTGGGCGCAACTATTTTAGACTGACCCATTGTCTAATATGTTTTTACTTATACTCTCGAATCCAAAGTTGTTTGGGCCATGGATATGTCCCATAATAAACTTCAGATATCAGTTGACCCTAAACTCAATGGCTAGGAGCAAACAAAGGCGACAATCATAGCGCTATATCAGCCAATAAAATACATTCTGTGACTCGAAAAACCCTAGACCTCACATTGTAAATATTGTTGTTCAAACACAGTGAAAAGTACACAACTTATGCATCAATTTACCTTTCATTCTCCACAAACGAAGTGTTAGAGTGTTTGCAAGTACCACTCATCCTAGGGAATGAACACTACAACAAGAATTACTTAAATTTGTTATGTCTAGAAGGCCTAGGAAATGCTAAAAAAACTAGGAAACACTGCAATTTTTAGGGCCAAAAGGCACTAGGTAAAACACTCATCAGACAGCAATATCGAGGGCCAAAACCCTAGCAAAGTTCCTATCATCAATTTTTCAAAAATAATTTAATCTGATTTTTTTTCTCTACCTATCTGAGTTGTTAATTTTTTATCGTTGTTTTTTTAAAAAAAATAAAAATATGAGAATGGACAACTCAGAATGCACCTCTATCCTCCCCAAGAGTTTTGAAAATGGCAAAAAGTCAGAAGCTGAACCTGCACATTTCTCGCTGCTGATTCTCTCTCTCCTATTCTAATGAGCATTAAATGCAAAACGACTACTTCTCTCTTGGAACTACAAACCTACGCTAACCCCAATTAATTGCCTAATAACTCTTTCCTCTCAGCTTCAACGACTAGAAAATCCTTAAAACTCTTTGATCAATCATCCAAACCACATCTCATCAACTCCATTGACCCAGGAGATCATCCTCCTGTCTTGCCACCTCAACCTCCTCAACCCGATCCTCCTCGTTCTTTAACCTCATCTTCTTCTGATAAGTCTTCTCCGTCCAAATAGCTCTCCAAGTTGTTGTTCTTACTTTTTGATGGTTGACAAACATTGGGGGAGAAAGATTATGAGTTAAAATTTATTATGCTATTTTATTCATTATGCTTTTGAACCATTTTTGTAGACACTGTCTTCCTGAACAATTAATGAATTTATATTTTGGTTCAAAATTGCTATCACAAATTGTTTATGCATATAATTGAGGGGGATCATTTTTTAAAAATGAAAGGGATAATTTAAAAATAAAAGTTATGCATATGTTGAGGGGGAGCATTATCAAGACATTTCTTATGTAATATTCTCTATAAGAATCACAATATAAAGAAGGCTAAATAGCACTCGTGGTCCCTTAACTTAATTTCAGTTAACGTTTTAGTCCTTTATCTTTTTTTTTTTTTCCGATTTGGTCCTTTATTTTAATTTTAAGTGACAAATTAATTTTTTATTTTTTAAAATGTTAACAATATTATCCTTTTTTTTTACAAAAATTCATCAAAATTTTCAACAAAAACCCATAAAATTAATATATTCTTTAATATAATACAAATTTCATCAAATTCGTAACTCAAATATTCAAATAAACTCATATTATTATTCTTTATTTGATTTTTAAAATTCCATCTCTAACAACATCAAATAAAAAATGAAAATATGAGTTTATTTGAAGATTTGAGTTACGAATTTGATAAAATTTATATTATATTAAAGAATATAATTAATTTTATGGGTTTTGGTTGAAAATTTTGATGAATTTTTTTAATTTATTGTAAAAAAAAAGGATAATATTGTTGACATTTTAAAACATAAAAGATCAAATTGTCACTTAAAATGAAAATAAAGGACCAAATCAGAAGAAGAAAAAAGATAAAGGACTAAAACGTTAACTGAAATTAAGTTAAGGGACCACGGGTGCTATTTAGCCTATAAAGAATTTGTCATCATCAAAAAGGGGGAGATTGTTGAGACAAAAGCTCTCTCAAATATTTTAATGATAACAAAATTATTTCAAAGATTATGAATATGTGTGTTATCTAACTTGTGCTCTTGAGTGTATTAAATTTAGAAAACAGGTTCCTCAGCTCCTTGATCAAATGAAGTGTATTTTACGCATTTTTACATGTCCTCTACGTTAGAGGATAAACAAGGGGAGGATGAAATTGTAACCTCTAAGACAAAGGACAAACAATATTGAAGAGAGGATGAATGTACGTCATAAATTAAAAGAAGATGAATCTATGTCAAAAGACAAGCAATGCTAAAGTATAAGGATGATTTCATGACCTCTATGTTAGAGGATAAACGAAATAGAAAAGAGGATGAACAAAGGAGAAAAGAGGATGAACTCATGTAATTTATTCATCCTCGCACATGGGAAATAGGTAAAAGTACAAAAACACAAAAAAAAATGTCCTTGATTGATAAAGCAATACACTATAGTTGTTGGAAAAATGAAAAGTCAAAAAGAACTAGTCACATCATAATAAATGAAAGCTTCACCCTCTAAAAACCAGATATGAGGATGGACCAGCGCAGTCATCCTCTCAGCATACTTAACAAGAGGATAAAGGCTAAATGGCAGCTTTGCAAATAAAGACAAGTCCAAGGAAACTAAGCAAAGCCTCCAACAACTATATTTTGCTAACCCATATGTTTGAAGCTCCAAAAACAAAAGTACAAGTCATGTCCTAATGGAAGCTCTATCCTCCTATCAGAGGTTCAACAAAAGAGGACAAATAGAATGATCTTCTAAATTCCATTCATCCTCCTATGAAAAGTAATGATACATTTCTATAAAAGTATTCTCCTCTACATAGAAAATAAGATTGTACACTATAGTTGTTGGGAAAATGAAAAGTCAAAAAGAACTAGTCACATCATAATAAATGAAAGCTTCACCCTATAAAAACCAGATATGAGGATGGACCGGCGCAGTCATCCTCTCAGCATACTTAACAAGAGGATAAAGGCTAAATGGCAGCTTTGCAAATAAAGACAAGTCCAAGGAAACTAAGCAAAGCCTCCAACAACTATATTTTGCTAACCCATATGTTTGAAGCTCCAAAAACAAAAGTACAAGTCATGTCCTAATGGAAGCTCTATCCTCCTATCAGAGGTTCAACAAAAGAGGACAAATAGAATGATCTTCTAAATTCCATTCATCCTCCTATGAAAAGTAATGATACATTTCTATAAAAGTATTCTCCTCTACATAGAAAATAAGATTGTACACTATAGTTGTTGGGAAAATGAAAAGTCAAAAAGAACTAGTCACATCATAATAAATGAAAGCTTCACCCTATAAAAACCAGATATGAGGATGGACCGGCGCAGTCATCCTCTCAGCATACTTAACAAGAGGATAAAGGCTAAATGGCAGCTTTGCAAATAAAGACAAGTCCAAGGAAACTAAGCAAAGCCTCCAACAACTATATTTTGCTAACCCATATGTTTGAAGCTCCAAAAACAAAAGTACAAGTCATGTCCTAATGGAAGCTCTATCCTCCTATCAGAGGTTCAACAAAAGAGGACAAATAGAATGATCTTCTAAATTCCATTCATCCTCCTATGAAAAGTAATGATACATTTCTATAAAAGTATTCTCCTCTACATAGAATATAAGATTGTACTAAGAACAGTAATCTTTAAAAAAGTACAAGTCTTGTCTCAATGAAGAAAAGTTCAAACCTCCAAAGACAAATCTGTGAAACTCATCCTCCTACGTACAAGGCAGTATGAGGACAGACTTAATGACATTTCAGTAATTCAAGACAAACAACATGGACTATTACATTCTTATGCAATGGTCATAAAGGATCTTTTTCTTGAAGAAAAAGTCTCTTCACCTCTATAAAAGGAAATGAGCTTTTCATCATTAAATACATAACAACAAAGCATAAAAAGAGCATTCATAAAGGCTATCAAGAGCAAACTCATCCTCTCTTAATACTTTCTCTAGTTTTACACTATATCTTTGAAATATCATTTTAGAAAGTGTTAGAAAAGAGAACAATCACAAAACATATCTCATATCACTTTGTAATTTTCAAGTGAGTTACACTTGGTAATATTTGAATTTGTAAAAAACAAAGTTGTAAGCTTGGTGAGGCTAGAGAACACACAAACGTGTAACAAACCTCTGTGAGAGGTTAATCTGTTTTGATTCATAGTAAAATCTCACAAGTGTGTGTGGATTGGATGTAGCCTTCATTGGGTGAACCAGTATAAAGTTGGGTGTGTCATCTTCTATACTCTCTCTCTCTTTTATTTATTCAGATCATTATTTAAAGTTTTAAATTTCCATCCTCTGACTTTCGTCCTCTCGAAGAGGATATTGATTTAAACACTTGAGAAAATTTTAAAACTGCAAATATCTCTATTCAACCCCCCCTTCTAGTGATATTTTAGTACTTCATAAGGAAGGTGTATTGGATTGATATTTTAAAAAGACTGTTTTGAGAGAAAAAATCTTGCAGATTTTAAAAGATTTTGTATGAATGCGTAGATTTTAAAAGTCTCTTTATAAGATTTAAAATATTCTTTACAATTAAGATTTTAAAAGACTCTTTAATGGATTTGTAACACAAGATTTCAAAATATTTTATGAATTTATAATATTGAATGACAAAATATAATAAATATATTATAAAGTTTGAATAAATAAAAACAAAATTGATACAATTTTTAAAATCTTTCAACAACAAAATAGTTTCAAGTTTCATATTCTCTTAAGTAGCATTTATCCATATATCTGTAGCTATAGTACTCCTACATGTATTAGCATCTTCGCGTTGCTGATCTTGGATTTGAACATTAGGCTCATAATTATGGTCTTTGTTAATTGGTAATATCGGAGTCGAAGATACATCTATAGGCTCAATTGGAAATTCATCTGAACGACATTCTTTGTGAAGGAAGTTATGAAATGTTGCATATGCCAATACAAGTTTTGCTTGTGTCGTAAATAAAAATGGAGGCGTTGACTTAAAGATTGTGAACCGTGATTTAAATATACCAAATATCCTCTTGATAACATTTCTTAAAGATGCATGTTGGAGGTTGAACAATTCTTTTTCATTTTGTGGATCATTATCATGATCTGCAAAATCTTGTAGATGATATCTCAACCTTGAAATGGAGCTAAAAACTTGTTGTGATTTGTGTGAGAGTAACAAATAATAAATTATTCATTATTAATATAATGTAAATATTATGATGTATTATATGTGTGACTATTACTATAGTTATAGTTAAAAGATTATGAACAACTCACCTTTATGTAATCCTTCCATACTTCTTCACTAGTTGTGAAAGTCTTTGTAGCAGAGTTTCATCCAAAGCCAGAGTTGTTTCTCATAAGTGTTGACATCTTATTACGCTGATTCCTAAACCACTTCATTCTACTCAAGTAATTATTATATGTTTTAGGAATTTTGATATTGGCATTGAGGCGAGGAAGTATAACTCGTTCTATATTTTATTTGTTAAGTGACCCATTGACATCACGTAATCCATCAATTATAGCATCCACCAAAAGGTACTATAAACCCTACTAATAATAAAACCTAAACCCTACTAATATAATAACCTCAAACCCTAAACACTAAGCCCTAAACCTTAAATCTTAAATCCTATAACACGGGACTAAATCATTTTTTTATTTAAATTACAATGGAGGATAACCGCATACTTAACAAGACAAAATGATTTTTTATATTAAATAAGACAAAACATAAAAAGCAGTTAATTTGGAGGAATATTAACGAGACAAAACATAAAGAACCCAAATCAATTTGTTTATTCAACAAAAAAATATACTCACGTCAAATCAACAAAAATCAATGATAACATGAAGAACCAACAAAAACATGTCAATGTGAGGAATACATGAAGAACCAACAAAAAAAATAAAAAAAATAAAAATAAAAACCAACAAAAGCAACGTAAAAGGAATATATGAAGAACAACAAAAACCTGAAGAATGAAAATGTAAAAGCAATGTAAAGGATTTAGAAAGAAAAATAAAAACCTGACATGAGCGGTAAGAGATTCAAAAATGGTGGAAAGCAAGAGCAGGATTGTTGAAAGAGTCTCAAGGGAGTTGTATATATATTTTCAACTAAAAAGTCCCACAAAATCCATTCTAGTAAAAAATTCATCAAAATCCGTATATTTTTAAATACCAAGAGACAATTTTTAAGTTGTGAAAAATCTCAATTGAATATCATCGAATTTTATTGTCCTCTTTAAAAAATCTTGGAAATCTCAATTAAATACCTTGAGAATTATTTATAATATTTTAAAATCTTAATCGAATATCAAATGATTTTTTTAATCAAAAAGTATTTTATATTCTTTAGAAATCTCAATTCAATACACCTCTAACATTGTCTATTAGAAAATAATTGCATTTTCAAGTCTCATGTACGACATATAATAGAAGAAAAATTGTAAAATAAATTTAATAATACAGAGAAAGAAAAATGACAAATTTTTTAATCAAATCTTGTGTGTGGATATAATGAAAGATAGAGACCTTCCTATGATCAGTTATTGCCAAACAAAATTGTAAATATATATTTGTGGATAATTATAGTTGTAATTAAATTTTTATTTTATTTTTTTGAATTTGAATGAGTTGAAATATATAGACAAAGTCAACTTATGAAACTTATTAATGCATCTGATTATGATTCAATTCATATTTTAGACATACGTGTAGTGTTTACGATTCCATTTTATTTAAATTATTTATATTAATTATATTGGTAAATATGATTGTTGGCAACTAAAAGGAATTTTTTAACAGGCCTATATTCAATTAATAGCAAAAAAAAGAATGATGTTATTATTAGTTTAATTATATTGTAATTAATAGCAAGTTACCTATTTTAGATTTGTGAAGAATTTAATTAAATAAACGAGACCTTGAGAGTCACTATATATATTAGATTTTTTACTTACATGAAAGGAACAATCACTCATCAGAGACCAAACTCATCTATAATTAAAGGAGTATAATGAACTTTCTAGATTTGATGAATGGTAATAAGGAGAACAAATCACTCACATAATTAATTTAACATTTGACATTTCCTATTTTTTTGCATATTAAAATTTTGATTAAATATTAATATTTTAGATAGTAATTTTATAAATTATTGAATAAAAATACAAACGAATTGAGATATTTTTAAAATCTATAAAAGTATATAATTATCTATTATAAGTTTTTTCTCAACAATTAATTATACATAATTATTTGTAAAAGACGAATCAATAAAAAATGTCTCATAGTGGATGACCATGTGATTTTATGTGAGAGACCCTTAGAAGATTTCGGTGTGTACTTTTAAAATGTTTAGGTAGTATAATGTAACATCATTGTGTAGCTGATATATTCTTACATGTATAAGAGATTTTTTTTTTTTAATATAATACATGTATAAAAGCTTTGGCAGAAACTTCGTCAACATTGACATATACAGTATAATAAGGTGGAAAACTAAAAGGTTTAATAAATCAAGTGCAAAATTTAAAAAATAAAAGGTTTATAGTGGTAGTTTTGTAAATATAAAAGGCTTTGTATAGATCAATCCAATTGTAATCGTATCGTGACTCCTACACCGTGACTTTGTACTTTATCGTCACTACGCCAAAAATTGATTTTTACAGTGGGTATTTTAAAGCGCTTTATAACTAAAAGTGTTGTATAATATTTTAAAATTAACGGAGGATACAACAGCGCTATAATGACAAGTGATTTAGAAAAAACGTTGTTGTAGGATCATGAGGGGTTTAAGATTTATAGAAAAACGCTGTTGTAGGGTCATAGCGATTTCACATAATGTTTACAGCGCTTCACACAATGTTTACATCGCTTCGCATAAAAGCGCTGTAAAATATAGCGCTATCATATAATGTTTACAACGCTTTTTGGAGCACTTTTTATAAAAGTACTGTAAAATATAGTGCTCCCACACTATATTTACAGCGCTTTTTAGAGCGCTTTGTATATAAGCGTTGTAAATGTTTTGAAATTTAATTTTTAAAAGCCTTTTACAGCGCTTATGGACAAAAGCGCTGTAAAATTACAAGCAGTTCAAGTTATATATACTTGACAAATAAATAAATAAAAACATATTTAATACGTTCTCTCCCTTCGAACCCTATTACAAACCTTCCTCTCTTCTACTTTGCGCCCGTTTCTACTGAGTGATTGTTGTCTCAAGTACTGTATTTATTAATTTGTTATTGTCTCTAAAACTGATAAATTGTTACATGATAAATCATATAAAATGTTAGATGATAAATCTGTTATGTTTTGAAATTTGTTCGATCTGTTCTGTTTTGAAATCAGACTTGTATGCATGACCTTGGACCTTGGTTTCCATTTTCCAATATTAGACTATATATACTATAGATTTGTATGATGTTATAGATTGATAAATTTGTGTAACACTGCATTCATATATACTGCATTCATAAATTGTTACATGATATAGGTTGATAAATTTGTGTAACACTGCATTCATAAATTCTTACATGATAAATCATATAAAATATGTTTGATCTGTTCTGTTATGTTTTGAAATTAGACTTGTATGCATATATATTATAGATTGGCATAATGTTATAGATTGATAAATTTGTGTAACACTACATTCATATAGGTCATATAAAATGGACCGGAAATGGATGTCTGCCAATCGATTTTCAAAAGAGTATGAAAATGGAGTGAAGGAGTTTGTTGAATTTGCAGTGAAGAATGCAAAAGACCCAAATCGAATCATTTGTCCTTGTTTAAAATGTTGTTTTAGAAAACACATTAGAGCAGATGAATTGGAAGGACATTTAGTATGGCATGGAATTGATCAAAGCTATACCTGTTGGATAAGACATGGTGAGAAAAAAAAAGGGAACAATTATTTTGATAATGCTGCGACATATGATTCAAATGATTTCGACACAGATACATATGAGCGGGACCGAGTTGAGGAGATTGCAAAAGCAGTTGAAGAAGATCTTCGGGATTGTCCTAAAATGTTTGAGAGTTTGTTGAGTGATGCAGAGAAACCATTATATAATGGTTGTACTAAATATACAAGACTTTCGGCGATATTAAAGTTGTACAACTTAAAAGCGAGTAATGGATGGTCTGATAATAGCTTCATAGAATTATTAACACTCCTAAAGATATGTTTCCATATGATAATGAACTTCCCAGTCGAACCTATGAGGCTAAACGAATTTTGTGCTCTATTGGCATGAGTTACGAAAGGATTCATGTGTGTCATAACGATTGCATTTTATTTCGAAACGAATATGAATTATTAAATACGTGTCCGAAATGCAATGTCTCTCGATATAAGAAGAAATAATCTACTCCAGCAAAAGTCGTGTGGTATTTTCCTATAATACCAAGAGTTAGGCGCATCTATCGTAGTGAAGAAGATTCAAAACACTTGACATGGCACGCAGATGAAAGAATTAGAGATGGAGAGACACCCTGCAGATTCTCCACAATGGGCAAAAATTGATCACGAGTATCCTAATTTCGGTAGAGAGTCAAGAAATCTACGACTTGCACTTTCTACTGATGGAATGAATTCACATGGTCTTCAAAGCATATCACACAACATGTGGCCTATGATTTTGTTGATTTATAACCTACCTCCATGGTTATGTATGAAGCGTAAGTTTATGATGTTGTCTCTGTTAATTTCTAGACCCAAACAACCGGGGAATGATATTGACGTATATTTGGCTCCTTTAATTGAAGATTTAAAAAATATGTGGGAGACAGGTGTGGAAGTTTATGATGGGTATAAGAAAGAATGTTTCAATTTGAGGGCTATGTTGTTCGGCACAATTAATGATTTTCCAGCATATGGTAATTTATCACGATATAGCATTAAAGATCAGAGTACATGTCCTATATTTGAAGAGAGTACAAATTGGATGCAGTTGAAACATTGTAAGAAGAACATCTTTCTTAGACATTGTAGATTTTCACCTTTTAGTCATCATTATCGTGGGTGGATAAATGCATTCAATGGAAAATTAAAGGAAGGTACTGCTCCAAAAGCACCGACTGGAAATCAAATATTGGAAAAAGTACAAGGTTTGACCAATAAATTTTGCAAACCATTTGCAGGAGATTGCGGGAGAGCTTGTCAAAACTGGGTGGAAGAAAAAGTCAATTTTCTTTGAATTGTCATATTGGAAGTCATTGTATATAAGACATTTTCTCGATGTGATGCATATTGGAAAAAAAATGTATTTGATAATGTTATTGGTACGTTACTCAGTGTTCCAAGAAAGTCTAAGGATGGCATCAATGCAAGATTGGATTTGGTCGATATGGGAATAAGAAATGAATTGGGTCCCGTAAAGAAAGGAAATTGCACATATCTACCTCCAGCCGCTCATACTCTATCTAGAAGCGAAAAAATTGTTTTATTTAAATTTCTACACGAAGTTAAAGTTCTAGAAGGATATAGTTCAAACATTAAAAATTTAGTTTGTATGAATGATCTGAAGTTAAAAGGTTTGAAGACTTATGATTGTCATGTTCTAATGGAGCATTTGCTACCAATAGGTATACGTTCCATTTCACCTGAAAAAGTTCGACGAGCCATAACTAAATTATGTTTCTTCTTAAGGGAAATTTGTAGTAAAGTGATCCACCCTCAGAAATTAACAACATTGCAGAGGGAAATTGTTGTTACTTTGTGTGAGCTTGAAATGTATTTCTCACCCTCGTTTTTTGGTATAATGGTTCACCTTACTGTTCATCTTGTTAAGGAGACACAACTTTGTGGGCCAGCTTACATGAGATGGATGTATCCGATATAACGATATATGAAAATATTAAAAGGGTGTGTAAAAAGTAGAAGTCAACCAGAAGGTTGTATTGCCAAACGGTACATTGTCGAAGAAGCTACTGAATTTTGTACTAAATATCTATCCAATGTTGAATCCATAGGACTTTCTATGTCTCGTCATTCGGGAAGAATAACAGGAGAAGGGATAATTGAAAAAAGAGTAATGACTATATCAAGGACATAATGGGAGCAGACACAATTGTATGTTCTGCACAATGATGATGAGGTTCAACCGTATGTTACAATACACATGGATCAATTATCTAGTTTGAACATGAACAGGAATAAAAATTGGATAACACGATAGCACAATCGAAGTTTTATCCCTTGGCTAAAAAATCACATTAGCTCAAAGTTTGATATAGACCCTGCTTCAATTTTAGAGAGATTGAGGTGGCTAGCAAATGGCCCGAGTTTACATGTCTTTTCTTACACCAGTTATGTAATTAACGGCTATACATTTTATACCACAAAACAAGATGATCAAACCACTATACCAAATAGCGGAGTCACTCTAGTAGCTGAAGCGATGCATATATCAAGTGCAAAAGACAAAAACCCAATATATGCAAATCTATCATATTTTGGGGTTATCGAGCACATATGGGAGTTGGATTACACAATGTTTCGTGTTCCCATCTTTGGTTGCAAGTGGGACGATAATAACAATGGCGTTCGGATTGATGAGTCAGGGTTCTTGCTTGTCAATTTTAGTAGGGTGGGATACAAAGATGAGCCTTTTATTTTAGCGTCGCAAGCTTAACAAGTGTTTTATGTCACTGATCCTGCTGATGATAAATGGTCTGTTGTCCTATCGACCAATAAAATAAGTGATGATAACAACAACGTTGAAGATGTTGGTAATGATATTTTCTTTGCGACATCACAACCACGTGAAATTGATTCAATTAATGATGGTTTATATCTTAGAGATGATCATGATGAGGGAATTTGGATTAATCCATCGTTTCATATCGTTAAGGGACAAACAAATGTGAATCCCACCAGAAAAAGAAGAAGGGCATCTTAAGGTGTTTATGTGTTTTATATAAGTCATGTAATGATTTGTACTCATTGTGTAATTTATACTAATTTCATGTAACTTGACCTGCCAGAATTGAGTATTTGATTTTATGCTTATACTGATTTTCTGCCAGAGATTGAACTGATATTGAAATTTAGCATTGATATACGTGCATTGATATACTGATTTTCTGCCAAAACTTGAACTCATCATATAATTTTTTTAATTATATTATTTAACTATTTTAGAGATGACAATTTGATAAAATTTTTAATTATAATTTGAACTCATCATATAAGTTGATATGAACAGTTTGATATCCATGAGTATGGATATTATCTCACAATATAAAATGATATACATATTATTCTAAGACTTTTAAATATTCAATTTCAAAACATTTACAGCACTTTGGTCCATAAGCGCTGTAGAAGGATTTTAAAAAATAAATTACAATTACAAAACAAAACATTTACAGCACTTTTGCCCATAGGTGCTATAAAAGGATTTAAAAAAATAAATTACGAGAGACAAAACAATTACAGCGCTTATGAGCGCTGTAAAAGGATTTAAAAAAATAAATTACAAGAGACAAAACATTTACATCACTTTTGCCCATAAGCGCTGTAAAAGGCTTTCAAAAAATAAATTACAAGTACAAAACATTTACATCGCTTATGGGAAAAAGCGCTGTAAAATGCTCATATAGCGCCTTTTATATAGTGTGTCTATAAGCGCTGTAAAAGAATATTTAAGGTGTTTTTTATATAGTCTTTTAAAGCGCTTTTTTTATGAGCGCTGTAATAGGTTAGGTTTTTTAAAGCGCTCTTTGGAAAAGCGCTGTAAAAGGGTTTTTTAAAATATTATGTAAACTGATAATATAAGAAACCACCTCTTCATTTTCTTCTTCATTACATATTCTCATCCCTACGAACTTGGCAGTGCGAAACCCTTATTCATTGCGTATTCTCCATCTTCATTACTCTCTATACGAACCCTTCTCCCTAGTGCGAACCCTATTGTCCATATTCATTACGTACTCTCTGTTTTCATTATTCTCCATTTTCACTACGTACTATCCCTACGAACCATAAAGGTTTTTAAGGCACTTTTTGTTCAGTTTTTTAAAGCGCTCTATGGAACCCTAGTGCTATCTTCTCGCTGCACAAGACATTTCTACTTGTATTTCTATGACGTTGTAACCCTAAACTACATGTATTGTTATTAATATCTTGTTGTCACTAAACTTATAGTGCATGTTGTATTTATTCAATCTATTGTTGTCACTAAACTGCATGTTGAACTTATACTGTGTGAAATGTGTAGATAAATGGATTTCAACAACGATTTAGGTCGTCAAAACGATGAAGTTGTAAACACTGAAGATGTCAACGCTAAAGGCTATGAAAACAAAGTGAAACAGGGGGCAACAATAATGCAAAAAGTCATCAAAACAAAAAATACTAGAATAAAATTTGAAGTATATATATTATACTTTTGTTGGATTTTTTTTTCTTTTTTGAAAGCAAGCACTTACACTCTATGAGTTTATTAGGTGGGATGGAATGAAAGTGGTCAGCCGATTGAGCCCAACAGTTCAATGATGGTAAACTACATCGGTGCTGTTGTCCGTCAAAATATCCCAATAACAATCAATGACTGGAAAGACAAAGCTTTGAATGATGCTAAATAAATATTGTGGAGTGATGTACAAGTAATTAACTATTTTACTCCACTTTTTTGTTACTTAATTATAATTTTTTCCATTGAAATACTTCTATACAAACTCTTTATTTATTTGGTTTGCAGAACGCTTTTAACATTGAAGATATGCAGAAAAATTACGTACTTAGAGTTGCTGATAAAATTCACAGAGGATTTAGATCTCATATGTCGAATTGTTACTTAAGAGACAAGTGTGGAAATATGAATGTTGAAGCTCCAAACATTTACAAACACTATATATCAACTGAAGAGTGGACCTCTTTTGTAGCTAAACGTTCAGACCCTGCATTTCTGGTAATATTTATTTTATTAGCATGTGTGTTTTATTCATATTCATATCTTATTTTTTTACACGATCGTTATTTTTTTTATTTATATATAAAATATAAGTACAGCAAATCGGGAGCGAGCAAAGAACCCAATGCATCCATACAAAAGATCGCGTCTGGAGTATGCGCGTTCAGAGCAAAAAATTGTAAGTAAACATCACTTTTATACATTGTGATAGATTATAAACTATAGTTTCTAACTAATATTTTGTTTATGTCTTAACGAATAGCTGCAAGAGACGAAATCCGTGTTGGAACCAAGTTGGTTCTAAGTACTTAGGATTTTGATGTTTACAAAAGCACTCCATGTAATCTTATTTTGTACCTTGAATTATTACATTAAATGCCACCAGAAGATGAAGTTTCTAGAAGCAGAAGATGAAGACATCAGATAATGCATCCAGAAGGTACCAGAGGATGCATCCTGAAATTACCAGAGGATATCTTTGCTCGCCTATATCAGAAGGAAGCAAAGTTAGAAGGAGACCTGGACCATACCAGAAGGAAGCCTGCCAGAGGGAGACTTGATCCAGACTAGAAGGAATCATTAGTCAGACTTAGTCCAGAAGTTATTCTGACCAGAAGATGGCCTGACAGTGAAATGATAGACAGTCCAGACTTGATCTAGACTTAATCAGAGGATAAATTAATGGGTCCTGAACAACAGATTCAATCCAGATTTGACCCAGACAGATAATAGCATGGTTCAGGGTATGAAACTAAGTCCAGACCAGAAGAAATGATGTCCAGATTTGATCCAGACCTGATCCAAATCAGAAGGTAAAATGTCCAGACTGAAATATCATTTGTCCAGATTTAATTTCAGTTCAATCCAGACCCAGTTCAGAATTGGTCCAGATCAGAGGGAAAAGGTTCAGATAAATGGTCCAGATTTAAGAATATGGCCCAGTGTTGGCCGAGATAAGAAGATTAGACCATGGCCCAGTGTTGGCCGAAATGAGAAGGTTAGAATGTATGGTCCAGCATTGGCCGAGATCAGAGGATCACAACATATCAGTTTGCTAGTCCAGGTTGGCCAAGATCAGAAGATCAGAAAGTGTGGTCCAGGGTTGGCCGAAATCAGAGGATCACAGCAGATCACTTAGTATGGTCCAGATGTGGACGAGAGCAGAAGATCAAAGGGTTCAGATTTAATCATGATGATTATCAGTGGAGATTTGATTAAAATTTGGTCAAAGTATTAAAAAGGATTTGATACAAAAATAAATTGAAGACTTGTGGAATTCAATAGCTATTGGCGGGAAGAAAGATTTGTTCTAGAATTAATTAAAGTCAGAATTGATCAAAGTTATTTTTCAAAGGCAATCTGGAGCATAAAAAGATATGTTTTTTTATTTAAGTGAAGCCCGATTGGTCAAAGTATTTTTGCAAGAGTATCTGGCAAGATACAGCTCGAATTTAAACTTGGAAGAGACCCTAATCTGCATCTATAAAAGGAGGCTCAAGGCAGAATACTTAACATCGAAAATCACAAAAGAGTCATACACTTCAAAAGCAAACACTCAAGTTTTCAGTGAGGTTAATTGTGAGTTCCAGCTTTCCAGAACCAAGCACTCGTGTTATTTTCTTTCCCTTGTGTTAGATCTAAGTTGTTGAAGTAGAGTCTACAATCTGAGGGAGTCAGAAGGGGTAGCAGATTACTTGGCAATTAGATTCAAGGCGTTGTAATTCCTTCTACAATCTGGGGTTGTCAGATTGGTAAGAGAAGACTTGACTTAGGAAGTCAAGGTGATGTATTCCTCAAGAGTCTAGGATTATTAGACTGTTTGAGAGGACTGATTTGGAGGGTCAGTGGAACTGTTGTAATTCCAGGTTTGAATTAGTGAAATCCTTCAAGGTGAAGGGACTGGACGTAGCCTCATTAACGGTGAACCAGTATAAAATTATGTGTTTTTATTTTTACTTTATATCCGCTGCTAACTCTGTTTTATTCATACATCAAGTTTTGTTTTAATACTGCAAAAACAGAAAAAGTATTCAAGTTAGTCAAACACAATTCTACCCCCCTTCTCGTGTTTGCACCTTCAATCCGATCAACCATTGGGTCGTCATATCTTGTGGAAGGAGGCTCGCGTTAATAAGGATGGAATAGTGGATAACGAAAATGTTCAACAAGTTATCCAACAATGTGTAAGTATAATATCACTTGAATATTTTTTATTATTGTCTTTTAAAAATGATATTGAACTTATCTTTTTAATACTACATGTATTTTAGGAAAATTTGGAACAATGTCTTGAAAATCAAGATTAGAATAAAGAAGTTAGCTGCAAGGACATTCTCGGCAAGTTATTCAATGTTCCTGAAAATTTTGGTTGTGTGAGGGGTAAGGGATTTAGCGTGACTCCCAAAATTTATTTTTGACATGAGAAGCGCACAAATCCCTCGAATGATCAAGTATTTGAAGCGCTGACAACCCTACTGAAGCAAGTTGCATACTTGGTTAAAAAGGATAAGGAAAAGCAACTTCAACGTCAAATGCAAATAGACAGTGAAGATGGAAGTTGCAACATTGGTCATAAAAGTCTCCCGAAGGTAATTAATTACTTAACGAAATAAGAAATTCATTTAACCTAATTGTTTCACATACTTATGTATTAACCATTGATATAATTTAGGGTGTTTCACGTTGCTTGCCATACTTTTCTTCCCTTACCCGTCGCATGGTTGGGAAAGGAACATTGTACAATACTTTGGGACAAGTATTGCACAATAAAGATGTCCATGTCGGCCATGTTAAAGTGTCACCTGTGATAGCTTTAGAACTACTTGCACCATTACCTATCCCCAACAACGACGGATATATGAAATTTTTGGGAGAAGCAATAGGTAGCTATGTGGCATGGCCGAAAAATCTTGTTGGCACTAAGGAGGTATGTTTTAATTACTATGTATGTTTAGTTGTATAATTATGATTGATTATGTTTAATTGCTGATTTTTCCGCTTTTAATTTCACATTTATTTAGATTCTTGCTAAAGGGAATGATAAGAAGATCCATCGCAACGAGTCTGTCACTTCACCAGAAAAGGCATAAAAGGTTTGACATATATATCAATTCATGAATATGAAATGATTAGCTTACTATAATAACTAACAAACTGATCAACCTCATTTTTTTCAGATTCAACAAAAAAATAAACCCGCTGCACTGCAGGTGCAGGTCCGTGGTAAAAATAAATCTTCCAAAATGCAAAAATTGGATCGAGGAAAATCAATTGGTGCTCATAAAATAAGTCAACTACGTCTTTCTCGATTTGGGTTGTGTCTTGACATAACAACAAAGATGAATATGGAGAGCAACAATGATACACATATCATAAGCACGGAAAAAGGTATATTTGGAGATGAGTATGTAGAAATACTTAGCAAAGAGCAAATATACGAACTTCTCGATCATAAAGAGCTGAGTGCTACTGTCATCAGCATATACATCAGGTAATATAAATACTTTATTTAAGATAAAAGTTACCTTTTAATTGCCTCATTGCCACATTAATTTATTGATAATTAATCTAATTTTATATTTTCATTGAAGGTTTTTGTATGAGAAGTTGGTGTGCACGCGGAAATTGACAAGTAGATTTGCATTCTTATCTCTGCATAAACTATCCATGTTTAGGCTCGATCCAGTTAATGTAAAAAAATATGTAGTTGATATACTTATAGAAAATAAAGAGAATGACAAATTGTTTCTAGCACCATACAATTCAGGGTACGTATTAGATACTTTATCTATATATTTTTTAATTTATGATACTTTATGAGTTGTGTAAACAAATTTGCCAACCAAATTTTTGTTGTTGTAGGCAACATTGGGTGTTGTTTGCCATAAATGCGACTTCTGAAATTATATATTATTTAGACCCATTGCACGGCCATTTCAACAATCACCCTGATATAAAGAACATCTTCGACACGTAAGTAATATTCATTTATTTCTTACATATATAAATAATGTGTTTGGTCATTGAATAATAATCACATTTATTTGATAGTACTCTGCAAGTTTTCCGCGCTCAAATGGGTACTTCAGTGTCGAAGAATAAGTCAAATAACATCACATGGCTTCCAATAAAGGTTTGAAATTTTTGTTATAGAACTTAATTATATGCCTTTAAATTTTCATTAACAATCAATGCATAAATATTTATTGGCGTACATGTTTTATTTTATAGTGTCCACGTCAAAGTAACAACATAGACTGCAGATACTATATAATGAGGTTCATGAAGGAGATGTTGATCTGAATCAACATATAATTCCAAAAATGGTACATTATTTTCATTATATTTTGATTTTCATATATAAACTATATATATATATATTTGATTGTAACTTATTTTGCTTCAGTATTTTGACAACTTCAACCCAACATACTCTAAAAGTAATCTCAAAGAAATAAAAGAAGAATGGTGTCAATTTGTCATCGAACTGAAAGTTATATGATTTGTAATTAATTTGTTGCTACTGTCATGAAGTAATTTATTCTGTGAATATGTAACTCATACTGTGAATATGTTGCTATTGAACATATGTAATTTGTTGCTACTATCTTGATGTAATTTTTTGCTGTGAATATGTTGCTGCGAAACACTTGTAATTGATATTATTGAATGTGAATATGAAATGGTAATTTATTGTAATTTGTTGTTGTGAAACACTTGTAATTGATATTGTTGAATGTGAATATGAAATTGATATTGTGAAGAATATGAATTTGATATTTGTGAATATGAATTTTGATATTGTGAATGTGAATTTTAATTTTGAAAAGAAAAATCTGAATGTGATATTTGATGTTGATAATAATGCCATAAAAAAGACAGCGTTTTTTTTTTAAAAATGCCATAAAAATCATTTTACAAAGCTTTTTTAAAAGTTTTACAGCGCTTTTATATAGTCTTTTACAGTGCTTTTTTGAACATGTACTGTAAAACTAGTATAAGAAACGCTTTATATATAGACCTATTACAGTGTTTTTTTGCAAAAGCGTTGTAAATCTGGTATAAGAAGCGCGCTTTATACATGGACCTATTACAACGCTCTTTTGCAAAAGCGATGTAATATAGTATAAGAAGCGCGCTTTATACATGGACCTATTACAGCGCTCTTTGAAAAAAGCGATGTAAAACTATTATAAGAAGTGCACTATATATATACATATTACATCGTTTTTTTTATTTTCAATAGCGTTGTTGTATCATTTTACAGCACTATATACTACATCACTTAAAAACGTTGTAAATGATTTAAAAAAAGCGATTTAAAATAGTCTTTTTGACGTAGTGCGTAGTTTCAATTAAATTTGAAAAAAAGTTTAAATACCTAACTTTGAATTGATTCAAGCACATCATCGTAAAAGAAAATTTCACAAATTCAACATATCTTGTAAAAAAATCTACAAAATAAACATATAATTTGTATTTAAACAGTAAAATGTTTATTATCAAAATGCATAAATTCATACATCTAAACTATTTTATTTTATTTTAACCCTTTAATTCTCAAGTGAAATAGAGTTATACTAATCTAGTATTCAATTAGAAAATAAGTAAAGTTTAATTAAAAATAATTTCAACTAAAATAGTTTAGGCTAAATAGCACCCGTGGTCCCTTAACTCAATTTCAGTTAACGTTTTAGTCATTTATCTTTTTTTTCCCGATTTGGTCCTTTATTTTAATTTTAAGTAACAATTTGATCCTTTATGTTTTAAAATGTCAACAATATTATCCTTTTTTTTTACAAAAATTCAAAAAACTCATCAAAATTTTCAACAAAAACCCATAAAATTAATTATATTCTTTAATATAATACAAATTTTATTAAATTCGTAACTCAAATCTTCAAATAAACCCATACAAAAATTTCATTCTTTATTTGATATTGTTAGAAATGGAAATATGAGTTTATTTGAAGATTTGAGTTTTGAATTTGATGAAATTTGTATTATATTGAAGAATACAAATAATTTTATGAGTTTTGGTTGAAAATTTTGATGAATTTTTGTAAAAAAAAAGGATAATATTGTTGACATTTTAAAACATAAAGGATCAAATTGTTATTTAAAATTAAAATAAAGGACCAAATTGAAAAAAAAAAAAGATAAAGGACTAAAACGTTAACTGAAATTAAGTTAAAGAACCACATGTGCTATTTAGCCAATAGTTTATTATGTTTGATCAACTGAAATAGAGTTATACTTATTTACTATGATCATTGATATAGCGGTTTATTTGAATATCATTCAAATTGGAGAAATTATAAAAAAAAAAAAAACAGTTGCGCAATATTAAATAATACATTGATTTCTTTTATCACCGAAAAATAAAATGATATATCATGAAGAGTGATTCAAGGAAGGAGAGAATAGTTGCATTTTTTCCCTCTCTAACACAATTCGAATAAATAATTGTAATTATGATAATTTATCAATTATGTGGATTTCATATAACCATGCCACATGTACTCTATATTGCTACAAGTGAAATTTAAATTATACAACTATGCCACATGTACTCTTTATTGCTATAAGTGAAATTTAAATTGTAGATATTATTCTTATTGTAAAATATTGTCCACCAGCTCTACAATTACGATGAATCCACCAATTTTATAAGTTGCAAATGATTTCGTTCATCACAAACTCTTTAAGTACCACTAATTATTATAAAACATCAATCTCGACCTACCAATTAGCCACATGCATCAACACACTAATATTTATAGTGTGAAGAGCGTGAAAACATTGTTTTCATATATTTATTTATCTAAGACGAAAATCCTTCAAAATTTAAGAAACTCTTTTCAATCGAATTTGAGATAACATAATAGCATAGAAATAATACATATTATACACAGAAAAAACTATTTTCTCAAAATTAACAAAACAAATTTTGTACCTCCTAAAATTCTCCGATAAATTTTCTCCTCTCATGAGTTTTAGACATTAACATGATACAATAATTGATATTGAAATCAATTAAAATTTGAAATGTTGAAAAGAGGTTTTAAAATAGTAAAAATATTGGCTCATAAAACATATTAATTAACTTATTTGTTTTGAATAAATATAAAGAAATATTAAAATTATCAAAAAGAGTTTATTAATTAAAATTACATTAATTAAAATTATTATTCAATTAAAATACTTTTGAAATATATTATTATAAGTCATACAACATTTTTTATTTAGTTTTTATTTCTCTTTTTGTTGTTGGTACAATATAGTTTTTATTTCTTTTTGTTTTGTTTGTATATAGTTTTTATTCTATTAGACAATGAAATAACATATTCAATAGTTTTTTTTATGCGTATAAACACATTCAATAATATCACCACTATTATATGGATTATACTTTGCTCATGCACTTTGTTGAATGAGAAGAGAATATTGAGAGAACTGTTGAATAACTCATGTGTTTCAACTACACAGCGGAAATTCTTTATATAGACTGTGAGTGATAAATACACATAATGACATAAATACTTACGAACTTTCTATTTATTTACATACTAATATTTTATTTTAAACACTCTCCCTCAAGCTAGAGCATATAAATCATATGCACCCTGCTTGTTACATATATATAACTAATTCTAAGACCTTGCAATGACTTTGTAAAAACATCTGCCAATTGATCATTAGAATTGACAAAGCTAGTGATGATGTCGCCCAATTCAATCTTTTCTCTAACAACATGGAAGTCTATCTCAATATGTTTGGTCCTCGTGAAAAATAGGATTTGAGGTAATGTGCAATGCAGCTTAATTATCACATATTAATGTCATTGGGCTGGCCTCTTCAAATTGAAGTTCTTTTAGTAATTGTTTCAACCAAATGATCTCACATGTTACTAGTGTCATGACCTAGTATTATGTCTCAACGCTGGATCTTGCAACAACATTTTGTTTCTTACTCTTTTAAGATATTAAATTTCCTTCGACAAGTACACAATACCCAGAAGTGGATCGTCTATCAATGGGCGAGTCTGCCCAATCAACATTTGAGTAACCAACTATCTGAGTATGTCCTCTATCTTCATAAATGAGACATTTTCCAGGTGCAATTTTGATGTATTTAAGAATCCGGATTACAGCATCCATATGTTCTTAGCAATAAGAATTTAAGAACTAACTTACCACACTGATAGCGAAGAAAATGTCAGGACAAATGACTGTGAGATAGTTTAATTTTTCAACCAATCTCCTAAATCTTCCTAAATCCGATAAAGGTTCCCCTTGATTAGGTAGGAGTTTGACATTTGGATCCATAGGAGTATCAACTAGCTTGGCATTTAATAGACATGTTTCTTCAAGAATATCTATAACATATTTTCTTTCTGAAATTACAAGGCCATCCTTATATTGGGCTACCTCAATACCCCAAAAATAACGAAGTTTACCAACGTCTTTAATCTAAAATTGATTTGAAAGATGTTGTTTTACTGGAGTATTCCTTGTTGATCACTACCAATTATGACAATGTCAAGTTGATGGAGAGACCAATGTCGAATTACTGCAATGGAGAAAAACAGTCTGACATATGCCATTTTTGCAACAGGTGAGAAGGTATCGTTGTAGTACAATCCAAAAATCTGAGTATATCCCTTGGCCACCAAGCGAACCTTAAATCAATCAATCTTACTATCAAGGCCAACCTTCATCGTATAAAGCAAAAGACAACCTACTAAAGACTTCCCATGAGGTAAAGGGACCAGTTCCTAACCACCTGTGGACCCTTAACTTAATTTCAGATAACCATTTAGTCTTTTATCTTTTTTCTTCCCATTTTGGTCCTTTATGTTTTTAAATAATTTCAGCGTTACCCTTTAAGTGGGGTTCCGTTACAAAAAAAGTTAAAAAGTCAATTCTCCGATTCCTTTTCACTTGATTTTCTCTCATGTTTCTGTTTATGTTGTTTGGTTTAAGGTTATCATTTTCTCTCACGTTTCTGTTTATGTTGTTTATGTTTAAGGTTTAAGGTTATCTAGGTATATAGAGAATAAATGCAACTGAAATGGAAGGGAGAATTTGGATACTGTCAACCCCTTGAGAGCGGGTTTTAGAGCCATTAATAGAAGTTATAGTAGATAAAAAACCAGATATAGAGAGAATTAAAGAGACCTTTATTACCATTAACATGTTCAGACGCACCAGAATTAATAACCCAAGGGCTGACAGAAGATGAGTGAGAGAGGTAAGCAGATGAATTTCTAGTGTATCCAATCGAAGTAGTAGAACTAGAGTTCGGATTCAAATGACTCTAAACCCACCAGAGGAAATCTTCATAATTTCCCAGGGAACCATGTGGAGATGGTGTAGTCTGAATAGTGGAAGAAGGATCAAGCTGAGTTGTATTTATCGAAGGTGAAGGCTTACCATGCAACTTCCAACATCGATCAATAGTATGTCCAAGTCGATTACAATGCTCACATTTGGGATGGGGCTTAGAGTTGGATAGTCCTCCACGAGAGTGACTCTGATTAGGTCCCAGAGATGCAAGGGCAGCAGTGCCACCTAGTGCTGTAGTAATAGAGGGCTCAGTTGGATGTTTTGCTGGTACTCGAAGGAGGATTTCTAATGTAGTAGATATATCCGGAACAGTAACATACCCTAAAATTTGATCACGAGTTGTTAAGTACTCTTGGGGCAAGCCATAGAGTGCAAGAAGCATGAAGAAGGTGCTGCGTTGATCCAACTCCTTCTTTTGTTCAATTGGATTACTTGTAGCATGAGGGAGAAGCTCATTAAAATCATGAGGTGTACTATAAACAGAGCCAAGATATGTAGAAATAGAACCATCTATCGTCTTCGGAGTAATGATATTCAACAAGCGGTGACAAACTCAATAGAGACGTTGAGTGTCATTAGTGTAGAATGCCTTTGTCTGACTCTAAACCGATTCACACATGAGATATGGATTGAAAATTGGTTTAACGTCGGGATGAAGTGTAGACTTAATGACACTCCACAACTGAGCATTTATCTGCTTCCACTTTGAAACTTTAGCCGCAACCACCTTTTCATGATTTTTAGTGAGATGGTCCTCGTAACCTTGACCAAGCATCCATAGTTTGATGTTGGCGGCCCAACTGTCATAATTTGATCTGTTCAATTTTTCTACAGAGATAGGAGAGGTGACGTAGTTGGAAAAAACGTTCTTTGTTTCAATAGCAGACAGAGACGTCATGGTAGGTAAAAAGTGCCAAAAAACGTGTCCGAACTGGGGTAACAAGGGTTGTTTGAACTGGAATGCGTATATCCGTGACTCGAAATTGAAAACTCGGGGCAAATATGGAATTAGAAGGCTGAGGCAAGTGCATAGGGAGAAGATGCGTTGTCAACGGCTGTTGGATGCGTCGAAATGCGCGGTGGCATGAGGTGGCACGTGGATCTACCGCGTAGAGCAGGGTGGCTGGAAAACAATGAGAAGACAACATTGTAGTACAGACAGGGAGAGGGGAAACCGAAGTTGAGAACACGGTTTGCCGAAAAGAAGAAAAAAATTCTCATCGGAGACAGTGGGTCCATCAGTAGTTGAAGATTAGGGTTGCCTCTCAATATGTTTTGTATACCATCTTGAATGAGAAGCGAATATTGAGAGAACTGTTGAATAATCTGTGTGTTTCAACTACACATCGGAAGTTCTTTATATAGACTAGGAGTAATAAATACACATAATAACAGGAATACTTATAGACTTTCTATTTATTTACATACTAATATTTTATTTTCAACATTATACAATAATTGATATTGAAATCAATTAAAATTTGAAATGTTAAAAAGGTTGTTATAAAATAGTAAAAATATTGGCTCATAAAACTTATTAATTAATTGATTTATTTTGATTAAAATATAATGAAAGATTAAAATTATCAAAAAGAGTTTTTTAATTAAAATACATTAATTAAAATTATTATTTAATTAAAATACTTTTGAAATATATTATTATAAAATATACAACATTTCTTATTTAGTTTTTATTTCTCTTTTTGTTGTTGGTGCAATATAGTTTATATTTCTTTTTGTTTTGTCTGTATATAGTTTTTATTTATATTAGACAATGAAATAACATATTCAATAATTTTTGTATGCATATAAACACATTCAATAATATCACCTCTATTATATGGATTATACTTTCCTCATGTACTTATTAATAATATTTGAGCACAAATTTAGGTGCACACACTTTTTTTTAACAAGTCAAAAAAAATTATATTGTCAAGACATCTAGCCGGTGCACTAAGTGTGCCGAAAATAGAACAAAAAACGTACAAAATAAACTAATTACAATAAGACAAACAACCTGTACTAGACTGTATCTCTATAACCCCAAAAGAAATTATATCATATATCACATACGAACAAGAGATTGGGACCCAAATTTTATTTCCGTTAACTTTTAGCCATCACCATAATAGAGTCTTGACTCTATCTACCACCCAGTCTACCTCAAATTCCTTAATTTTAAACATAGTCATATTTCTAACATGTCATATAGATCAAATGGATACAATCCATATCACTATGAATCATTCCCGAAGTAAATTGCTTCCTATTACCAAACCAGAAAAAAAAAAAAAAAGACACATGATTTAAAAACTATAGAAATTAAAAAAAAATTAAATAATATGTATTTTTAAAATAAATAAATGATATGTATTTTTGTGTTTGTGTGTGTTCAACCAAGTATTTTCCAGAATTTATCCTTTAGCACTACATTAAAAAAATCAGTTTTTTCTTTATTCAATATCCATGTTTTTGTCAATACTCAATTAATATTTTTGCATAAAAAACTATGAAACATGGATACTTTTAAAATAGTAAAGAACTTTTTTTATATATTAATTAATATAAATATTATTTGTGTATTTGAATTTATCTTTTATTGTCGCTAAACACAATGTTTTACTTTTTAATTTTGTACCAAGAATTTAACAATTTAGCTATCTAATTAGTTAAATTATATAAAACAAAATAATATTTTTATTGACATACCTTGAGGTTTTGTAAAATATTATATTCCGTAACCATATCTGACACTATGCATCATAGCTAAAAAATCATAAACACCATTAAAATCATTATTCAAATTCAAATGTATTTCATTTATTTAATTTCACAAACACCTTCTCCGTATGGTATTGTTTATTCATAATATTTTATTTTAATATTAATTAAATAACACACCGTGTAGACGAAAAATAAATAAATAACCCACCGTGATTATATATATAGAAGTTCAAATATGATGACAGTGTAAGAAAGCTTTGAAGATATTGATTGTTATTTTAACTTTTAATGCAGGGGATTTAATTCATAAAAGTTTGACACCTAATGATTACCATGTTGATTGGCATATTGAATTGTGTACATTGAGAAAAAAGTGCTTATTTATTTGAAGAAGTAGGAGAATATATTTTTTATTGATAAAAGTAGGAGAATTTTTTTGAATATGACTCATGCTAATGAATAATGTTTTTACAGACATGGAATAACCGGATATGATATTTGAAATTCAATGCCCTTTTGATTTGTTATTGTTAACGTCATTAGCCTTTTAATTTTAATAATTGTTATAATTTATAGTTTCATTTGGTTTTAATTTTGTCTAATTTTTTTTCCCGTAAATTTCTTAAAATTTGGAAGAAAAGAAGTTTATACATTGAATATTTTTGAATTAGGCAGGTGATTAAATAATAATAATAATAATAATAATAATGATAATAATAATAATAATAATAATAATAATAATAATAATAAAAATAAAAATAATAATAATAATAATAATAATAATAATAATAATAATAATAATAATAATAATAATAATAATAATAATAATAATAATAATAATAATAATAATAATAATAATAATAATAATAATAATAATAATAATAATAATAATAATAATAATAATAATAATAATAATAATAATAATAATAATAATAATAATAATAATAATAATAATAATAATAATAATAATAATAATAATAATAATAATAATAATAATAATAATAATAATAATAATAATACAAGTAGTGTCAAACAAACTTGGAATCTAGGGCTTTCAAGCATTTGTGAGAATCTGCCATAATACCAAAAGTGGGTGTATGCATCTGGGGGTTGACTTATATCAAAGGTTGGGAGTATTTATTATATATACTCAGATTGATTTTATAATCCAATTGAATATCTGAGAATCATATCATGTTGATTGCAATCAGTTAGAGTACTTTTGTACTCCTATTAATAATTTTTTATTTCTCAAAATAAATTTAAGAGCGTCTTTTATATTTGTCAAAATTTAAGTATAAAGAGATAAAATATGCAAATGTTTAATAAACACAAAATCGTTCTAACTAAAAATTTCATAAAAATATAAATTTTTAAGCCTATAGGATGTCCACCGTTATGGATGAATCGTTTACCTTCTTTGTTGATGATATACAAATACTATACGAATATGTATAGTAATTGTGTAGATTGTATTGTAGATTGCATATTTATGATTGTAATATTACTCTTTTGGTTTTGATTTGGATTATATAGATATCTTTTCAACATAGGTCATTGAAAGGATCTCGAAGATCTACCAAAGCACGAAAATCGGAATCTTTTGGAAAATAAATCTTTATTCAAATGGTGCATAATTACATGGATAAGCACACACTAACCGGTCAATTTAAGATCCAATTTTGGATCTACCTATGTTTGGTAAAAAGAATAAAAGAAAGTGTTCAATTGGAACATGAAATTGTGACTCAATTGATTTTAGTTATTTTTTGGGATGGCGAAGAGATTCCCGAACGAGAAAAATGATCCAATGACTTGGAAAAAATTGAACAAAGAGTCGTATGTGATAAAAAAATCTCATATACCATTTTGTAGAGTGGCAATAAGAATGACTTATCTGTCAACTTTTTCACTATTATTCCTAAAAGATACCTTTGTTCTTATTCGCATCACATATTATATATTTTTTTACTTAGGATAATATAATATTAATTAAAAAATAAAAAATCGTTGTCTTTGTATTTATTGGATCATATATATGTACATAATTCAACCGATAATACTTTAAATATTTAGTTTCCTTTTTATGATAAGTATCAACATAAATATAATATTTTATGAAACACAAAATATGATCTTCATTACATTTTATATGTTATTGTATTTATATCTTGTGTTAAATTTTGTATTCCAATAATATTATTATTTGAGTCATTGAATGAGTGATATGCAATTAACATATCATTTGAATCATAGAAAATTTCGGTTTGATTTGTAACTTAAAGTTTTTATGATTTTTTTTTAGGATTAAAGATAATATGATTTGATTTGTATTGTATAAAAATAATAATTTATTTGATTATACGATTTAATTTTGGTAATAATTTATTTACACGATGGGCATGTTACTTTTTGTAGCAAGACCGTTTTAAATATTTTAAAAGTGATATTATAATTTTAAAAATACTTTTTAATTAAAAAAATGCAAAAAATTTAAAACTCTAATTATTGGGGCTCGGTGCTCTTGGGCTTATTCATATGGCAATAGCCATATATGTACCCTGTGTATCTCACAAAAGAAATAAAACATACAGTGAAACCCTACAAAATGACCTCTCGCAACCAACAATTTTATGTTTTCTGCATTTTGTGTGTTGGTTTAAGTTTGCTTTTAGGTAATAAAAATGTTATTGTTTGGTCACTTCAATAGTATTAATTTCTGATGTAAAATTTACAAACTCAAAATTTTGAAATTGATATTGTTCCGTCTATTTTATTGTGTGTTGGTTTTATAAAATTTAAGTATTTTGTGCATCTCAAGGCTTATTCTAATCCATTTTCATTCTTAACCAATGTAGTTCATCCAATAAGTGCGTTTATGTCATTGGATTAACATTTACGTCATTTTGTCCATCCCAACGCTTACTCTAATCCATTTTGGTTCTTAAGAAATGTAGTTAATCCAATAAGTGCATTTGAGTCATTGGCTTCACATTTATATCATTTTGTGCATCATAAGACTTATTCTAATCCATTTTCGTTCTTAACCAATATAGTTCATCCAATAAGTGTGTTTGTGTCATTGGATTAACATTTACATCATTTTGTGCATCCCAATGCTTATTCTAATCCATTTTCGTTCTTAAGGAATGTAGTTCATCCAATAAGTGCGTTTGTATCATTAGATTTACATTTACGTCATTTAGACGATCCCATGGCTTATTCATTTTCGTTCTTAACCAATATAGTTCATCCAATAAGTGTGTTTGGGTCATTGGATTAACATTTACGTCATTTTGTTCATCCCAAGAGTTATTCTAATCACTTTTCATTCTTAAGTAATGTAATTCATCCAATAAGTGCTTTTGTGCCATTGGATGAACATTTACGTCATTTTGTGCATCCCAAGGCTTATTCTAATCATTTTTCGTTCTTAAGGAATGTAGTTCATCCAATAAGTGTGTTTGTGTCATTGGATTAACATTTACGTCATTTTGAGCATCACAAGGCTTATTCTAATCCATTTTCGTTCTTAACCAATATAGTTCATCCAATAAGTGCGTTTGTGTCATTGGATTCACATTTACGTCATTTTGTGCATCTCAAGGCTTATTCTAATCCATTTTCATTCTTAACCAATGTACTTCATCAAATAAGTGCATTTGTCATTGGATTAACATTTACGTCATTTTATGCATCACAAGGCTTTTTCTAATCACTATTTGTTCTTAAAGAACGTAGTTCATCCAATAAGTGTGTTTGTGTCATTGGATTAACATTTACGTCATTTTGTCCATCCCAACGCTTACTCTAATCCATTTTGGTTCTTAAGGAATGTAGTTTATCCAATAAGTGCGTTTGTGTCATTGGATTCACATTTATATCATTTTGTGCATCACAAGGCTTATTCTAATCCATTTTCGTTCTTAAACAATATAGTTCATCCAATAAGTGCGTTTGTGTCATTGGATTAACATTTACGTCATTCTGTGCATCCCAAGGCTTATTCTAATCCATTTTCGTTCTTAAGGAATGTAATTCATCTAATAAGAGTGTTTGTATCATTGGATTTACATTTACGTCATTTACAGCATCCCATGGCTTATTCTAATACATTTTCGTTCTTAACCAATGTAGTTCATCCAATAAGTGCGTTTGTGCCATTGGAAGAACATTTACGTCATTTTGTGCATCCCAAGACTTATTCTAATCACTTTTCGTTCTTAAGGAATGTAGTTCATCCAACAAGTGTGTTTGTGTCATTGGATTAACATTTACGTCATTTTGAGCATCACAAGGCTTATTCTAATCCATTTTCGTTCTTAACCAATATAGTTCATCCAATAAGTGCGTTTGTGTCATTGGATTCACATTTACGTCATTTTGTGCATCCCAAAACTTATTCTAATCCATTTTCGTTCTTAACCAATGTACTTCATCCAATAAGTGCATTTGTGTCATTGGATTAACATTTACGTCATTTTATGTATCACAAGGCTTTTTCTAATCACTATTTGTTCTTAAGGAATGTAGTTCATCAAATAAGTGCATTTGTGTCATTGGATTAACATTTACGTCATTTTGTGCATCCCAAAGCTTATTCTAATTCACTTTTCATTCTTAAGGAATGTAGTTCATCCAATAAGTGTGTTTGTGTCATTGGACTAACATTCACGTCATTTTGTGCATCCCAATGCCTATTCTAATCCATTTTCATTCTTAAGGAATGTAGTTCATCCAATAAGTGCGTTTGTGTAATTGGACTAACATTTACGTCATTTTGTGCATCCCAATGCCTATTCTAATCACTTTTTGTTGTTAAGGAATGTAGTTCATCCAATAAGTGGGTTTGTGTCATTGATTTAACATATACGTCATTTTGTGCATCCCAAGGCTTATTCTAATCACTTTTCGTTCTTAAAGAATGTAGTTCATCCAATAAGTGTGTTTGTGTCATTGGATTAACATTTACGTCATTTTGTGCATCTTAAGGCTTATTCTAATCTATTTTCGTTCTTAAGGAATGTAGTTCATCCAATAAGTGCGTTTTGTCATTGAAGTAACATTTACGTCATTTTGTGCATCCCAAGGCTTATTCTAATCACTCTTGGTTCTTAAGGAATGTTGTTCATCCAATAAGTGCGTTTGTGTCATTGATAAAAAACAACTACTATAGTTATAAAATAAAATAAAATAAATTTTTCAACCTAAATTCCAACTAATTTTTAATTATTAAAAATGCTAACAAAATTTAATTTACTACATCTTTTCAATATATTTTTGTAAATTTACAACTTAAAATTCTTATATACAATAAAACATTATACTTTTATTTAACTATTAAAATTTTAAAAATTTGGTCACCCAATGTTTTAGTTTAAGATCCAAGATGCAAGGATTCTTATGGATACTCTTGCTAAACCGAGTTGTCGATTTCCTTATCCTCCTGAAGGTCAATATTATACAACTGAAATTATTTGTATATGTATAATAGCTATTTTATAATTTTATCTAATATATTTTGTATTTATACATAGGTAAGTACTATTTTGTTGATTCAGGATATCCCTCACTTAAATGTTTCTTAGGTCCGAACAGGAATACGAGGTATCATCTTTCACAATTTAGAATGACTCCAAGATTCAAATAAAAAAATGAAGCATTTAAGTATCAAACTCAAATATTACAAGAATTGCCCAATTAAAAACTTCATTTTTAATATGGGCTTGTTTTGCACTCCATAAATTTTTAAGAAGAACATATTCAAGTGACTTGGATGTTCTTGAAAGCTTAGAGAACATTAGTGGACTACAAAACAATGAGCAAAATTTTAACGATGGAGATGATGATAACGGTGTACCTAATCATGGTGAATGGCACAATCCAACACCTGCTGATGTTAGATACATAGAAGAACAAGAAATACTATTAGAGATCAATTGAGTAACAACACTAGTATTATTTTTTAGTATTTCATATATATATATATATATATATATATATATATGACCAACACAAACACACATTGTTTAGATGGCTTTCATATGAATATTTCAAACTTTTGTTATAACATGTTACTTTTTTAATTCAATATGGTCAATTTTTTCTATCGCATAAATATTCTCTATTATTTTAAATATTTTATATAAAATACTTTGTAGTAGCACAACGTTGAAGGTATTTAAATTGGTAAAAAAAAAGTATGAAGTCTATTATAAGGTTTGATTTAGTTATTGGTATTAGTTTTGAAAAAGGGAGGGAGAATAGCGAGAGGGAGGGGAATAGTAGATAAAAGAAAGAGGTAGAGAAATATGACGTAGAGAAAGAGATAAATTAATGTATTTAGAAAAGTTATGTCCTTTATGGTAATTTTGTAGTTTAAAAAATCACCTTTATAAAATTGTATACAAACAGATTAAAAATTATTTTTATGATAGTAAACAAATGGAAATCAAAAAATCATTTTTAAACAAATTTCTACAAATTAATCTCTAAGTTTGATAAATTAAAAATCATTTTTATTTACGCTCAATCAAACGCATCCTAGATATGCTAGTTAATACATTTTCATCCATTAAAGTTCCAATGCTTTTGGATCCTCTTATGTGAGCTATCTTTTGCTTTGCCGTATTACTTCTATTTGATTGGCTATGTTTATGTTAATAAAACAAAGAAAAATAATATAAGCATCTCATGAATTATACCCACACTATAATTATATATTGTGAATTAGAAATTGATTTACCTCGTTAATTACATTTATCAATTTGTCCTTAGAATAAGTTACACAAATTAAAAATTAATTTGCTCTCATTAATTGTAATTATCTTTTGTAATTTGTATAGACTATAATCTCTGTTTATATGAGGAATGACAATGAGAAATAGATCAAGTCATTTTTCCTAACATGGTATAAACCTCTCGATCAAACCTATGATTTTTTAGTTGAGATCGTATTTTTTCCAGCGACGTTTTGGTCGTTCCTTGTGATTCCTTCGTAAGTCTTGCCTTTGTACCATCTCAGTTTCACGGTCACTGTCTGTGCACAATTATTTCTTTTGGCGCGTTGAATCTTCGCAAGTTCTCATCGTGTTAAACTTTTCTCATAGTCTTCATCATGCGCATCAATTTTGCGTTTGATTCATGACTTGCTACTGTTCTCGATCGTGTTCTCTTTTGATTTGACGCTCTTGATCGGGAATTTTGATTTGGGTTCACAGCTCTGTTCAACCTTTGTGAAAACCTATACTCAATTTGGTTCAATTTCGGTTTAGGATCAATTTTTGTTCTCTTTTGTTGCTACTATTTGAAGATTTCATGGCCTCGGAAAAAGAACAAGACAATTTTTGTGTTCGTTTCACCGGCAACAACTACGTTACTTGGGAATTTCAACTCAAGATGTATGTCAAAGGGAAAGGATTATGGAGTCACCTAGATGGGTATCTAAGACATCAATAGAGATAGTTGCTTTAGATGAGTGGGAATCAAATATGCTCAAATTATTTTGTTGGATTCTCCGTACTATTGATCTTCAAATGATCAATAATTTGCGCTCTTTCTCAACTTCTTAAGAAATATGGAATTATTTGAAGTGTATTTAAAACCAGGACAATACGGCAAAACTTTTTCAGTTGGAGTTAGAGATATGCAATTACAAACAAGGTAATTTGTTTGATAAAAAATACTACTATGATTTTTTAAATTTGTTGATGATAAAAAATTGGTTTTACCTTTAGAGTTTTGATGTTAACAAAAGTATTTTATTAGAACAATATATTTGACTTAAAAGAGTATGAAAGAAGATTCATGTTTTTGAGGAAAATCTAAAATAAGATTTGATTCAAATTTATAATTGAAGAAAATCTAAAATAAGATTTGATTCAAAATTATAACTAAAGAAAATCTTTGACCAAGTTGAAAAGAAAATATGGTCAAGATTTGAAGAAAATTTAATTATGATTTGAAGAAGATTTAATTAAGATTTGAAGAACATTTGATCAAGATTTTAAGAAGAATTGATCAAGATTTGAAGAAGATTTAATTAAGATTTAATTAAAATTTGAATAAGATTTGATCAAAAATTGAAGAATATTTGATCAAGATTCAAAGAAGATTTGTTGAAGATTTGATCAAAATTTATCTACAACAAAATATGAACATAATCAATCTGAAGAATTTACAAACTTAATCTAAAGAAGATATAATTCAGAATTAAACAAGGACTAAAGTGAAACCCAAATTTTAATTATAAATAGATACTTAGGGTTGAAGAAGAAGAGCATCGAAAATCAGAAGAGAGTAGAAGAACTCAGACTCAAATTCCAAATTGATCTTAGAGTTCAAAGAGAGAAACACTTATTTGGAGGAAAAATATTTTCTGAGTGTTCTTTTCTTAAAGTGTGAGAATTATTATTATTATCAGCTTTGTTAGAAGCAACTACTCAAGTTCCAATCTTTTGTATCCAATCTGATAGTGGTTAGGTTCCTTCTTCAATCTTGGGTTGTCAGGT
This sequence comes from Cicer cuneatum, assembly GCA_037974295.1. Lineage (NCBI taxonomy): Eukaryota > Viridiplantae > Streptophyta > Magnoliopsida > Fabales > Fabaceae > Cicer > Cicer cuneatum. The sequence continues at coordinate 25,924,567 of JBBPBO010001984.1, read as the reverse complement.
TGTTAGGAGAAGACTTGGCTTGTAGGGTCAAGAAGGTTTGTTCCTCAAAAGTCTGGGGTTGTCAGGATGTTTGGGGAGACTGGCTTGGAGGGTCAAGTGTTTTGTAATTCCAGGTATTTGAATTAGTGGATGAAAGCCTTCTGAATGAGGGCATTGGATGTAGCCAAGATAGTGGTGAACCAGGATAAATCTATCTGTCCAAATATTTATGCTTTCATTATACAGGCTGTTGTTCCCAAGACTTTTCTCGCAGATGTCCAAGTTGTCTACAATACCAGTAGGAGGGAACAATTTCTCATGAAGCTTCACCTAAAATTGGATGCTATTAGATGGGCTTTACTGAATAAGAGTCGTATTCCCTCTTTGGATACATGTATGGGTGAGCTTCTCAGGGAGGGGCAATGTCTACTAGGGTGGGCAAAGTTCAGTTATGAATTAGAACTATTTGAAAATTGAACTGAACCAGTTTTTAGTTCAAAAAAACTGAACTGAATAGGTTTTCAGTTCAAAAAACCCAAACCGAACTGTTCTATAAATCAGTGAACCGGTTTATTACTCTGAACTGAGTCAAATTGGTTTAAATTAGTTTTATTTGTTTCTATAGGCCAAGTTTTACATAATTACCCCTAATTATTTCTAAAAAAACAAGTTCGGTTCTAGTGTTTTCAAACTAAAAACTAGCTCGGTTCAAATTTTTCAAATTGAAAACCGGTTCGGTTCGATTCTTGTTTTTAAAAATCAATTCGGTTGATAAATTTTTTTGAAAAAAAGGTTTGGTTCTCAATTTTCATAAATCATTTCAGTTCAAAAACAGTTCGGTTCAGTTTTGCAGTTTGGTTCAATTTTTGGTTTTTTGAACACCCCTAACGTCTCTTTACTCAACGAACTATGTCTCATGATGTTGTCGTTTCTGAACTAGTGACAATTGCATATGCTGCTCAGAGTAGAGGTAATGTTGTGATATATGACAGGTCTTGTAACACCCTGATTTTTAACAGCGTGAGTGTATTTTTTTTAAATAAAAGAATTAAAATAAAACCACTTAATAAAGTAATACGTCGTAATACAAAACGACAAAAGTAATTAAATAATTACATCATAAATATAACCAATTAAAATAGTTTTGGGAATTAATATTCAAAATATACAAATACAAAATACACGGGGCTATGAGACCAGTCAGACAACGCTCATACCCCTGGGGTATTCTTGGCAGACACCTGCACAGAAGTGCTGCTCCAAGAATGCTATCTCCCCCCATGGTCACGTCAAAAAATTGGATCATGGACCCCACAATAGTTACTGTCAAGGTACGTCATAAGTACAATCATCCAAAAATGAAATAAGTACAACCACCAAATCACTAAAGCCCTATACAACCAAAACTAATCTGATCATCCACTAACAACTACAATAACAAGGGTGACCACCACACTATCCACAAGTCTCATCCGACGCAGTATCTCGCCTCGACGTGACATCCTCGTCCTCATCAGCCATAGAAGGATCAGTCTCCTCCGAAGTCAGATTCACCCACGATATAGTTCGCTTCGGCGGCGCTGAAATATCAAAACAGTCATCTACCGGCCTAGACGGACCTGGGTTTTCAACCCCCACTGACATCGCCCCCTTGCCCTTCTCACCTGTTCCTGGTTCAGGCACTGCATCCCCTACTACTACAGTAGGAGTCACCACACCTACGGTGGCCTCCGTCTCACCTCCAACTGCAGGACCCTTTGCGTTCGTAAATACCCTATTCGCCTCGAGTACCAATCCTGAAGGTACTGAAAAGTCGATCCGCTTATGAGTGTGCTCCACATACGACACTGCCATGGCAATCCTACTGGTTCTCACCACCCTCCCCATATAAGTAGCCCTGCTTGAGACAGGGTCGTATACCCAAGCAGTCGGCATATGACGATTAGGGAAGTCTAACGATGTCTCTATCGTCAAGGTAACTGTCGGTGGTACGAACTCGGGTATCATCTGAGGGAAAAACCCAATTTTCCACTATAATATAAAGGGTCACCAACCGAAAATAACAGTTAACAATTATCAATTATGTCAAAAGATAACAAGACATACATAGCAGTTACAGCAAGATAACAACATTGACAAAATAAGTATACCCACTTATTGAAAATGTATAACATTTAAGTTTTCGATGAAACAAAAGATTTAGAATACAGATCATGTTGCAAGCCCAAGTACAATCAACAATCATAACATCTTATTAGGAACTTAGGATTTAAGGTACTTGCACATATCATTTTCACATATCGGATCATAACAATCATGCCTCGCATGTCAAACACCCTAATTTAGTGCGTATATGCCAATGCACATGATCTCGGAATTCTCAAAACAAAAACCTCCACGAGGGGCATAAATCATAATTGTACCGCCTATCACAGGCATTAGTACTAATTACTGAGGTGCAGTCGCATCATAGACTAGCACAATTTACTTAAAGTGTAGCCTATCACAGGCACTACACATAAGTTACATCCCATAAGGATAAGATGGACCATCTAATCATGTGGAACCACCCCGTAGCCCATCACGATCACTACTTAACTTTACGGCCCATCACGGTTACCGCTGACACTGTGGCCCATCACGGTCACTACTTAACCCTCCTCGAGGGGCGTAAATCATAATTGTACCGCCAATCACAGGCCTTAGTACTAATTACCGAGGTGCAGTCGCATCACAGACTAGCACAATTTACTTACAGTGTAGCCTATCACAGGCACTACACATACGTTAAATCCTCGTACGGAAAAGATGGACCACCAATCACATGGAACCACCCCGTAGCCCATCACGCTCACTACTTAATTTTATGGCCCATCACAGTCACCGCTTAACTCTGTGGCCCATCGCGGTCACCACTTAACTATGCAATGCATGAGCGTACTCTGACTCTCTTCACCGAAATCAGTACGTAAATGCAACTATCAAACCTAGACACTTCATCACCATTACAGAAACAACCTCAAGAGAACCTCATATAAATTATCATATGCCTTAAAAATGTTTTCCAAGTGATTAAGTGCATGAACAAATAATTAAAAATAGAATTTTTGACAAAAATCCAGATTGTATTCGAATACAGCTTCTTGTAGCGGAATACAAATGTTAAGTCAAAAGCAAAATCTGCAGTTCTGTATTCAAATATGAAGAGTCGTAGCCGAATATAGATGTTAAGTCAGTAGCAAAATCTGTAGTACTCTATTCAAATATGAGGAGTCGTAGTCGAATACAGGTGACAAGTCAGTAGCAAAAATCACGTATTTGTATTCGAATACGAGGTGTCGTATTCAAATATGAAATTCAAAATTTAAATAAAACTGAGCGTTGCAGGAGTGTATTCGAATACGCTAGTGCCGAATTCGAATACATCTTCGAAAACAGTGTAATTTTTCAAGTAAATTTCAACTTCGGTTCAAACTCTTTTATTTGAAAATAACAACAAACACAACAACAACCTCTTCAACAACAACAACAGAACATCTTTAACACAACAACATAGCAGCGACATCATCAACAACAATATCACAACAACAATGAGTCTTTATCATCAACAACACACCAATAACGTTTTCAACAAAGATAACACATTAATCATCCATCAAACACACATATAGAGTTCCTACATGCAAACTAAAAAGTTGGAAGGAGCCCCTTACCTTCGTTAACGCTTTCTCAACCGTTTTTGTTATCGCGATCCAATACGGTGAAACTCTCGCTCGCGTCGACGCTACCAAAGTTAGCTGAAAAGCACCGTAGTGAGGAGAGGGGTAACTTTTCCTCTTGCCACTTCTCGAATGGGAGCTTAGATCTCAAAGTAATGGAGGTTTTGAGTTTTGCGGTTTTTTTTTTCTACCAACACGTTTTTGAAACAGAGGAAGAAGAAGCAGAAGTACTCGCGTGCAGGTAGGAGGAAATGTTTCCTTTCTTTGTTTTCTTCCTTCTCATATATATATAGATTACTTCCTTGCTAAACATATGTATATATATATATATATTATAATTAAACTAACTCACAAATATCTAAATACTCTTACACACCTTACTTCACTCACATCTCAAACTATTTTTGATAAAATATCTACTCTCGTCGCAACTCTATTGACAGATAAATTCTTGATAAACTGTCCTGTATTAATTCCTCGAAATAATTAAATTATTCTTCGACAATTAATTTTAGTCGGTCTCAAAATATATATATATATATATATATATATATATATATATAAATATATACATATATTAAACATATTACAACCATCTCAAAATATATTTTTGGTATTTAATTCGTAAAATAATTTAAAATTAAGGGTCTTACAGGTTCAATGCTTCTCATGCAAAATAATTCGGACATGTTGCTCTAAGTTGTAGTAAGAAGTTTGGTAATTATGACAAACAACAAGGTAATCTCATCCCCAACTGTCCCACACGTACTCCACGACATACACAACGTTCGGTACAGGCATTCATGCCACGACAAGCCCTATAGTTGGTCCTTCTTCCAATGGTGCCTCTAAGGGTGGTGCCATTCAGCCGAAATGATTCAACAAATTGTACTTTCTGCCCTTTCAGCCTTGGGCATTCAAGGTAAGTCTTTTGATATTTCTTATCCATGGTTTCTTGATTTTGGTGCATGGAATCACATGAAAGGTTCATATGAATATTAGCACAATTTACAATCTTATAATGGCAATCAGAAAATTCAAATTGTTGATGGTGATTCCCTCCCATTACTAATGTTGGTGACATCAACTCTGATTTTCAGAATGTGTTTGTATCTGAAGTAGAAATGTCGCTTTACAAGAAGGGGGTTGGAATTGTAAAGTTGTCTATTTAAAATTTCCCTGTTAAAACTTAAAAATAACTCAAGATTGATCTTGGTTAAGAAAACAGAAAATAGAAAACGTTCTTGGTTCTGGAAACAGAAAACAAAGAACATTCTTGGTTAGTTTAAAAAGGTAGAATGATCCTGATAGTGAAAGTAGAAAAACGAAGAACGTTATGGAAAACAGAAAATGTTCTTGGTTTGGTTTAAAAACATAAATTGATTTTTAACTTTAGTAAATGGAAGATTGAAAGTAAATAGAGATAAGGAAGAGATATCACACAATGATTTTATCCTGGTTCACCCCACTCGGGCTACGTCCAGTCCTCACAACCGTGAGATTTTCCACTAAGTGTTAAAAAAAAGAACCTTCTTGGTTTTACAGCACCTAGCTCATATCAGCCTTGATCTGTCACAATCGTGAATCCTTCCACCCAGAAAGTGATTCAATCAGGTCACCTATCAACCCTTGATAGGATTTTTACAACTCATCTTTTAACTTTAAAAGGATTTTTCTAAACAACTCACTCAAGCTATAAACAAACCTTATAGTCTTGAGTTTTACACGATAATGATTAAAGTGTTTGACATAATTTGTTTAATCTCAACTCTTGTTTGAGATTAGATTCTTTACAAGATGTTTCAGTAAACTAATGATAAAAAATTCGAAACTGAATGTTACTGATTTCTTGTGAGACTTTCAAGTATGACTGTGAATGATTAATGATATTTCTTTTTCACTTGAATGTCGTGATTTCTATTAAGTTGTGTGATTCCTTTTATAGACATTTGAGGAGGTCAATGTCAGCTTAATGTTACCGTTTGGAGGGGTTCCCTTGGTCAAGGGTTGGATTAAAATAATCAGTCTTCAAAGTAAGACTATTGATTGAACTTTTCCTTCTTTTTGACTTTAAGACTTTCTGGTCTTTGTGTATTCTCTTTCTTCTGATTTGTACAGTGTTTGAGGATCACTTGATCAGGAGAATATGTGTCATACATCATGATAAAGTTTCAAGAACGTTCTTGGTCTGTGCTTCAGAAGCTGGAGAACGTTCTAGAGCTGTATGGCAGAAACTGGAGAATTTTATGTAGCCTGGAGAATGATTGACCTTAACTGATTTAATCACTTTGTCTTGATTTAAATCTTTTCTTCTTAGATCTTTTGGAGTACTTCCTTTGCTATTATTAAAGTTGTATATCCCTTGTATATGCACTGGTAATCCTTTCGAAATAAGCATGATCTTCTCTTACATTAAAAACTGACTTAAACAATCTTGATGAATTGAAGAATCGAGGAGAACGTTCTTGGTTTTTCTAGAAAATGTCTATAACGTTCTTGGCAGTTCATTTTTAGCTTATTCTTTAAACTGATTTTGCTTGCTTTTGCTTAGTACCTATCTTGAATTATCACACTCAAATACACGTTAAATAACACATAATTTAGAATCATAATTGGAGTATTTAATTAATCTTAGTTTGTTTTCATCAAAACAATTAATTGAGATATTGTCTTAACAATATCACCTGACATTGCTTCCAATTTATTATCTGTTGGTCAATTGGTGGATAAAAATTGTAATTTTAATTTCTCTCGGTCTGGTTGTCTTGTGCAGGAACAGATGTTGGGGAAGGTGATCGCAAAGGGGCCTAAAGTGAGAAGATCGTTCCTGCTCCAATTTATTTTCCAGTCATTTATCTCTTACTTGCAATAATGTTTTGAGTTGCCATGAGGATTGACCTAGAAAATTGGGTCACCCAAACTCTGCTATTTTGTCTCATTTATTTAAAATTGGTTTGTTGGAAAATAAAAAATTTGTTTCTACTATATCTCTTTCATGTTCTGTTTGCAAATTAGCTAGTAAAACACTTCCTTTTCCATCCGGTGCTCATCATGCCTCAACTTGTTTTGAGATTATTCATATTGATGTATGGGTTATACCTCCTATCGCTTCTCATGCTCACTATAAATAACTTGTCATATTTTTTTATGATTATAGTCGTTTTACTTGGATATATTTTCTCTGATCTAAATCCAAAGTATTTTCTATATTTAATAAATTTTTTACATATGTTGAAAATCAGTTTCAAACAAGTATTTTAAAATTTATTGTTCTGACTCTAGTGGTAAATATATGTCTCATGAATTTCAAGAGTACCTTTAATAGAAAGGCATTTTGTCTCAACGTTCTGGTCCCAATACCCCCTAACAAAATGGGATGGGAGAACGCAAGAATCATCATTTGTTTAATGTGACGTGCACCTTACTTCTCAAAGCTTCTATACCATTTAGGTTTTGCGGGAAGGCTCTGTTCACAGCCGTTTTCTAGATTAATCACCTTTCGTATTCTGTTATTGATCTTGATTCTCCTTTTTTTTCTTCGTATTTTTGAAACTCAACCTGATTATAGTGCTTTACATACTTTTAGATATGTATGTTTTGTTCACCTACCACCATTTGAAAGGCATAAGCTTGCAACACAGTCTGTTCAATGTGCATTTATAGGGTATAGTCACTATCATAAGGGTTCTAGAAATACATTATTATAAAATACACAACATTTCTTATTTAGTTTTTATTTCTTTTTTGTTGTTGGTACAATATAGTTTTAATTCTTTTTGTTTTGTCTGTATATAGTTTTTATTTCTATTAGGCAATGAAATAACATATTCAATCATTTTTTTATGCATATAAACACATTCAATAATATCACCTCTATATATGGATTATACTTTGCTCATGTACATATTAATAATATTTGAGCACAAATTTAGGTACACACATTTGTTTTTTGAACAACCCAAAAAGAATTATATTGCCAAGACATCTAGTCGTTGCACGAAGTATGCCTGAAATAGAGCAAAAACCATACAAAATAAACTAATTAAAATAAGACAATAACCTCTACCAAACTGCACCCCTACAATCCTCAAAGAAAATTATATCATGTCATATATCTCGTACGACACAAGAGACTGAGACTACTATTGATTCAGTTCTACAACAAATTTATTTCCCTTAACTTTTAGCCATCACTATCTATCACCCCGTCTACCTCAAACTCGTTACTTTGAAAGATAGTCATATTTTTAACACGTCATATAGATCAATTACATGCAATCCATATTATTAAGAATCGTTCTCGAAGTAGATTGCTTCCTACACTACAACATTTTTCATTTTAGGCCACACTTCACTTAGCCACGGGTAAAAAAGTGTGGCTGGAAACGGAAATAGGCAACAGTTTTTCGGGTGTTGCCTATAATTTACTTATAGAGTACAATTTCTTAACTTTGAACGAAAAACCGTTGCGTATTTTGTTATTGTCATCGATTAAGCCACAATTTTAAAAGTGTTGTTGTTTTATGATAAAAAAAACCGTTGCCTAATTAAGTTTAATAACTAAACATGTTAAGTGTGGTCTAAAACTATAAAAAAAACGTGGCCTCAAGTTAGCTTAAATAATAATTAATTAATTATTATATTTTCTTTGTCTTCTTTGTTGTTGAAGAAATAGATCACTTAAAACTTTCCTCTGTCAAGAAATCCATAATGTACCGTAAACCCTCTCCGACGAAGACGACCCCCTCAACACCATTCCCTCTCCATTCCAAGAAACGTCGAACCGAACCAAATCCAAACCCTACCGTTTTCCTCCTCGACGACGATCCCACCCCATAGAAACAACACATTCATTCCTCTACACCCTCCCACTACCAGAAATTTCAGATTTTATGACATAAATTTTGCGACGGTTGATCAACAACCGCCTTTGTTGTATTTTCGCAACGGGTGCTGCGACGGTTTTACCTAACCGCCCGCACATTTCTTCGTAGGGGAAACTTTTCACTTGCCCGCATTCCTAATTTTTTGATTAGCGCGCTCTCTAAACTATGTTTCATTTTCTGAATCCCTTCAAAATCTATCAATTCCCCCAAATTGCTTCCTCCCTCAGAATCTCTCAAATCCCCCAAATCTCAATCTCTCACATCCCCCATATCTCAATCTCTCAAATCCCTCAAATCTCAAGCTCTCAATCTCTGCGAACAGTTCAAGAACACAATCGTCATCTACCCACAATTTTCATTGCAAACAGTGATCCTGTCACGCGTTCGCCAAGCACAAGTCATCTTCTTCGCACAAGGTTATTTCATACGCTTTCCTTTTTCTACTCCCAACTCCTTTTCATTTTATTTTTGTATTGAATATATCAGTTTTTCCATTAAATATTGTGTGTTGTTGGAATTGAAATTGGTATGCTTTTAAGGGGTCCTTTTGTTTAGTGAGTTTTGAAATTGGTTTTGTTTTGAAGGGCAACAATGCAACATGCTTGTCTTTATTTGCTCTTGACAATGCCCTAGTTCTCTCGTTAGAGAAGGGCGTTGAAACACTGATTCTGATTTCTCGTGGAGCTTGACTTGTGCATCTACTTTGCATTCGTCAAATGCACTAGACCTTCTGATTCCGCTTCTACAAATTTATCCGGTCAATATTCATTTTCGTTTGATTTCTTATAAAACTTCTTTATTTTGAAACCATAGTTTTTCTCATTCTTAGTTATTTAATCAATTATAAATAAATGATTATGAAAATCAAATTAGGACTGCGGCTACCTGTTTCTTATGCGTTTGATCACTTCATATTTATGACAGTTTAATTTTTCTTTTGAAAGATATAGTATATTTTACGGACTTGCATTTGGAAGGTTCTGTTATTTCTGTTAGGATTTGTAGTTCTAGGTTTTTAAGTGGATTTTTTCATGCTTTATGATTGTGGTTTGTTTATTTTGCTCTATGATTTCTATGCACACTTGTGTAGTTTGTTTGTATGTTGTTTCTTTCATCAATTAACATTGATTACTATTTTTGCTTTGATTTGTTGGTTATTATGATGTAAGATGTAAACTTGTTTCACTGAACTGAATATGCAATGTGTGTTTGTTGTTCAGGAATTAGTCAAATGATATGTTTGGAATCAGATGATGAGCCGGATAATTCTGGAGCCGGATAATTAATCAAATGATATGTTTGGAACTGAATATCCCTCTTCTCTTTTTTTCTTATATCCTGTTATCTCTAAATTCCAAGGCATGTCTTTCTCTTTTTCTCATTTATAATCAATTAACAAGGAGCTTCTTGCTAAATATCCCTTTTTTTTTTATAAGGACGGTTATTAGGATTTGGAGTCAATAGGATGCTTGTTTTTCTCAAAGATTGGAGAAATTCATGTATAATGGAAGTAGCTGTCATATTGATATGTATTTTCATGATTGTACCATCAGCTCATGCTGTTGATGCTCTCAAAACTTGTGCTTGTTTGCTCAAGGAATGCAGGTATTCATTAGTTTAAATTTCACTTATAAATTTATACCTAGATATAAGATTATAGCATACATACATAGTTCAATAATTGGTTACCTTTAATATCCATCAGGAGATATTCTACCACAGAAAATTAGGATTCGTAGAGAACATGAATGAGAGAAACTACCCCCGTTGTCCTTTTCAACCATAGTAACAAATATAGCTCAGCATCTCTAAGTGTAGAGCTCAATTTGAGTTCTTAACTCTCTTATAGTGGACCTTGCAATGCCACTTATATGATTTAAGAAACCCTACTAGTTTTCACTTCAATGGTAGAACCCAACTTGGATTCTAAACTTACTTTCAATAAGTTCCAATTTTAATGTCCACTAGTGTTACCAAAAATATTGATTGGTTAGAATCTCTTCTCATAGAAAAACAGTTCTTACATGTAGCCGCAAAGTCAACGGCATCCGATGGTAAAATGTGTCAGAACAAGTTCATGCACACAAGAACATGTGTCGGAGATAGTCTAATATTCATAGTGCTTGTTTGTTTTTGCGGTGGACCAGTCCATTGCGCATCATAATCAAACCTACAGTTTGTAGCTTCTGTTAAATTACGATTGATTGATATATGAACGCAAGTTAAGTCTTTGTAGAAGTGAAACCAAACATATACTTGTACATTTTCTCAAAACCATAACAGAAAGTAATACAATAGTCCTTCCTCTTTTATATATGCAGGACAGAATTGGTTAAGTGTCTTTCAAATCCATCATGTGCTACCAATATCGCTTGTCTCCAAACTTGCAACAATAGACTTGATGAGACTGAATGCCAACTTGATTGAGAATGAAGATTTGTACATGTTACAAGTAATGATAGTAAGTGCATGTATCATAGCCTCATCATGTGCAATGGAGATTTGTACATATCAGCAGGAAATGCAATTGAAAGCAGTGTTGTAAGCTATTGATGTTGTTGGTATCTTTTGATTTAATAGGCATAAATGCAAGTAAGCTATTCTATGAGTATCCTTGTCTGACTGAAGTAATTATTTCGTTTGAAATATATATACTTCAGCCTTAAATATTCAGCCCAATTGCTTTGTAACTTTTAAATATTCAGCCTCTTTCTACTTGGAGATCCTTGTGATGTGATATTGCAGTTAGATCCTATGGAACAGAGGGGAGAAGAAATGATGGTCAACAAGTACCTCCGAGTGACAAGGTTTATGATTACATTCTTTTCCTAGGAAGTGACATTAAGGTAACCATAGTATTATTATTTAGCTGATTTAAAATCTATTGGTATTAAGAGAAATAAGCATATGGTAAAATATTTCTGATTTATTGCTTGGAAGTATCTCACCGCCTAAGGGAATAAATAAGACTTGGCAGATGTAATGGACGCAGCTTAATATTTTTGTATGGAGTGGGGTTTTTGAGAACCAAAGAATAAACTCATCTAATATGAAAGTCTAGAATAACTAAAACACAGTGAAATAGATTGTATTCCATTAAACAGTGTTCTGAAGTTTTGACTAACTACATTTTAAAGAATGTACTTATAAGTGGATATGTATATGTGAATCCCCATTAATGGCAGCAAAGCAGTCATTTAGTCACAGGAACTTGAGCTGCATGCATGCATGCCAAATATGCTTATCTAAGCTCTGCGTCCTTATGACTTTACTATTTCAGAATTTGCAGATCAAGTCCCCCTCCACATCCGTTAGGGCAGGAGAACAGATATTTAGTGATCAAGCTATTATTCAGGTTACATATAGAACTTATCTACTTATCAATGAATTTACTATTTGTTTTAAATCACATGCCTTTTTTCATCCAGTCACAACATACTGGGGTGCCAAGTTCTCCGGCGGCCTCAATTTGTGGGAGAAGTTTGACAGAATCAATTCAAAGGCAAGATAGTACTGCTAAGTCAAGTAAAGCCCTTCCTGTTGGGTTGCCTTCTCATCTGTCTGTAACCGAGCTGGGCCCTTCAAATCAATCTGCTGCTACTCAAGGTTCTAGTCATCCATCTTTTTCTACATCAATGTATTGGCAAGGACACAACGGAACATCAAGCAATAGCTCTCATTTTTTGCTACAACCTAGTTCTATTCAGCCCATGTCAATGGTACCACCCTTTGCTATGCAGAATCTAAATCGAACAGCAGAAACTCAGAAACCTACAAAAGTGGGATGGACAACTTCATCAGAGTATGGTGTACCTGTATCTTCTGCTACATCTTCTATTGTAAATCCGACTCGATCACCTTCTCCAACCTCTTTACAAATTTTTGATAAGTACTAGAGCTCATACAATATTTTGATAAGTAAATTGTTTGATTATCATGTATTGGTTTTTCTTGGATGTTTATTAATATTTATGTTACAATATTTTGATAAGATCGTGGCCTAAACATTTTACAATATTTATGTTACAATATTTTGATAAGACCGTTGGCAAAACCATCTCATAAAATATTTATGAAATATTTATAGCTGAACATCTAAAATATTTATGAAATGTTGGCAAAACCAACTTATAAAACCGTGGCCTAAACAATTAGGCAACATTTAAAACAATTGTGGCCGAAATGTTTTACCAACATTTCCATAACCGTGGTCTAAAGTTATATGCAACACATACAAATCTGTTGCCTTAAACCAAAAAACCGTTGCCTATGCTTTTGACAACTTTATAAATTTGTTGCACCACACTTTTTTATTGTTGCCACAACTTATAAAACCGTGGCCTAAACAATTAGGCAACATCTAAAACAATTGTGACCAAAATGTTTTACCAACATTTCCATAACCGTGGTCTAAAGTTATATGCTAACACATACAAATGTGTTGCCTGAAATAAATATAATATGCACAAAACCGTGGCCTAACTGTATATGCAACATTTATGAAATTGTTGACAAAACCAACTCATAAAACCATTGCCTGAAGCATTCAAAAAAACCGTTGACTCTTTCAGTGTCTTCGGCAACGGTTTTTTAGAATTCGTGGGCAAAAGTAAAAAACCGTTGCGTTTGCTAATAGGCCACGACCACCTACACCACACTTTGTAAACCGTTGCGAAACCGTGGCATAACCTTTAGGCCACGGTTTATTTGGTTTACACCACATTTTTTTATTGTTGCCACAACTCAAAAATGTTGCAGTGCTATTACCAAACAAGCAAAAAAAAAAGGCACATGATTCAAAAACTATAGAAAGTTCACCAGGATAAGGAGGCACTCACCTACAAGCTAAAAGTTCAGATGATGAGGTGGAGGTAACATGTTCAACCTTGCATATTACTGCAGAGTTGTATGACAAACAGAAGATGTTACAAAATAATTGTACGCATACTCTTCTTATTATTATATAATAAGAAATCGATGTTTAGCTGACACAATAAAATCCTCAAAAAGATAAAGCAAGCAATCTTGATTATGATGAGTTAATATTGTTGTTAGTGTCCGGTAGTTGTTTTGTTTAATTTTAACAAACTTGGTTTTTGTTTGAGTCCATAATTAGGCTGTCAGTTTTAGTAAAATGTGTGGTTAAAAAATATGGTAGTAGTTATTTAAGTAAAGTTTATGTGAGTAGTTTTATTTTTAGAAAAACGTAGGCTGTAATGTTAGTGGTGTAGTTATGATTTTATATTTGCTTATATAATAAACCAACAAATTATAAAGGTAAGAAAATAAACCAACATTTAGAAAATAAACCAACAAATTATAAAGGTAAGAATTGTATTTGTATAAGATTGTTCCGAGGTCTACAAAGGCCAATATAGAATATCTACCTAAGACATGATGATAAGAAAAATATTATTATTAATTTTCATCATGTAGACCAATCAATTAGAAGAGACTGTCCTGGAGAGACTATAAAGGGATCTTAGTTTAAGCCAGTTTAATGACAGTAAAAGCAACTATAAAGCCAATTAGTATTATGTTGGCATTCAGAAAATTAACCAATTTTAATAAAAGGTTGCGTGAAAAATGAAAAACAAGCGTGATACATTGATTTCACTGTTATGTGAATTAGTTTGCTGCAAAAGATCAAGTTGCAGAAAAAGTTTAAAAGAGTTTTTAAAAAGAGAATCAAAGTCTTTAATAATAATTACTTATTTCCACTTCTATTTAGGAATATGCAAAACATATAATTAATTAGATCATAACGATAAACTGAACTACAGTGCAAAAAAAAATTCAAACTAATAAAATGAGTTATACTATAAATTTAAAAAAATCAGTTAACTAAATTTAATTAAAAAAATCAATTAATCAAACTTAACTAAAAAAAAAATAAGTTTGAACCATTTTTAAATTTTTTTTTTAACCAAAATCATAGAATAAAAAATTTGAAATTTTTCATACAACCTGTTCTTGATTCCTCGCTCCATCTAGATTATCCGATCCATTTGTGTTCTCTAATTTATAGTCTCTCTCTTCATCTCTCTCTTTGTGTCTTTGTCTTGGAAGCTGAGCTTCTATCTCCACCAGTTCTTCAGTCTCAGATTTGGTATTAATCCCAACAGTTTTCTGTTTTCAACATTTTTCTTTACTTCTTTAAACTTAATTTGTTTTTAAAAATATCCGTTTAACAATATTTCCCCTTATGTTTAACTGGGAAACGAGTGCTTCTTAGCTTTGAGAAAGTGAATTAATCATTTATTTGAATTTTAGTAAGATATGGATCTATGTAATTTTATTATAATAAATGGTCATGTTAATTAACAAATACCTTGAAGGCACTTGTTAAGGAAACTAAAAAAGAAAGAAAAAAAAACTTTTGAGTAGAAAATTAAACATTTTACAAATTTTAATGTATGAAATACACAAATTCTAATAATTTTTTTATTACGATACATAACAAGTATTGAGGTACTTGTTGGCATTTTTTAATTTGAAATATTAATTTTTAAAATGTTGCTCTACCAATTTTTTTAAATAATCACTAAAAAGCCATTTTTAAAACAAAAATTTTAAAAATTGTCACTGAAATATCAGTATGATATTAATTTTAATAAAATATGGTTCAAACATATTAAATTAGTTTAAAATTATAATCCGGTTTAAAATCAATTCATAACTGAACTAAACCTAATTTGAAAATTAATTAGTTTTTATTAAAGTGATTTTTAAAGACTGAATCAAACTATTTATGTAGTACAATTCATTAAAGTTTTTGAACCATGAACACCTCTGCGTCCGTCAAGTATTAGCATGGACAATCATAAATTTTCTATAATATATCATATATTTATCCCAAATTTTAGAAATGGACTCATGTATATTAAAGCGACATTAGCATGGTTGTCCCTCTGTTTTCAAATTGCTTTGCCTTTCTTTGTTTTCTTGTTCTTAGTTCAAGGTCAATGAGAAAAGGTGGACATCACCATTCATCTTAATCAGGATTTGGCTCGACATATATAGTCTAGACTTTCCTGTGTACTCTATTGATTACTGCTACCTTCAAATATATCGTGTTCAACCGAAGAAGGAAGACCTTGTCTGGAATGTGTCATTATGCATAAGGAACAAGAGAGAAAAGTTTCACATGTTTATAGAGTATTGGATAATTGAAAAACATATGCAATGCACAAGGGATGTACATTACTACATCCAACCCCAAGTCAAAGACTTGGACACAACTTGTCAAATGGTGAAAATGTTAAATTCATAACACAAGAAACTAAATATTATATTTCATATATAACTGAATATGGGAGAAATCAATTTTCCTTAAGCCAAAGAACTAACTTTAGAATCGACATCCAGAAATCAAAATATTAGCCAACCTGTAGCAGTGGATATTGTCCAAAATATTGAGGGGAACGACACATACTAACTAAAATACAACAATTAAAATTTATAAAAGTCATATATAATTTTATCAATGATTCAAAATAACATATTCGCAAAGTAAAAATAGAAAGTCGCACGACTTGCGCCTTACCGCACTCGCGACACAAGAAGTTGTGCGCTACCGGAGACGTAGTCGCAGAGGGAGAGGTAGAGCAAGCAAGCATAGTGGATATATAATGATTTCAAGAATGGTGGATGTATAATGATTTTATCAATCGAGACAGCTGAATAATTATATTTGTAGAAGATCTCAATGGTTATAAAATTAAAATTTTGCAAAAAGGACTCAGGCTAAGGTGGTGCTGATTTTGACTGCGTTCATATACTAATTTATGCTAATTTCCAATCTTCTAATTTATGCTAAGGGCCAATCCAAATTTATGCTAATTTCCAATCTTATTTTTTTTACAAACTAATAACTTTACCAATGTTTGGATTAACATTTGCATCTGTTTTGATAAATTTAGGATCATATAACCTTATTTATTTATTTTTAAAAAAAGTATTTAATTGAAGTTATTTTAATTTACTACATAGTTAGTACAAAAATCATAATTTTTTCAAACTATGATATTTCTAAGTTTTTTAAATGTAGCTAAAGTTATCCATAAAAGATTTGACTGTTGAATTGTTATCCCTTGAAAAACAAGTTATTCTCAAAGCTTCAGATCAAAATTACGAAGTCTAAATATGAATGTCAAGTTCAAAGCCATTTTCAAGTTGTGTTGCAGAAACATAATCCAAATATTTGGAAGTTGAAAAGAATGATATCTAGATTTTGAAGAACAACAATGACACTTGTTTCTTGAAAACATAATAAATCCAAGGAATCAACTCCTTTGAAAAAATTCAAAACGGTTTAATTCCAAAGTTAAAACTAACCCCTATTAATTTCTATTCGGCTAATGAAGCTTAGAACTGGGAGAAAATTAGATCCCATGTTCCTTCAGATTTGTATGACAATAGAACTAAGATAAACCCACATTCGTAAATCATAGAGAACCACTTTTTCAACTAAAAACTAACAAACGATGGTTCATTCACATATACTTATATAGGTTCTAACATTGGAATGAATAGTCCTCATGTCATGGATCTTATTCTAGTGGTTGCAGTGACTATTTATTTTACTACATTTCAAATTTATGTTGTTACTATTATTTTTATTTTGCAATTTTTATTATTATTGGTATAAATTAATTTTTTTTATTACTGTTTTAGTATTTTATTTTTATCAATTCACTAAAGCAATCCTTTATTTTAAAATTGGATAGTTTTGATTTTTTAACTAAAAAATGACGATACGACATACTTTAAATAATGTGACAGATGATACGATGATTTAAAATAATTAACATCTATGAAATCACAATAAAACTCTATAAAAACTTCATTTTCAACTTAAGAAATTATTTATTTTTGTAATTTAATTAATACATTTAGATAGTGCTATATTATGAAATCGTATAGATATCATTTAAATATGTCATTTTTTAGTTAAAAAAGTATAACGAATGGACCGAAATTATCAACTTTTAAAATAGAAGAATCAATTTTATGAATTAAAAAGGCAGCAAAATTGCTACTAAGAAAATTTTTTTATATTAACTTTTTTTAAAAAAAAGCTGGACGTCTTATACTAGATACTGATGTAAAAAAAAAAACTAGAGATACAATAGTAGATAATTTGTGAAGGTAAACTGGTTTGTTAATTAATCTCTTCAAAACTATATTTTGTCAAAAAAAATAAAATAAAAATCTCAATAAAACTATAGAGAGATAAATAATTTTGATTAGCGAAGAAGGTGGAGAAGTGGAAGAGGTGTGCGTAATTTGTGGGTAACGTCTTTGGCATTTTGAATCAAAAAGAGAGAAATCGATGACGGTGTTTCACTTTGTAAGTTTTTCATTCTCTCTTCCTCGACAACAAAACCAGATCTATTTTCTTCCATTCTCTTAAACAATTGCTTCATTTTCTAAAACACTTCAGCATTCAAATTCGATTTTACTCTAAGTTATCCCTTGAATAAATGCTACCACCAGCTCCGATGAGCAATAAACGTTTTTATGGAATACAAGAGACAATTAATGCATCCATTTATATGTAGTTCATAATAATTGATTTGTCACTAGTTAGTTAGGTCCTCATATTTTTTAAGCATATTAAATTTTTATTTTACTTAGTAGTTTGTATTATATGCATTAATTGTTTTTTCAATGCATGCACGACATATAAAATAATATTAACTATTTATATTATTATTTCAGAAGTTTTTTTTTAAATTGAAATTGAAAATATCTCATTTGCGCTCTTTTATATAACAAAATAAATTATATAAAAGTAAAATTGAGTTTGACTAATTAATACTAGTATATACAGGCGTTCCATTAACAATGCATCTAAAAACACTAAAACCAAATTCTATAACATAAAAGATTTGGGTGAATATTTACTGGTTTTATATTACATAATTACCGTCATATTATAATTTACGGACATTGCGGTATTAATTCAATGAAAGTGATTAAATCTAACTGTATTATTAAATGTCATTTACTTGCAATATTACTATCGTGAGAGTGACCTTATTAAAACGGTATTAATTGATTAGTCATAGTCAAATTCATGACTTTTGTTTAATCGATATGTTCACAATTAATGCTATAGCCTCTCATGGTTGACAATCTTATAAAAACAACTTTATTCTTGAATATATCAGATCTATAGAATTACAATTTTGCTACCAACACCCCCATTTTTGTTACCCACACCTCTCAATTTTTTTCATAAAAACAAAATGTCTAAAATGTCTAAAATGTCCTTACTTATTTATAAAGCTTACGTGAACTCAATTCACGTACATTTACGTAAATTTCAAATTCTGTATACCTACGTGAACTCAATTTACGTAAGCAAATTGAATTCACGTAAGTTTACATGAAATGGGTTCACGTACGTTTACGTGAATTGAATTCACGTATGCGTACGTAAATTGAATTTACGTAAAAAAATTTACTTAAGAAAAATGCCTTAAATTTCTTTTTATTTAATAAAAAAGGTCTCATATTCTAATATTTTTAAAATTAAAACCTATAAAATCTTATATAAATTTAACATTATCTCAACAAATATTAAATCAATAGACATATTATCAATTATCAATTCATCTATAAAAAAAATCTATATTAACTCTTTTTATTCAATAAAAATTTGAGCTCTTTTTTTTTTGTAATTTTGAATAATCTGATCCATATTTTCGAGTTGACATTTATATATTAGATTATTTATAATGTCCATTGATAATGAATAATTGATAATTGATAATAATGTCCATTGATGTAATATTTGTTGAGATAATGTTAAATTTATATAAGATTTTATAGGTTTTAATTTTAAGAACATTAGAATGTGAGACCTTTTTTACTTAAAAAAAAAAAAAGAAATTGAGATCTTTTTATGAAGTAAATTTTTTTTTACGTAAACTCAATTCACGTACACCTACGTGGACAAGGATATTTTAAGCATTTTATTTTTATAAAAAATTGAGGGGTGTGGGTAGCAAAAATGGGGGTGTGGGTAGCAAAAATGGGGGTGTGGGTAGCAACATTGATGGAATTATGACGTATGAATTGTGTTACCACAACCTATCTTTTGTATTATTAGACAGTAAAATAAAAGAAAAACATTTGGATGACGAAATGACGTGCCAAAAACTTGAAAAATAGAAACAATGTACCTCTACATTGAATCCCCACTTATTTGGACTCCCACTGACTGAGAAGTCCCTTTAATTGTAATTTCCCTCTTATGATTGACTTGAGACTAATTTGTACTTACTATTTTGAAATTTTATTATGTTGAGATTAATTAATTAATTGCAATTGATGTGATAATAACATATCATATACATAATGTCATGATATGCATGGTCTTAATCAGTTACAGTGAGAACATAGGTAAAGGAAGAACAATTGAGACGACGGTTGGGAGAACTTTTTCATACTTTAAGGAAAAGGAACGAACATATATTTTTCCATACTTTAATGAAAAGGAAGAAATACACACTTTTTCATACTTTAAGGAAAAAGGAAGGAAAAATTAAGGATAGCTTTTTTTATAAAATTGCATAATCATGTCATGCTTAAAATTGTATCTAAGAAAATTATTATTTTTTTATATAGAACTCATTGAGATTATTATTTCACCTCCAATTTTTATTTTTTATTTTTTATGTATTGTAGCAGATAAGAGGACTTGAGGTTGGGATTCAAACATAAGAGGATAAGGTTTTGTAGTTATACTTTGTTGAACTTGTAATTGATTTTACTTTTTAGTACATTAGATGATATTTTGTAGAATATGTACCATATAGTTTCAATGACATTTCGTACTTATGAAACTTATATAATTGCCTTTGAAATTTATAAATGTATGAATTATTACAATTTTTTAGATACATAGTTATGGTTATTATATTTTTATTAAGGAAAACATTTTTGTTATTTTTGATAAGATTAATTCTCTTTTTTTTATAATATTTTTATTTATTTATTATCTCTTTTCATTTATTTTTCTCTCTACAATAAATAATTTATGATAATTTTTACAAAATTAAAATTAAAATTATTTTGAAAGCGACAAATAAAAAGAACCGAAATTAATGAGTACTAAATTTCAAGAATAGTGGATGTATAGTGATTTTATCAATCGAGACAGCTGAATAATTATATTTGTAGAAGATCTAAATGGTTATAAAATTAAAATTTTGCCAAAAAGACTGAGGCTAAGGTGGTGGTGATTTTGACTGCCATCATATACTAATTTATGCTAATTTCCAATCTTCTAATTTATGCTAAGGCCCAATCCAAATTTATGCTAATTTCCAATCTTCTTATTGTTTTTTACAAAACAATAACTTTACCAATCTTTGGATTAACATTTGCATCTGTTTTCATAAATTTAGGATCGTATACCTTTCTTTATTTATTTTTTTAAAAAATCTTTAATTGAAGTTATTTTAATTTACTACATAGTTAGTACAAAAATCATTATTTTTTCAACCTAATGATATTTCTAAGTTTTTTAAATGTAGCTAAAGTTATCCATAAAAGATTTGAATGTTGAATTGTTATCCTTTGAAAAACAAGTTATTCTCAAAGCTTCAGATCAAAATTACGAAGTCTAAATATGAAAGTCAAGTTCAAAGCCATTTTCAAGTTGTGTTGCAGAAACATAATCCAAATATTTGGAAGTTGAAAAGAATGATACCTAGATTTTGAAGAACAACAATGACACTTGTTTCTTGAAAAAATAATAAATCCAAGGAATCAACTCCTTTGAAAAAATTCAAAACGGTTTAATTTCAAAGTTAAAACTAACCCCCTATTAATTTCTATTCGGCTAATGAAGCTTAGAACTGGGAGAAAATTAGATCCCATGTTCCTTCAGATTTGTATGACAATAGAACTAAGATAAACCCATATTCGTAAATCATAGAGAAACACTTTTTCAACTAAAAACTAACAAATGATGGTCATTCACATATACTTATATAGGTTCTAACATTGGAATGAATAGTCCTCATGCCATGGATCTTATTCTAGTGGTTGCGGTGACTATATTTATTTTACTACATTTCAAATTTATGTTGTTACTATTATTTTCATTTCGCAATTTTTATTATTATTGGTATGAATTATTTTTTTTAATTGCAGTTTTAGTCTCTTATTTTTATCAATTCAGAAATCAATCTTTTATTTTAAAATTAGATAGTTTTGATCATTCATTTTGATTTCTTAACTAAAAAATGACGATATGACATACTTTAAATAATATGACAGATGATACGATGATTTAGAATAATTAACATAAATGATATCGCATTAGAACTCTATAAAAACTTCACTTTCAACTTGAAATTGTTTATTTTTGTAATTTAATTAATGCATTTAGATAATTCTATATTATGAAATCGTATACAACATCATTTAAAATATGTCATTTTTTAGTTAAAGTATAACCGATGGACCAAAAATTATTGATTTTTAAAATTAGAGGACCAATTTTATGAATTAAAAAAAATATTAGCAGCAAAATTGTTACTAAGACATTTTTTTATATTAACTTATTTAAAAAAAAATGGACGTCTTATACTAGATATTGACATAAAAAAAAAACACTAGAGTTACTACACTAGATACTTTGTGCGGGTAAACTGGTTTGTTAATTAATCTCTTTAGAATTATATTTTGTCAAAAAACTACATTTTAGTTAGCGAAGTAGGTGGAGAAGTGGAAGAAGTGTGCGTGTTGTGGCTGACGTAATAAATTTTAGCATATGTTTGGTAATAAATGCATGAAATAGTAGTTAAGGACATAAATGCATGAAATAGTAGTTAAGGACATAAATGCATGAAATAGCATATGTTTTTCAAATAGTAAGGTAATAAATGCATGAAATAGCATATGTTTGATAATGTGGTGTTCAATACTAGTTTTAGCTTCTTCATGGATGAGGGATTTTGTCGTGAAAATAAAATTTTCAAACACATTAATAGTTTTTGTTTTCTAGAAACTTTAAAACAGACATTAGAGACACTGCGATTAAACATGTAAAATCTTTTAGTGTCTTCTACAGCAAGAGCTCTTAAGTATGACTAGAGAAGTGTTTTATTAGTATTTTTAAAGGAGCTTAAAATAGGAGAAATATGTTCAAAAAATACTTATTTACAGCTTGTGAGGGATGGTAACCATCCCGAAATACATATTTAGACGCGTTAGCACATGTTCATATGGAATTTTGATTGCATAATATAGAAATCTCTAGCAAGCCTATCCCACAAGATTAAATAGTCTCGCTTGAATTTCTATTGAAATCAATTTCTTAAAGAACATTGATTATGAAATATTATTGATGGTTTTGCAAAAAAAAATGTATGGAGAACGATATTAAATAGTTAAAAAGGCATCATATTTTATTACTTCAACTAGGGCATTCAAAATATAAAGACAAACATCTTAAAAGTGGCAAACAAAATCAACTAAGTTCTAGTCATTTTAATCAATGAAATTCAACTTCTATGTACATATAGGTTTTGGTTCTATAAGGCAAGATGTGAAGAATGAAATGAGCATACCTGAATGAAATTGAGATAGTATTGTATAATAATGTTTGAGACTTGATCACGCGTAAAGAATTTGTTGAGAAATGGATTTAGGCAATAATTTTGTGCAAAATCACCGGTCCCAACAACAACAACATATATTGCACCAGATATAATTGATGATGAACTTGATTGCTCTCTCTCTGCTATTTTCACCAATTTCTTTTGATAGTCTTTGTAGTATTTCAATTGTTGGTTTAATGAAATTGTACTCTACACCAGAGAAACACACATAAACACTTACTGATTAGTATATTCATGTAACATGGAGTAAATAATATAAATTTTTGTGTTTTAGACATATTTACATATAATGTGGATGTGGACTCAAGTGATTTTTTCCTTTGATTTTTAAGTTGAGGTAAGTTGGTAAGAGGTAAATCCAACAATTTCAGCTGCAATAATATAATATAGTCAAATACTAATTAACTAAATTTCTCATATAGCAAACATTAATTGTTACAAAATTGATATTTTTAACCAAAGACAAACAGTTCTCATGGGATTTTATAAACAGGTTTCCTAAGAAAACAATTTTACCTTTTTTCTCTCTAGAATTTTGCATTTGCAACAAGAAAACAATTTGCTCCTTCAACATATCAAATTCAAAATCCCTTTTCCTAAGCCTATCGATTTCAGCTTGCATTTTCTCCATCTTCTCATTAGCTTCGGAGGAAGAATTGATCTTACAGAGTGAGAAGTAGATGTAGTGATCTGAGACGGTGTTATTCCAAGTCCCATACAACGAACATATCCTAGATGTTCTTTTCCAAACACATTAACAGATGCTTCATTTGAAGAATGAGTCTTCCCAATTTCAGATTGCAATTGTTCCTGCACAAGCAAAGGAAGCAAACTAAATTCCTCTATGTAACAGAAATGTCTAGAATTCTCAACTATTTCAACAGAAAAACACCATGTAGTACATTCAAGTATATGTTGCAAAAGAACAATCAATTTAATATCATCTAAGACAATAAATAGATGAACTATATTGGTACAAGCACCAAAACTAAATACATCCAACTATAATGCACCAAATCAAGCCTATGTAAAATTGAAGCAAGCACATCAATACAATTAGTGTATTCAATGACGAAATTGGAGCTAAACTAACTACATCTATTTCCATATAAGTAATGTTATAGTATTATAACTTTGCAACTCACTATTACCAACCAAAATAACCAATATTGTAAATTTGCAACTCACTATTACCAAAACTAACAGTTGCATCTTGAATTTATAAAGTGGTCAATAAGAAATTACATAATTAACACTTCTATTCTCTACACTTACATATTTTTCCTTGTCCTCATCGTTGACAAATGACCCATCAGAATTTTTATGACAAATTGAATACATTTCACCCCTGCTGTATTTTCGACCATCTCTCAGTTCCTACACGTAAACATATGTAATAAGTAGTTGTTCAATTAAGTATGCTATTAAAAGTAGACTGAGTGAATCCTACCAACTCATCCCTCTTCCTTGCAAGCGTCTTAGAGCCTAATGTATGAAGGATCGTTAGCTTTTCTCTATTTGCAGCATTTTTATAAGCCTTCTCCTGTAGTGAAAACAAATGACATAAGAAAACATAATAGTAAACAACAAATGACAAAGGAACAGAAGAATGGTTACCATTGTTTCTGTCTTACGCCTATATTGGACAAAAACAGTCCAATGGTCTTGATTAATAGAACGTGGATAATTTTGTAGGTTTTCCTCCAAAGAAAGATCCCACTTATAAAATTTCTTAAACAACCTACATCGTGCATCTCGCAATTTCTTTCCAAGGCTCATAAGGATACATTTTTTGTTGTATCCATCATCAACAACAAATTTTGACTAACAAAATCATAAAAAAAAGTTAGTTTACAATCAAAACATTAAATAAAGAATATTCGGTTGTTTATCATTGATACATTTATTTTATCCCTAAAAATTTCATTTTTTCTTGCTGATGGAACTTGTTTCCAATTGTCATACATTATAGGAAAATCCTTAAACTTCCTTGCAATTTCACCTAAAAAACCGCCTAACAATCCAACAACTGATCCTATCGGTTGCCCATCTGAATTCCATCTAGTTATTATCCTGCTAACATTAGGAGGAGCTTCAAGCACGTCTGTTACCCTTAAGAGTGTCTTTGAAATATGTCCCGCCTCATCTAACACATAATTCAATGAAATATGTCATACGTCAACCATGTAAAACAAGTAAATTATATAAATATAATTAGACATTAGATAACATACTAATAACTTCTACATCCTAATATGTAGAATTCTTTTTTTGAGAAATTTCTGGCTCATCTTCAACCACATCTTCAGAGTGAGAGGATGTCTCTTGTAAAGGTAGTGGTTCTATTGCTTGCACTACTCTTGGTGTTGTCGCTTGAGATGGTAGTGATTTTGTCGATTGCACATCAGTTGGTGGTGCTATCATCGGAGAAGGTAGTGGTTCTATCGCTTGCATTCCTGGTGGTGTTGTCACTTGAGAAGGTGGTGATTTTGTCGATTGCACTGCAGTTGGTGGTTCTATCATCGGAGAAGGTAGTGGTTCTATCGCTTGGATTACTGGTGGTGTTGTCACCTGGGTAGGTGGCACAGCTGTCGTTTGGACTGTTGGTTGTAAACCATGTCTCCGCAGGTGCTTCATTTTGGCTACTTTAAGATCTCCGGGTAGTATAAGTCTCGAACGACCCTTTGTGAAACGCTACAATCATTTATTATCCATCGAAATAAATAAAAATCAACATATAAATCAAATAAGAAACATGTTATATTGTTAGTATTTTGAGTTATTACTAACCGGTGTGGTTTTTGAAATGGTAGAAGAAGATTTGTGAAGGGATTGAAAGAGATGAGTTAGATTGAGAGCCTTCATCCTTTTGTAATTATCTTCCATTGTTTTGCACCGAATATCCTCATATGATGATTCCATTTTGATCACAAGATTGAGACGTCAAACACACTTACACTGCAAACATTAATTACAACCAAGTTAGACAGATGCAAATAGCTAAACAGATAGGATGCAATGTAAACAGATAGGATGCAAGCTAAACATTACACACAACGCAACAATAAAAAAATTAGTAAATAAATAACATAGATCAAAGAGTACCATATCATAAATTCATATCATGATTATTGTCATCAAAATCATCATTAAAAGTTGAAGTGTCAGGATCATCATTTGTAGCCATTCTTGCCAATTGTATATGTGTGGTTTTATTAGAAAAAATTTGTTCCAAATTTTGAGATGGGTATGGTTCAATGGGTGCCATAATGTCATCATCTCCACCCATGTCATACAAGTCTCTTGGCTTTAAATGAATAGGTATGCTCCATCCTTGTTCCTTTTCATCATCCACATAATAAACCATTTGAGTTTCTGATGCTTTAATGTACGACTCATCATCTTCATGCTCTCCAGTATGTATTAGTCTTGCAAAATTTATAAAGGTAAAACCCAACTTATCTGTCTTAATTCCTCTTGGATTTGTGGTACTAGCCCATTTGCATTTAAACATGGGCACTTTGAAGCCGTCATAGGAAAGCTCAATGATATCTATCAATCTTCCATAGTAAGGCACCCCTCCAAATCTCATTTGGGCATCACTATTGCTTGAGTAACTTCGTGTTCTGAACATGCCAAAAACTCTACTATTTTGAGTTTTTAATAAATTGTCTCGTGCCAATGGTGTTTTATTTTAATGTGTTTGGCTCTAGAGTGTAAGATAGGGTTCTTGGTTAGGTTTATGGCTGAAGTGTTATCACAGAATAAAGGAATATTGGTTTCAAAGATGTTGTAATCTTCAAGTTGATGTTTCATCCAGAGTAACTGTGAGCTGCATCCTGCTGCTGATATATACTCAGCTTCAGCTGTTGACATGGCAATGGTGCTTTGTCTTTTGCTTGACCAAGAGATCAAATTATCACCTAAGAAAGTGCAGTTGCCACATGTACTTTTCCTTTCCAGCTTGTCTCCAGCATAGTCGGAATCACAAAAACCTCTTAGTTTGTAGGTGGGGGTTTTCTTGCATAATAAAGTAAGGTTGGTGGTTCATTTAAGGTATCTCAAAATTCGTTTGACAGTAGTTAAATGGGATTCCCTAGAGTCAGTTTGCAAACGGGCACAAACACAAACACTAAACAAAATGTTAGGTCTAGAAGCAGTTAAACAAAGAAAGGATCCAATCATACCTCTGTATGTTTTCTGGTCTACCTTTTGGCTGGTTTCATCTTTCTCAAGTGAGCAGGTTGGGTGCATGGGGGTGGCCATAGGCTTACATTCACTCATTTTGAACTTTTTAAGAAGTTCTTTAGTTTATTTAGATTGGTGAATGAGTATACCTGATTTACCTTGGTGAATCTGAATTCCCAGGAAGAACTTAAGTTCTCCCATCATGCTCATTTGGAACTCTTTCTGCATTAGGTTAGAAAACTCCTTGCACAAAGTGCCATTAGTAGATCCAAAGATGATATCATCAACATAAACTTGAATAATCAAAATATAATTTTTAATGGATTTCCTAAATAGAGTATTATAAACCCGGCCTCTATCAAATTCATTCTTAAGCAGAAAGTTACTAAGTCTGTCATACCATGCCCTTGGTGCTTGTTTTAAACCATATAAAGATTTTTTAAGTTTAAAAACATGGTTTGGAAAATCAGAATTTTCAAATCCAATGGGCTGTTTGACATAGACTTCCTCACTTATATAGCCATTTAAGAATGTACTTTTAACATCCATTTGATACATAATTATATCATGATTAGCAGCAAATGATAAGAGAATTCTAATTGCTTCTAATCTGACCACTAGAGCAAAAGTCTTAGTGTAATCTATACCTTCCTGTTGACTATATCCTTGAGCTACAAGTCTAGCTTTTTTCTTTACCACTTCACCTTTTTCGTTGAGTTTATTCCTGAACACCCACTTGGTACCAATAATGTTTTTGTTTGGTCTGGATACCAGATCCCAAACATCATTCCTTTGAAACTCATTCAGATCTTCTTGCATTACAAGTATCCAACCTTCCTCTGCCAAAGCTTCATCAACATTGGTTGGTCTGCATCAACTTCTGGTTCTGGAAGATCTGTAACAGCTTCTGATTATGATAAATCAACTTCTGGTTCTTGAAAATCTGTAACAGTTTCTGATTTTGGTAAATATCCAGATTTCTCTTTTGACTTATCTTCGTTGTTTCTGACTTGATCAGATTTATCTTTTGAAGATTTGTCATGTGTTGCTGACTTGCTTGTATCCTCTACCTTTCTAGGTACTTCTGTTTCTTCTGCTTCTGCTCCCTTTGGTTCTGGTGAACCTGCACTATCTTTATCTTGCTTTGATTTGTCAAGATCAAGCAGTTTGTCATAATACAAATCAAATAATTTAAAAATGAACTCAATACAGCCAAACCATTAATTCTGCTTCTGGTGGTTTCTGCTTGTTTTTGAAACCACTGGAATGATGTTTCTGCTAAAGTGTTCAATTCGTGTGAATCACCTGGTTCCTCTAACAGTTTGAAAACCTGCATAATACTTATCTAGCTTTGGTTTTTAAGATCAAGCTTCTTGTTATCACATTAAACATAAATATCAAACAATAATAGTATTTACAACAAGATGTAACCTCTATGTCAACAGTTTCAGTTTTACTCTGAAAATCCTCTTGTTTCTGATTTTCAGATTCTGAGTCTGTACGTTTTGTGATTAGATGGTTTGATTGAAGGGCTTTGAATTCCCTCCTTGGTGTGTGGTCTTGATGAATTTCACTGGAGTGTTTGAAGAACTCTCCTGATTCTGATTCTTCTCTTTCTGCTTTGGCTGATACACCATGTTCCTCTGGTGATTTTGGAACTTATGGTGATTCTGGTAATTCTGCTTCTTTTGGTAATACTGAAGCTGATGTGTGTGATTCTGCTGTTTGTGGTTGAACCTCTGATTCTGATACTTATACTGGTTTTGGTTCGGGTTCTGGTACTGATTCTGATTATGGTTCCAGTGTTGGTTCTGGTTCCAGTTCCTGTGCCTCTGATACTTGTTCCAGTTCTAGTTCTGGTTCTGGTTCCAGTTCCTGTACCTCTGATACTGGTTCCAGTTCTGATTCTGGTTCCAGTTCCTGTTCTGATTCGTGTGATATGTGTGATTTCTTTGATATTTCCTGTTCCTCCTATGATTATGGTTCTGGTTGTGATAGGTATTGTGTTGACCAATTCTTCCTCTACCAGAGTCAATTGGCTTATGTTTGGTAGATGTTGGATCATAAACCTTCTTATACTTATGCATTGCCAACATCCATTGTCCAGGCACCATTGTTGGTGTCTCCTTCTGGTTGCTCAAAATATCTGCAACATAGACAATTTGATCTTTTGGTACCTAGAACTGATTGGGTCCAGGTTTGTTAGTTTTAACAGTTCTCTGATCTTGTTCAAATTTTACCATTGGACAAGATAATTCAGAGTGACCTTCCTTAGCACAAACAATGCATAAAACATCAGAATGAACACTTTCAACAATAGTTTCTGTAAAACCAAGACCTCTCTTTCCAATGTTGTTGTTTCCATAAATCATAGATGCATATTTACTTCTTTCCATTCCATTAGAAATAATGTTTTGAAAAAATTGCTCATGCATATCAGATTCACAAACAGTTTTGGAAGTGGAACAAACATTACTTTTGAGAGTTTGGTTTTCAGATTTGAGTCTTGCAACTTCAGTTTTAAAATCCTTGTTTTCAGTTGCATACTCAGAAATTTGATTATTTAAAACTTGGACTTCTTTGGTCATATTTTTCTTTTCTTCCCTAAGAGTTTTCAGTTTTAAAGACATCTTATTGTTTGCATTTAAAAAGTCTTTAACATCATCAATTAATTCAGATTTAGTGAGATCAGAAAATACCTCATTGTCTTCATCTTCTAAATCTGCTCCAGAGCCTGAGCTGTATCCAGAACTTGAGGTTGTATGAGCCATCAGAGCCATAATTGCTTCCTCTGATGTGCTTCCATACTTGCCTGAATGACTGCTTTCATCATTCTTCCTTCTGCCTGCTTTCCTTCCTGAAACTGTGCTTTTGTGAAGTCCAGAGGCAAACCTGATGTGTGCCATCATTGTTGTTTCTGCCTCTTCTTCATCAGACAATTCTTCTTCTGATTCTGATACATCCTAGGCTGCCATCAGACCCTTCTTTCTGAATTTGGAACTCTTCTTGTGCTGTTTGTCTTTTTCCAGATTTGGACATTCTGACTTGATATGTCCAGGTTCATTGCATCCATAATAGATGATGCTATTCTTGTCAGATTCTTCCTTTCCTTTGCTGTTATGTTTCTTCTTGGAACCTCTGCTCTTCCTGTTTTCCCAGATCTTAACCATCTGTTTGGTTAAGTAAGCCATATCATCGCAGTCACTGTCACTATCCTCTGATTTTGGTGCTGCCTTTGCAGCTTTCTTCTGTTTTGTTTTTAGGGCCAGATTCTTCTTCTTCTTTGGTTTATCTGCATCCAGTTCTATTTCATGAGACTTGAGTGAGCTGATCAGATCTTCAAGTCTTAAGTTATTCAGATCTCTAGCTTGCTGAACTGCAGTAACCATTCGTCTCCACTTGGTTGGTAAACTTCTTAGAATCTTCTTAACATGATCTGCTGTTGTGTAGCTTTTCTTCAAGACCTTCAGTCCTGATATCAGAGTCTGGAATCTACAAAACTTTCCATCAATGTCTTCATCATCTTCCATCTTGAATGTCTCATACTATTTGACCAGTATGTTAGCCCTTGCTTCTTGAACCTACTAGCTTCCTTCATAGGTCAGAACCAGACTGTTGAATATGCTCTTTGCTGTTTCTTTATCTGTCCATTTGTCAAATTCCTTGAATGTGATGGCCCTGATCATGATGGTTCTGGCTTTGTGATGCAGTTTGTATGCTTTGCTCTAGTCTGGTTTCATATCTTCCATGTCCAGTTCTTTAGTTGGATCTCTTGGAACAGTAGGTGCAGTGTATCCTTTGACTACCAGCTTCCATAATTCAGGATCTTGAGATATGAAGAAACTTCTCATTCTGTCCTTCCAATACTCAAACCTTTCTCCATCAAACAGTGGTGGTCTTTTGATGTTGCCTCCCAAATCATCTTTGGATTCTGCCATGTTGAACCCCTTGGACCTTTCCTCAAACATTGTTAAGTGCTCAACCTTGAGACCGAGCTCTGATGCCAATTGAAGGTGCAAACACGAGAAAGGGGGTTGAATTGTGTTTGACTAACTTGAATACTTTTTCTGTTTTTTTAGTTTTATAACAAAACCTGATGTATGAATCAAACAGAGTTAGCAGCGGATATAAAGTAAAAATAAAAACACAGAATTTTATATTGGTTCACCGTTAAGGAGGCTACGTCTAGTCCCTTCACTTTGAAGGATTTCACTAATTCAAAACCTTGAATTACAACAATACCACTGACCCTTCAAGTCAGTCTTCTCAAACAGTCTAACAATCCTAGACTTTTGAGGAATACAGCACCTTGACTTCTCAACTCAAGTCTTCTCCTACCAATCTGACAACCCCAAATTGTAGAAGGAATTACAATGCCTTGAATCTAATTGCTAAGTAATCTGCTACGCCTTCTGACTCCCTCGGATTGTAGACTCTACTTCAACAACTTAGATCTAACACAAGGGAAAGAAAAACACGAGTGCTTGCTTCTAGAAAGATGAAACTCACAATTAACCTCACTGAAAACTTGAGTGTTTGCTTTTGGAAGTGTATGACTCTTTTGTGATTTTTCGATTCTGAGTCTTTGGTCTTGAGCCTCCTTTTATAGATGTGAATTAGAGTCTCTTCCAAGCTTAAATTCGAGCTGTATCTTGCCAGATACTCTTGCAAAAATACCTTTGCCAATCGGGCTTCACTTAAATAAAAAACATATCTTTTTAGCTCCAGATTTGCTTTCAAAAATAACTTTGACCAATCCTGTCTTTGATTAATTTTGGATCAAATCTTTCTTCCCACCAATAGCTTTTGCATTCCCATAAGACTTCAATTTATTTTTGTATCAAATCTTCTTAATACTTTGATCAAATTTAATCAAATCTCCACCGATTATCATCATGATTAATTCTGGACCGTTTGATCTTCTGCTCTCGTCCACATCTGGACCATACAAACTGATCTGCTGTGATCCTCTGTTCTCGGCCAACATTGGACCATACTTTCTGATCTTCTGACCTCGACCACTCTGGACTTGCAATCTGATCTGCTGTGATCCTCTAATTTCGGCCAACACTGGACCACACATTATGATCTTCTGATCTAGGCCATCACTTGGCCATATGGTCTGATCTTATGATCTTGGCAAACACTGGGCCATGATGCTTAACTCTGGACCATTGATCTGAACACCTTCCCTTTGATCTGGACCACTTTTGGTCTGGGCATGGATTGAACTGAAATTAACTCTGGACAAAGGATATTTAATTCTGGACATTTACCTCATGATCTGGATCAAGTCTGGATTAAATCTGGATATCATTTCTCCTAGTTTGGACTTAGTTTCATACTCTAAACCAAGCTATCTTCTGGTCTGGGCCAAATCTGGACCAAGTCACTTGTTCTGGACCAATTATCTGAAGCTCTGTTATGTCTGGATCAAGTCTGGACTGTTTATCATTTCAATGCCAAGCTATCTTCTGGTCAGAATAAATTCTGGACCAAGTCTTATTTATGATTCCTTCTGGTCTGGATCAACTCTCCCTCTGGCAGGTTTCCTACTGGTCTGGTCCAGGTCTCCTTCTGGACTCTGCTTCCTTCTGATTTGAGCCAAAAAGATATCCTCTTATGGTATTTTGACATCCTGGAGTATCCTCTGGTGCTTTTAGGATGCATCCTCTAGTACCTTCTGGATGCATTATCTGGTGACTTCTGGAGGTGTATCCTCTGGTCTGATTTTACACTCTGATTACTCATCTTCTACCTCTCGTGGCTTCAGTTTTTGCCTCGTATAACTTCATATTCTAGTGGCATTTAATATAGTAATTCAAGGTACAAAATAAGATTACATGGAGTGCTTTTGTAAACATCAAAATCCTAAGTACTTAGAACCAACTTAGTTCCAACAACAATTTGGTTTTGCAATTTTTCCAACTCATCAACATTCAATACTTTACTACATAATTGTCTAAAGAATGAGCAAAACTTAATCAATATAGCTGAAACATCATCAGGTAATGTTGCTCGAATGGCTAACGGTAGTAGTTGTTCCAACAATATGTGACAATCATGACTCTTCAACATTCCATTCAACTTAAGGTTTTCCATGTCAATGCATCTAGAAATGTTGCTCGAATAACCATAAGGAACAGTGATATTCTTTAAAGTTGTTGAAAATCCATTCTTACCTTTAGTAGTCAGAGTAAAAACGGCTGGAGAAATTCTTCCAATTTCATTGGGCCAAAGGTCAGGTCTTATGCCCATTGCTTTAAGGTCTTTTCTTGCATTAATATGATCTTTACTTTTTGTGGTATCATTTAGCAAAGTAAATATGTTATTATCGCACACATTTTTCTCAATATGCATCATGTCAAGATTATGGTGCAGAAGATTATCCTTCCAATATGGAAGTTCAAAGAATATGTTTTTCTTTTTCCATTGTTGATTGATACCTTGTGTAGGTCGTCCACCACGTGTTCTTTTTCCCGACCGTTCTTTCTCTGGCTTTCTACCAAATGTGACATCAATGTTTTGAACTTGTTCAAGAATTTGAAGCCCAGACAACATTTTAGGTGGACCACGCATATCTTGTTGACCATCAAAGCGGACCTTGTTCAATCTAAATCTATGTCTCTGATCAAGAAAATGACGATGACCCATAAAACACCATTTTTTGCTATGAGGGAGACGAGGAGGAGTAGAGTCAATGTTACACGATGGACAAGCAAGTCTGGTGTAAGTGTTCCACCCAAAAAGTGTACCCAACCCCGAAAAATCACTAATTGTCCACATCAATGTTGCATGCAATGTAAACATCTCTTTTTTAAAAGAATCGTATGTATCAACACTTGTTGCCCACAATTCCTTTAATTCTTTGACTAGAGGTTGTAAGTAGACATCAATATCATTTCCTGACTTTTTTTTTACCAGGAATTATCATTGACATCATAAAAGATGTTTGCTTCTTGCACACCCATGGAGGAGTGTTATATGGAATGAGAATAATTGGCCAAATACTATAATTTGTACTCATCATACCAAAAGGATTAAAACCATCACTAGCCAATGCAAGACGCACATTTCGCGGGTCTGATGCAAACCATGTGTGTGTCAAGTCAAAAATTTTCCAAGCTTCAGAATCTCTAGGATGCCTCAACATTCCATCATTCTTACCGTCGATCGCATGCCATCTCATATCCTCGACCGACTTCGAGGACAAAAATAATCTTTGTAACCATGGTTTTAATGGAAAATAACCAAGCACTTTTGCAGGAACTTTCTTTCGTTTATTGCCCTAACCAGACACCCCAGCTACACCAACTTTTGCTTTTGATTTCCATTTGGAAGTGTTAGAAATTTTGCAGGTCTCTATCTCTTCATCTTCCTTATTACCCCAATAAAGCATACAATTATTTGGACAAACAGGGATCTTTTCCTAATTTAAACCAAGCTTCGTGATTTTTTTCTTGGCTTCATAGAATGATTTAGGTATATTTGCAAATTCAAATGCATCTTTTAATAACTCTAAAACCATTGTCATGGCTTTATCAGTCATTCCACATAAACATTTGATGTGATACAACTTTACCAAACAAGATAGTCTTGAATATTTAATACACCCTTCATACAAAGGTTGTTCTCTTTCTCTACTTAATTCATAGTACTCTTTGGCCTCTTCATACCTTTGCTGACTTGCATTTGGCACCATATCTTCATACCGATCAATCTCGACATTTGATTCAATGGGTACTTCGTTTGCATGCTTTTCAACTCCAAAAGCATCGTTGATCATGTTCTGAATATGATCATTAACGACAACTGTGTCTTGAACTGTGTCTTGAACTATATTTGAAACACTACTAGGTGAGATAGTACTAGTTTC
Organism: Cicer cuneatum; assembly: GCA_037974295.1. Lineage (NCBI taxonomy): Eukaryota > Viridiplantae > Streptophyta > Magnoliopsida > Fabales > Fabaceae > Cicer > Cicer cuneatum. Next base: position 25,889,277 of record JBBPBO010001984.1, on the reverse strand, counting down.
TCCTATGGACTCCCCATGATGTACCCAAATTGTATATCCCGTTGGAAATGGTTTGCACTTTAAGTGATCGTACATTATACTTCTACTCTGGATTTTTGAAACCACAACGTTTACAAGGGCATATTATTTCGCCATTTTCTAATTCATCTCGAAAGGCAAAATTAATAAATCCCTTTATCCCTTGATCATATTCAATTGATGTGTGTGGCTTCATAATCCCTGACTTATCCATTGCTTCAAAGAAGATTAACATATGTTATTTTGACACACAAAGAAGATAAACCTTAAACAGAATAGATTCACTATGCATAAAGGAACAAAACATGCAAAAGAGTCATAAAGAAGATTCACAAAACATAAGGATATTGCTTCAAAGAAGATTAACATATGGTATTTTGACATACAAAGAAGATAAACCTAAGGATTCCAATGGTTCATGCAAGCATATTGATAAACCTAATCCTAATAATATAGAAAATAACACTTCAATTTAAACGTGTTACACGCTCTTTAGAATGGAATGTGATATGTATTAAGATAATTGATTAATCAAGAGTCTCATTAAACAAAATTATAAATAACATAATTGATTCGACCACAACAAAAATACACTGAATGAAAAACATAAAAAGATTCTGCAAAGCATAGTACATATGGCCAGTATATGTATACACACAGACCATAAACTTCTTCGACCAAGTATCTCTCATACTCAATGATAAAAGTAAACTTTGCAGAAACATCTTATTGAATGAGAGTTTCATTCCATTCAACATAAACAATTTGTAGTGGTAAAGTAAACTAGCAGCAAGGGATGAGGAAAAAGTGGGGTAAAAAGGAAAAGCATAAGGCAAGAAACAGATCTAAAAAGACTATGCAAGCAACACAAGGTCACTGCTAACCAAGGTAAGCTGCAGAATGTTAAGTATTGCTCCATCCAAGTGAAGGCTAAGTTTAATAAATACTATTTGGACGTTGCACACTGAAGTTAATCTTCCAAAATTTGACTAAATTGAAATTTGTATGTTGAAAACAAAGTCAAATGAACTTAAAATTAATAGCTACATTAATTCAAACAAAGGAAGCCCAAGCATGGATGACTAATGACTATGGGCATGTTCAAATAGAAACCTTAATTATGCATATCGAATAGATGCTTCTGTAAAAGCTGTTTCTACAATCAAAGAGCGAACACTGAACAATGGAAAACTCTATATAGGCTTTATATAAGTTTATATAAGCTATTCTAACAAGCTTATGAAACTTAGTTGAAATTATCTTATGGGGCTTATCATGAATGAACTATTTTCATAAACTCTTTCAGGCTCGTATACAAGTGCTTGTGTATAAGATATGTCCAAGTACGCTCTTTCAAATAACCCCTATAGTGGAAGACCAGCAAGGTCAAAACTCGAGTCAACATCATGTGAATTTGATTGCTCAAAATTACATTGGACCTTGTTGAGCAAGCTTAAACACCGATGCCCTTTCATCCCTCCTCTTTTCTTCACTCTGGTTTCTGTTAACAACACCTTAGTGCTCTAGCTATGTCCAATGCATGCCACAAATGAAATGATTTTTATACCTCTAGTATATACCTTAAATCAAGCAATTAAAAAGACCCACACCTAAGGAACTAGTATGAAAAAATGTGAGTGCCCATCATTCTCTCACAAATATGAAGTTGAATATTCTCATAATGGAGGTGAATAACCATTTGACGTTATTACCATCCCATAAACAGATGTGACACTACGGTATAGACCGTGTCCAAGATAATTACTGCCATACTTTGTAAGAACATATTCACCATTGCAACATATTTTCACCGCATCATGTCCACACTCCACAGTTTGATTCCATTCCAATTCATAAATGAACGAGGAAATAAACATGCCATTTGCTATGAAAAGCTAAGATCAAAGGATTTAAAGACTGCCACAAAAGCTAACATCGTTAATTTCTGTTTTCTTTTCATTATTTTCCAGGGCTATTTTAGTGGGCAATATGGAATCACTATTACTAAGAAACACGACTACTGACATAAGTGCAAACAGAACGAAGTTGTTTTGAGGAGGGAGGGGCAACTGCGTTAAATTTATTTGATAACTACAAACCCAAACGTAGCACACAATCTGAGGGCTATAACATCACAAAGCAATAGAGGATGTTAAAAAAATAGCTAAGCAAACCAGAGTTGAGCAAACAAAAATAAGAAGGTTGGAAAGCTCGAGAGTAATTACCACTGTGAACTCAACAAATGCAATTCGAGTAGAATGATGGTAATCCCCAAGAAACCTCAGACGTTGGACCTAGATAAACATCTAAATGACGAAAAATGTTATACAAGATACTTAAAATTCAACTAACAACAAAAAACTCAAGCATTGAAACCATGAAAATGGAATACACCAATATAGTGGAAAATATTTCAGTAGATGCTAAAAATTCAACCAACAAGAATCATTATAAGCATAGTTCTACAAAAAAATACAAACCTCTCCACAAATAGATTCAAAGAAGTGTTTCACATCTGCTTGAGTGAGCTGCAAGTATAACAAGAAAATAATTTTTTCAGAATTATGAGCCTCCATTGCTACAGACCAGATATGTTCCTCCAAACAAGATTATACATGAAAGTGTAAAATCCTAAACTACCTTGTTGTCAATGTTTGTGCAGTAAATTGTTCTTGAGTATATCTCCCTTTCATCTTCAGACTGAGAAACACACTATCATCACAAATTTAAGAAAGAAAATAGATCAATTACAATTCACTCTGATCATTCATTTTAACACACTAACAGAACTCCTAATAGATCACCTGAACAGCCAAGCCACACAAATTAACATAATAAATATGCAGGTATATATTTGTGCCAGGCCACACAGATGAACCTTAATCTTAATGTACACAAGGTTTTACATCAAACTTGCTTTCAGAGCAAAAACATACAAACATAAAAATCAATTTTAACCAAATCAATTGCATTCAAAAATTACTTCAGCAAACATTCATAACATCTAAATCAGTAAACATTCAAACATCTAAAAACATACAAACATTCAGCAAACATTCATAACATCTGCAATTACATTCAAAACATTCATTAAATTTGAGAAACTTCAGAAAACATTCATAACATCTAAATAAGTAACAAGCAAATTACAATCCAAGCCATTATAACACAAAGAAAGGGTTATTAGTTTTGTCAAAGATCAAAGTGAGAAATGGTGCCATCGCCGGAGTTATTAGTTTTCGTTTTTCTATTTCAGAAATTTGAGAAAATGAGAGATTGAGAGATTAACTTTTCAAGAGTTGATTTTGTTTGCAAGATGATTTTGTGTTTCTTCAAAGTTGGATTTCGTTTCCTTCAGCGTTGACAGAGGTCGAGTAGATTTGGGGGTTTTCAGAAATTTTAGGGTTTAAACGAAAATGAAAATGAGAAATGAGAAACACGGGAGTGAGGAAAATGAGAAATGAGAAACGAAAACGAAACGCGGGTGGGATTTGAGTTACATAGCGGCGGCGGTTGACACAAATCGCCTCAAAAACCGTCGCAAAGTCGTGTTGAGGGCGATTGTTCCAGAACCGTCGTAGGCCAAGTGTCGCAAAAATGAAAATTTCTTGTAGTGTATCTAGTACTCACATTTTGTACACCTGCATAACAATTGAATGATCACGTGGAAAAATGTAATTAATTCTGTTGAATAAATGGTTAATTCGAATCACAATAAAAAATGGTTAAATCAACTACATGATTAACCATATTTTCAACGTAATCTAAATTAACTATTTGTTCAATTGAATTAACCAAATTTTCATAAGCGATTAACTAAGTGTCACATGTATATGAAAAAGTGAACAAGAGGAGCGCCGAAATTGAGTTGTTTTAGGGACTCATTTTACAAGCATAAAATTATAAATAGAAAAACCACTAATATGAAAAGGTAATAGGTGATATATATATATATATATATATATATATATATATATATATATATATATATATATTAGTTATGTATATAGTAATCCAAATTTCACTAGTAACTTGAAAATTTTAAACTGTATGATTAAATATTGAAACAATGAATACTATGGAATTCACATATATCTAATCTTAGAAAATACCATATAAAAACTTTCATAAGTATTAGTTCACTTTTATTTATAAGGTATAAGCCGATATAAAGTCATTGCTTTATACTAGTATATACTATATAGTAGAAATACCAAAAAAGACAACGTAAATTCAAATTCTGTATACCTACGTGAACTTAATTTACGTAAGCAAACTGAATTCACGTACGTTTACGTGAAATGGGTTACGTGAATTGAATTCACGTAGGCGTACGTAAAAAAATTTACTTAATAAAAATGCCTTAATTTTTTTTTATTTAATAAAAAAGGTCTCATATTCTAATATTCTTAAAACTAAAACATATAAAATCTTATATAAATTTAACATTATCTCAACAAATATTAAATCAATAGACATTATTATCAATTCATCTATAAAAAAAATCTATATTAACTCTTTTTATTCAATAACAATTTGAGCTCTTTTTTATTTTTGTAATTTTGAATAATCTGATTCATATTTTCGAGTTAACATTTATATATTAGATTATTTACAATGTTCATTGATAATGAATAATTGATAATTGATAATAATGTCCATTGATGTAATATTTGTTGAGATAATGTTAAATTTATATAAGATTTTATAGGTTTTAGTTTTAAGAACATTAGAATGTGAGACCTTTTTTACTTAAAAAAAAATTGAGACCTTTTTATGAAGTAAATTTTTTTACGTAAACTCAATTCACGTACACCTACGTGGACAAGGATATTTTAAGCATTTTATTTTTATAAAAAATTGAGGGGTGTGGGTAGCAACATTGATGGAATTATGACGTATGAATTGTGTTACCACAACCTATCTTTTGTATTATTAGACAGTAGAATAAAAGAAAAACATTTGGATGACGAAATGACGTGCCAAAAACTTGAAAAATAGAAACAATGTACCTCTACATTGAATCCTCACTTATTTGGACTCCCTCTGACTAAGAAGTCCCTTTAATTGTAATTTCCCTCTTATGATTGACTTGAGACTAATTTGTACTTACTATTTTGAAATTTTATTATGTTGAGGTTAATTAATTAATTGCAATTGATGTGATAATAACATATCATATACATAATGTCATGATATGCATGGTCTTAATCAGTTAAAGTGAGAGCATAGGTAAAGGAAGAACAATTGAGACGCTGGTTGAGAGAACTTTTCCATACTTTAAGGAAAAGGAAGGAACATATATTTTTCCATACTTTAATGAAAAGGAAGAAATATACACTTTTTCATACTTTAAGGAAAAAGGAAGGAAAAATTAAGGATAGCTTTTTTTATAAAATTGCATAATCATGTCATGCTTAAAATTGTATATAAGAAAATTATTATTTTTTTATATAGAACTCACTGAGATTATTATTTCACCTCCAATTTTTATTTTTTTTATTTTTTATGTATTGTAGCAGATAAGAGGACTTGAGGTTGGGATTCGGGCATAAGAGGATAAGGTTTTGTAGTTATACTTTGTTGAACTTGTAATTGATTTTACTTTTTAGTACATTAGATGATGTTTTGTAGAATATATACCATATAGTTTCAATGACATTTCGTACTTATGAAACTTATATAATTGCCTTTGAAATTTATAAATGTATGAATTATTATAATTTTTTAGATACATAGTTATGGTTATTATATTTTTATTAAGGAAAACATTTTTGTTATTTTTTATAAGATTAATTCTCTTTTTTTTTATAATATTTTTATTTATTTATTATCTCATTTCATTTATTTTTCTCTCTACAATAAATAATTTATGATAATTTTTACAAAATTAAAATTAAAATTATTTTGAAAGCGACAAATAAAAAGAACCGAAATTAATGAGTACTAAATTTCAAGAATAGTGGATGTATAGTGATTTTATCAATCGAGACAGCTGAATAATTATATTTGTAGAAGATCTAAATGGTTATAAAATTAAAATTTTGCCAAAAAGACTGAGGCTAAGGTGGTGTTGATTTTGACTGCCATCATATACTAATGGAAGTTTTACCCCATACCCCCCTTTTATACGCATACCCCCACAAAGGACAGCGAAAAGACGTTTTTGCCCTCATATAAAGTATAAAATTTGAAAATTTTACCATTTCGCATTTTAAGTTTTCCGGAAAAAGTAAGATTTTTTGAAAAACTTCCGGAAAACTTCAATTTCAAGTTTCCCGGAAGTTTTTTTTTTTTAATTTTTGTAATTGTTTTTTTTTCTTGTTATTTTTTCATTTTAGTGGGCACTGGTGTACGACCGTTCGACCATCACGCGACGAAGGTACTTCATCATCTATGATGCATCCTCCAAAGAGGATTCGACCGACAGCGTCGACGAGGAGAAGACGGCGGATGATAGTATAAGAAGATGACGAGGGAGACCAGGAGCATATGGTTTTCCTGGAGGCTGATGTTACTATGCATCAGCAGGAGGACCCTCCTGTAGTACATGAGGAGGAGGAGAGAGAGCATATGGAGCAGGGATATGATGGACCTCAGGGGACGCAGTATCCTGGAGGACCATATGATTTGTCCGTCCTTACTCGATACGATCAGCATGTTGCAGCTAGGTTATGGTTTGGTCAGGTATATTAAATTAATTATTATTTTTGTTCTATATTTAATTTTAATGTCATATTTTCTTTGTATACAGGAGCGACCAATGCTGAAAATTGTTGCACATGGGAAAAAGCTGCAACAATTTACGCCGCAGGTACTCCCGCGAGTCATTGAGAACTGGGTGACCTTGTCGGGATTGGCCCCATTACAATAGGGTAGTTTGAAGACAATTGACAACAACCTGATTTCTGCATTTGTGGAAAGATGGCATTCTGAGACATCGTCATTTCACATGTCATTCGGTGAAATGACGATTACTTTGGATGATGTTGCCAATCTTCTTGGATTGCCTGTCAGTGGTCAGTTCTACACTCCACCTGATGCAAATAGAACATTGGCATGTCATCTCGCCATTAATTTATTAGGAGTGTCTGCAGAAGAGATCTGGGAGGAGACCAAAAAGACCAGAGGGGCGCACTACCGACTGGAATGGTTAAGGGAGGTATTCGTGAGGCAGTGCCAAGCAGAGAGATTTGATTGTGCTGCCAGGGCGTATCTGCTGAATTTAGTAGGGAGTACTATTTTCACAGATAAGATTCATACTCTTATTGATGCGAAGGACCTCCCTTTATTCAGAGATTTGGACGGTACAGGTGCATACGCCTGGGGTACTGGTGCACTCGTAGTCCTTTATGACTACCTCTCGGATGCCTGCTGTTATGCCACCAAACATGTTTGGGATCTGGTATCCAAACCAAACAAAAACATTATTGGAACCAAGTGGGTGTTCAGGAATAAACTCAATGAAAAAGGTGAAGTGGTAAGGAACAAAGCCAGACTTATAGCTCAAGGATACAGTCAACAAGAAGGTATAGATTACACTGAGACTTTTGCTCCAGTGGCTAGGTTAGAAGCAATTATAATTCTTTTATCATTTGCTGCTAATCATGATATAATGTTGTATCAAATGGATGTTAAAAGTGCATTCTTAAATGGCTATATAAGTGAGGAAGTCTATGTCAAACAGCCCCTTGGATTTGAAAATCCTGATTTTCCAAACCATGTTTTTAAACTTAAAAAATCTTTATATGGTTTAAAACAAGCACCAAGGGCATGGTATGATAGACTTAGAAACTTTCTACTTAAGAATGAATTTGATAGAGGCTAGATTGATAATACTCTATTTAGGAAATCCATTAAAAATGATATTTTAATTATTCAAGTTTATGTTGACGATATCATCTTTGGATCGACTAATGGCACTTTGTGCAAAGAGTTTTATGACCTAATGCAGAAAGAGTTTCAAATGAGCATGATGGGAGAACTCAAGTTCTTCTTGGGAATTCAGATTCACCAAGGTAAATCAGGTATACTCATTCACCAATATAAATGAGTGAATGTAAATCTTTGGCCAACCCCATGCACCCAACCTGCTCACTTGAGAAAGATGAAACCAGCCAAAAGGTAGACCAGAAAACATACAGAGGTATGATTGGATCCCTTCTTTATTTAACTGCTTCTAGACCTGACATCTTGTTTAGGGTTTGTGTCTGTGCCCGTTTTCAAGCTGACCCTAGGGAATCCCATTTAACTGCTGTCAAACGAATTCTGAGATACCTTAAAGGAACCACCAACCTTACCCTGTTATACAAGAAAACCCCCACCTACAAACTCAGAGGTTTTTGTGATTCCGACTATGCTGGAGACAAGCTGGAAAGGAAAAGTACAAGCGGCAACGACACCTTCTTAGGTGATAATTTGATCTCTTGGTCAAGCAAAAGACAAAGCACCATTGCTATGTCAACAACTGAAGCTGAGTATATATCAGCAGCAGGATGCAACTCATAGTTACTCTGGATGAAACATCAACTTGAAGATTACAACATCTTTGAAACCAATATCCCTTTGTTCTATGATAACACTTCAGCCATAAACCTAACCAAGAACCCTATCTTACACTCTAGAGCCAAACACATTGAAATAAAACACCATTTCATTAGGGACCGTATTCAAAAAGGGATCTTAAGCATCCAGTTTGTGGACACTGATCATCAATGGGCTGACATCTTCACCAAAGCATTACCTGAAGACATGTTCGAGTTCATCAAGAAACATCTCAACATTGTTTCCATATCTAACTAACTCAAGTAGTCTTCTTAGTAGTTTTTTTTTTTAATTTTCTTGTAATTTTAATTTTGTCTTTTATTTTTTGTTTTTAATTTCTGTACTTTGTAAAGAAAAAAACAAAAATACAAAAATAGTAGGACCTCTTTTTGGCTGATGACAAAAAGGGGGAGAGAGAGAAAAAGGAGAAATAAGTAGAAAATGAGAGATAAAAAGAAAGAAGGAGCGAGAAAGAAAGAGATGAAAAGAGAAGGAGTTGAAAAGGAGAAGAATCAGGGAGAGAGAAAAATAAAGAGAGAAAAAGAAAGAGTAAAAAGAGAAGGAGTTGAAAAGGAGAAGAAACAGGGAGAGAGAAAAATAAACCAGCAAGAGATGAAAAGAGAAGGAGTTGAAAAGGATAGGAGAAGAGAAGAAAAGAAAGAGTGATTCAAGAAGGAGTTGAATACGAGAAGAAAAAGTCAGTATCAGACTTAGGGGGAGAGATTGGTCTGAGGGGGAGTAATTCAAGTACTTCGGGTTACAAGCTAGCAAAATAAGTTAAGGTTTTGTCATCATCAAAAAGGGGGAGATTGTTGGAACCAAGTTGGTTCTAAGTACTTAGGATTTTGATGTTTACAAAAGCACTCCATGTAATCTTATTTTGTACATTGAATTATTACATTAAATACCACCAGAAGATGAAGACACCAGAAAATGCATCCATAAGGTACCAGAGGATGCATCTTGAAATCACCAGAGGATATCTTTGCTGGCCCAGATCAGAAGGAAGCAAAGTCAGAAGGAGACCTGGATCAGACCAGAAGGAAGCCTGCCAGAGGGAGACTAGATTCAAACCAGAAGGAATCATAAGTCAGACTTAGTCCAGAAGTTATTCTAACCAGAAAATGGTCTGGCAGTGAAATGATAAACAGCCCAGACTTGATCCAGACTTAATCAGAGGATAAATTAATGGGTCCAGAACAAGAGATTCAATCCATATTTGACCCAAACAAGAAGATAGCATGTTTCAGGGTATGAAACTAAGTCAAGACTAGAAGAAATGATTTCCAGATATGATCCAGACCTGATCCAAATCAGAAGGTAAAATGTCCAGACTGAAATATTATTTGTCCAGATTTAATTTCAGTTTAATCCAGACCAAGTCCAGAATTGGTCCAAATTAGAGGGAAGATATTCAGATCAATGGTTCAGATTTAAGTATATGGCCCAGTGTTGGCCGAGACCAGAAGATCAGACCATGGCCCAGTGTTGCCGAAATCAGAAGGTCAGAATGCGTGGTCCAGCATTGGCCGAGATCAGAGGATCACAGCAGATCAGTTTGCAAGTCCAGGTTGGCCGAGATCAGAAGATCAGAAAGTGTGGTCCACGACTGGCCGAAATCAGAGGATCACAACAGATCACTTAGTATGGTCCAGATGTGGACGAGAGCAGAAGATCAAAGGGTTCAAATTTAATCATGATGATAATCGGTGGAGATTGGATTAAAATTTGATCAAAGTATTAAAAACGATTTGATACAAAAATAAATTGAAGTCTTGTGGAATTTAGAAGCTGTTAGCGGGAAGAAACTAAAGACAGGATTGGCCAGTTATTTTTGAAAGCAAATCTGAAGCTTAAAAAGATATGTTTTTTATTTAAGTGAAGCTCGATTGGTCAAGATATTTTTGCAAGAGAATCCAGCAAGATACAGCTCGAAATTAAGCTTGGAAGAGGCCCTAATTTGCATCTATAAAAGGAGGCTCAAGGCAGAATACTTAGCATCAAAAATCACAAAAGAGTCATACGCTTCCAAAAGCAAACACTCAAGTTTTCAGTGAGGTTAATTATGAGTTCCAGCTTTCAGAAGCAAGCACTCGTGTTATTTTCTTTCCCTTGTGTTAGATCTAAGTTGTTGAAGTAGAGTCTACAATCTGAGGGAGTCAGAAGGGGTAGCAGATTACTTGGCAATTAGATTCAAGGCGTTGTAATTCCTTCTACAATCTGGGGTTGTCACATTGGTAGGAGAAGACTTGACTTAGGAAGTCAAGGTGCTGTATTCCTCAAGAGTCTAGGATTGTTAGACTGTTTGAGAAAACTGACTTGGAGGGTCAGTGGAACTGCTGTAATTCAAGGTTTGAACTAGTGAAATCCTTCAAGGTGAAGGGACTGGACGTAGCCTCGTTAACGGTGAACCAGTATAAAATTCTGTGTTTTTATTTTTACTTTATATCCGCTGCTAACTCTGTTTTATTCATACATCAAGTTTTGTTTTAAAACTACAAAAACAGAAAGAGTATTCAAGTTAGTCAAACACAATTCAACCCCCCTTCTCGTGTTTGTACCTTCAGTTGGAACCAAGTTGGTTTTACATTTACAGTTTTGATGTTAACAAAAGTATTTTATGAGAACAATATATTTGATTTCAAAGAGTGTGAAAGAAGATTCATGTTTTTGAAGAAAATCTAAAATATGTTTTGATTCAAAATTATAATTGATGAAAATCTAAAATAAGATTTGATTCAAATTTATAAATGAAGAAAATCTTTGAACAAGTTGAAAAGAAAATATGGTCAAGATTTGAAGAAGATTTAATTAATATTTGAAGAAGATTTGATCAAGGTTTGAAGAAGATTTAATTATGATTTGAAGAAGATTTGATTAAGATTTGAAGAAGATTTAATTAAGATTTGGAGAAGATATGATCAACATTTGAAGAAGATTTAATTAATATATGAAAAAGATTTGATCAAAATTTGAGGAAGATTTGATCAAGATTCGAAGAGGATTTGTTGAAGATTTAATCAAGATTTATTTACAAAAAAAAATATGACATAATCAATTTGAAGAATTTACAAACTCAATCTAAACAAAATACAAACAGAATCAATCTGAAGAATTTACAAACTCAATCTAAAGAAGATACAATTCAGGATTAAACAAGGACTAAATTGAAGCCCAAATTTTAACTATAAATAGATACTCAAGACTGAAGAAGAAGAGCATCGAAAATCAGAAGAGAGTAGAGGAACTCAAACTCAAATTCCAAATTGATCTTTGAGTTCAAAGAGAGAAACACTTATTCATAGGAGAAATATTTTCTTAGTGTTCTTTTCTTAAAGTGTGAGAGTTATTATTATTATCAGCTTTGTTAGAAGCAACTACTCAAGTTTCAATCTTTTGTATCCAACCCGATAGTGGTTTAGTTCCTTCTTCAATCTGGGGTTGTCAGGTTGTTAGGAGAAGACTTGGGTTGTAGTTTCAAGAAGGTTTGTTCCTCAAAAGTCTGGGGTTGTTAGGCTGTTTGGGAAGACTGGCTTGGAGGGTCAGGTGTTTTGTAATTCAAGGTATTTGAATTAGTGGATGAAAGCCTTATGGATGTAGCCAAGTTAGTGGTGAACCAGGATGAATCTATTGTTCCAAATATTTATGCGTTCATTAATTGCTTCCATTGCATTCGATTGCTTCTTATCCAAGTAATTCATAAAACCAACTAACCAGCCATCATCAAATCAGCAAAAAGTTTTCAACTTTGGCAAACACAATTCAACCCCCTGCTTATGTTTGCACCTTCATTTTGCTACTCTGATGCTGATTTGGTAGGGTCACCATCAGATAGAAGATCCACTTCTGGGTATTGTGTCCTTATTGGAGGTAATTTGATATAGTAGCGGAGCAAGAAGCAAAACATAGTCACAAGATCGAGTGTAGAAGCAAAATATCGTGCTATGGTTGCAATGATTTGTGAACTTACATGGCTAAAACAGTTACTCAAACAACTCAAGTTAGGAGATCTCAACGTAATGAAACTAATTTGTGATAGCCAAGTTGCACTTCATATTGCTTCCAATTTGGTCTTCCATGAGAGAACAAAACACATAGAGATCGATTGTCATTCTGTAAGCGATAAAGTTCGTTCCGGAGAAATCACAACCAATTTTGTTGGTTCAAATGATCAATTGATTGACATATTCACTAAGTCACTTAGGGGTCCTCGAGTTGAATCTATATGTTACAAGCTTGATGCATATAATATGTATGCTTTAGCTTGAGGATGAGTGTTAGAATTCAAAGTATGATTTATTATTCTTTGACTGTACAATTTCGTAGGTTCATTAGTAGAACTCATAGTCAAATACAAGTTCCTAGTATTTGAATGTAATTATTGTAATCTCATTATAAATAGAAGATGTGTGATCTTGTTTGAGATACACAAGAAACACAAAAAAGATATTTTTCAATCATCTTTGAAGGATCTCACCTTACCCTCAAATGATCCATCAACCATTGTAGTTTAACACTTAAGTCCCCAAAATTCTAGTCCAACACACGCCTTAAAATATGATCATCTATCGACATCTAAGTTCTTGTAACCATGTATTTCACCTCCTTTGTAAATTAACTTAAGGTCTTTAGCAAAAACATCCTTGATAAGAAAAACCGCAGTAATTTTCATTTCCTATAAAATATAAAATACATATGCATAAAATGTACAACAAATATAGAGAAAATACACTACTACAACTTTATAAAAAACACCACAAATACATGGAAAATACATTACTACAATTACATATAGAAACCACAATTTACAACAAAATACACAGGAAACACATTACCTACACACACCAAAATACATATGAAAAGACAAGAAATACACTACAAATACAAAATAAAAATAAAGAGTAATCAAATACGAAATGGTCTTTACAAGCATTTGAGGCTAAAAAAGGTGTAAAACCACATTATAGTTTATGAAACCCAATCCTACCCCACATGTATTCAATGCACGAGACAACACCAACATAAATATATTAAAATTTGTTCTCAAACAAAGATAAAGTCAAAGAGAAAATGATAGGTGACACACGACAACCCTACTTCGTCGTACAAAAGTTTAAAAATATTGTCCCATAAATCGAGCAAACCTCCTAACCAACGGTCTGTGGGAACCAAGTTGGTTCTAAGTACTTAGGATTTTGATGTTTACAAAAGCACTCCATGTAATCTTTTTTGAACCTTGAATTATTAAATCAAATGTCACCAGAAGCTAAAGTAATAAGAAGTAGAAGATCAAAGTGTTCCAGAGAATGAATCCTGAAGGTACTAGAAGATACTCCAGGATGTCAAAACATCACCAGAAGATATCTTTGTTGCCCAGATCAGAAGGAAGCAAAGTCAGAAGGAGACCTGGACCAGACCAGAAGGAAGTATGCCATAGGGAGAGTTGTTCCATACCAGAAGATGTCAAATGTCAGATTTATTCCAGAAGTTATTCTTACCAGAAGATGGCCTGGCAGTGAAATGATAAACAGACTAGACTTGTTCTAGACTTAATCAGAGGATGAATTAATGGGTCCAGAACAAGAGAATTAATCCAGATTTGACCCAGACCAGAAGATAGCATGGTTCAGGGTATGAAACTAAGTCCAAACCAGAAGAAATGATCTCCAGAATTGATCCAGAACTGATTCAAAACAGAAGGTAAAATGTCCAAACTGAAATATTATTTGTCCAGATTTAGTTTCAGTTTATTGCAGACCAAGTCCAGATCAGAGGGATGATTTTCAGATCAATGGTTCAGATTTAAGTATTTGGCCCAGTGTTGGCCGAGATCAGAAGATCAGACCATGGCCCAGTGTTGGCCGAGATCAGAAGATCAGAAGGTTAGGAAGTGTGGTCCACGGATGGCCGAAATCAGAGGATCACAGCGTATCAATTAGTATGGTCCAGATGTGGACTAGCGCAGTAGATCAAATGGTCCAGATTTAATCATGAGGATTACGGTGGATATTTTATTTTACTTTGATCAAAGTATTAAAAAGATTTGTTACAAAAATAAAGTGAAGTATTGTGGAAGTCAGGAGCTGTTGGCGGGAAGAAACTAAAGACTTGATTGGTCAGTTATTTTGAGAGAAAATCTGAAGCTTAATAAAAGATATGTTTTTTTATTTAAATAAAGCCCAATTGGTCAAGTTATTTTTGCAAGAGAATCCAGCAAGATTCAACTCGAAATTAAGCTTGGAAGAGGCCCTAATCTGCATCTATAAAAGGAGGCTCAAGGCAGAATACTTTGCATCGAAAATTAAAAAAGAGTCATACACTTCCAAAGCAAACACTCAAGTTTTCAGTGAGGTCAATTGTGAGTTCCAGCTTTCAAGAAGCAAGCACTCTTGTTATTTTCTTTCTTGTGTGATATAAGTTGTTGAAGTAGAGTCTACAATCTGAGGGAGTCAGAAGGGGTAGCAGATTACTTGGCAATTAGATTCAAAGTGTTGTAATTCCTTCTACAATTTGGGGTTGTCAGATTGGTAGGAGAAGAAAGGTGTTGTATTCCTCAAGAGTCTAGGATTGTTAGACTGTTTGAGAAGACTGACTTGGAGGGTCAGTAGAACTGCTGTAATTCAAGGTTTGAATTAGTGAAATCCTTCAAGGTGAAGGGACTGGACGTAGCCTCGTTAACGGTGAACCAGTATAAAAATTCTGTGTTTTATTTGTTACTTTATATCCGCTGCTAACTCTGTTTTTATTCATACATCAAGTTTTGTTTTGAAAGTATAAAAACAGGAAAAGTATTCAAGTTTGTCAAACACAATTCAACCCCCCCTTCTCGTGTTTGGACCTTCAATGTTGGAACCAAGTTGGTTCTAAGTACTTAGGACTTTGATGTTTACAAAAGCACTCCATGTAATCTTATTTTGAACCTTGAATTCTTAAATCAAATGTCACCAGAAGCTGAAGTAATAAGAAGCAGAATTTCAAAGTGTTCCAGAGATTGAATCCTAAAGGTACCAGAAGATACTCTAGTATGTCAAAACATCACCAGAAGATATCTTTGCTGGCCCAGATCAGAAGGAAGAAAAGTCAGAAGGAAACCTGGACCAGAACAAAACGAAGCCTGCCAGAGGGTTGATCCACACCAGTAGGAGTCATAAGTCAGACTTAATCCAGAAGTTATTATGACCAGAAGATTGCCTGACAGTGAAATAATAAACAGCCCAGACTTGATCTAGACTTAATCAGAGGGTAAATTAATGGGTGCAGAACAAAGGAATTAATCCAGATTTGACCCAGACCAGAAGATAGCATGGTTCAGGGTATGAAACTAAGTCCAGACTAGAAGAAATGATCTCTAGAATTGATCCAGACCTGATCCAAAATCAAAGGTAAAATGTCCAGACTGAAATATTATTTGTCCAGATTTAATTTCAGTTTAATCCAGACCAAGTCCAGAAGTGGTCCAGATCAGAGGGAAGATTTCCAGATCAATGGTTCAGTTTTAATTATTTGGCCCAGTGTTGGCCGAAATCAGAAGGACAGAAAGTGTGGTCCAGTAGTGGCCGAGATCAGAGGATCACAACAGATCAGTTTGCTGGACCAGAATGGCCGAGATCAGAAGATCATAAGTTTGGGAAGTATGGTCCAGGGATGGTCGAAATCAGAGGATCACAGCATATCAATTAGTATGGTCCAGATGTGGACTAGCGCAGGGAGATCAAATGGTCCAGATTTAATCATGAGGATTAACGGTGGAGATTTTAATTTATTTTGATGAAAGTATTAAATAGATTTGTTACAAAAATAAATTGAAGTATTGTGGAACTCAGGAGCTGTTGGCGGGAAGGAACTAAAGACTTGATTGGCCAGTTATTTTGAAAGAAAATATGAAGCTTA
This sequence comes from Cicer cuneatum, assembly GCA_037974295.1. Classification (NCBI taxonomy): domain Eukaryota; kingdom Viridiplantae; phylum Streptophyta; class Magnoliopsida; order Fabales; family Fabaceae; genus Cicer; species Cicer cuneatum. Next base: position 25,872,825 of record JBBPBO010001984.1, on the reverse strand, counting down.
ATAAAAGATATGTTTTTTATTTAAATAAAGCCCAATTGGTCAAGTTATTTTTGCAAGAGAATCCAGCAAGATTCAGCTCGAAATTAAGCTTGGAAGAGGCCCTAATCTGCATCTATAAAAGGAGGCTCAAGGCAGAATACTTTGCATCGAAAATTAAAAAAGAGTCACACACTTCCAAAGCAAACACTCAAGTTTTCAGAGAGGTCAATTGTGAGTTTCAGCTTTCAAGAAGCAAGCACTCTTGTTATTTTCTTTCTCGTGTGATATAAGTTGTTGAAGTAGAGTCTACAATCTGAGGGAGTCAGAAGGGGTAGCAGATTACTTGGCAATTAGATTCAAAGTGTTGTAATTCCTTCTACAATCTGGGGTTGTCAGATTGGCAGGAGAAGAAAGGTGTTGTATTCCTCAAGAGTCTAGGATTGTTAGACTGTTTGAGAAGACTGACTTGGAGGGTCAGTAGAACTGCTGTAATTCAAGGTTTGAATTAGTGAAATCCTTTAAGGTGAAGGGACTGGACGTAGCCTCGTTAACGGTGAACCAATATAAAAATTATGTGTTTTATTTGTTACTTTATATCCGCTGCTAACTCTATTTTTATTCATACATCAAGTTTTGTTTTAAAAGTATAAAAACAGGAAAAGTATTCAAGTTTGTCAAACACAATTCAACCCCCCCTTCTCGTGTTTGCACCTTCAGGGTCTATATTTACAACCTCTTCTCTGTCTCTCTCTCTCTCAAATTGTGGATTTTTCAATTTTACTAACCACATCCCTTTTTTGCTATTCACACTCCTCAAATTTTTCATAAAAACAAAATGCTCAAAATAACCTTTCTTATTTATATCATTCTTTAAACCCTAATTTCTCTTTCTATCTTCATCTTCTACCTCATATTCATATTCTTTTTTTCTCACACCCCCTTCTCCTTCTTCCTCCATTTTCAACAACTTCAACATCTTCAATTATATTCATTGCCTTCCATTTACATTAGGTTTGCATCAATCTTGTTCTTGTCTTTTTACAATATTTAGTTAGGGTTATGCGATTGAAACTAATTTTGGTGAGTTTGAAATTCATTTTGTCAACATTTGATACTAGAACAACAATAGTGGTTTTGATGGTCTCCATGCGTATGCAAACTGAACACGCATACTAAGTCTGCCCATGAACCTACGTAAATTGAGTTTGCGTACGTGAATTGAGTTTGCGTACGTGAACTGAATTTGCGTAAGTGAATTCAGTTTGCATAGGATATACATGAACTGAGTTTGCGTAAGTGAATTGAGATTGCGTAGAATCATACGTGAGCTGAGTTTGCATACGTGAATTGAATTCGCATTTTGTGATATGAATTCACTTAACCTACGTTAACTTAATTCACGCAACCTGAACTCAATTCACGTAGGTATACCTGAACTGTATTCATGTAGTGCCTGTGATTTCTTAAATTGAATAACATATGTGAATTCAATTCACGTAAACGTATGTGAATTAAGTTCATGTACAATGAATTATTTACAATATATGTGAATTAAGTTCACATAAACTCCCCAGATTTTGAAGAAGAAAAAAACCAACTCAAACGTAGATCAGTAAACATACCCTGTTGGGTATTTTTAACCACAATATGATGAGGAGACTTATGAGGTGTAAGTTCTGAGCGAGTGATTTGAGTTTTGAATGAGTATGAGTTATGAATGAGTTGTGATGTGTGAGTTATGAGGTTAATGATGGTAATGAAGAGACAAAAAAAGGGGTATGGGTAGCAAAATTGAAAAAAAAAATTAGGGATTAAAAGTTGCAAAAAAAATTTATTGGAACTAAAACCAAACCATTGAAATTTTATAGGGACAAAGCTTATTTAACTCAAATTAATTTTATAGGTATATAATTGAGCTTGACACATTTGAACATTATGAGTAAAATTTGATTTTGTTTCTGGAATTAATTCTAACTTGATTTAGAATTTGAAATTTTTGCCTCTTAAATTAATTTGGTTAAATTACAGTTTAGTTCTTTAAGTGATTTTTAGGTTTCACTTTTGTCCCTTAATTTTATTAATTTCATTTTGGTCTCATAAGTTACAAATGTTAGACACTTTGGTCATTCACGTTATTTACGTTCTATTTTAGTCCTTTTGGTTATAAACATTAAATATTTAGATCCCTTATGTTACAAAAATTAGACATTTTATTTCCTTGAGTGACAATGTTAGAAACTATTAAGCCTTCAATCAACTCACTTTTAGTCAAAATCAACTTGACATATTCAATCCATTTAAAATCGCCATGATCAATTCACTTTTAAAACTTTTTTTAATTGATTTGTTATTTAGAAGTGAACACTCCTAATGAAAATTGCTCTTATACACATCAACACCTACCCTGTAACATCCCGCTTTTTCGAGACATTAACTAATGAAATTCTAAATGTAAAGAGATAAATTTGTTTTTTTTAATATATTTATAAGATTATCTTAAATACTCATTACTTTAAAAATCAATTAATAACTTTTTCAATTGTATTTTAAAAAATAATGAATCAGAGTATTCGCAATTACAAAAAGTAAAATTAATGCGTAAAACAAAAGAAACTCCTAAAACCAAAACTCTTGACGTTTTACTACCCAAAGATAAATCCTAGTTGGTCATAATTCTGGACGCTTGTGGAAAACTCTCCCATGAAGTCTAACACCAATACAAAAGTATCTCAAGGCTCTAATTGCATGCTATTGTATTTTCTCGTATTTCTCCTACTAGGTTGGCCTGCGACATTATTCGCTCAAGTAACACTATACGTGGTGTTCTGTCAAATGTAAGGGTTATCTCTAAATAACAAACACAGAGCAAATAAACATGCACATATAATTGTTATAAAAAAATGTAAATATATTATATACTTCATTTAACAGTTAAAATCACAAAGCACCAAAGATACAAATAAATCAAAATGTACAAGTTGTAAGTACAGAGGTGCACCTAGGGGGTGAATTAGGTGTTTAAAAACTTTTCTGGTTTTTAGAGTTTTGTGAATTATTTTTCTGGTTGTGTCTGTGTGTGAAAGCTTGTAAATGACGGAAATTAAAGCACACAAAAATTTATCCTGGTTCCCTTTACAACCAAGGGTACATCCAGTTCTCTTGTACACCACAAGAGATTTTTCCACTATATTGTTAGAATTAATACAAGTCTAACACTAAGACTTCTATTACAAATTCCTAACACTTTATCTAAGATAGTACACCACTATCTTAAATTACAACACTTGAAGAAACTACACTAATTTCTTCAAACAATACAATAACTTTAATTTCACTTTTGTGACAATGTTCTTAACTAAGAACAAGAGTATGACAATAAGTATAATCATAATAATCCAGCAAACTTTCAAGTACAACTGATAACCTTTCTTAATAATATGAAAATAAAAAGCATGTACTTGAAAATATGAAAATGAAGCTTTGAAAGTTTAAGATATTTCAGAAAGTTGTTCTAAGATTAGTAGTAGGATTGATCAGTAAGAACTAAAGCTATGAGGTATTTATACTCCATAGACAACACTTCAGATCAGTGGCAATTGTTTCCAGAAGTTTTGATGAACTTATGCAATGATCCAGATGAGACCTGAACTGAAAAATTGCATTCATTCGAAGTTGTATTCGAATACAGCCTTAGCGTATTCGAATACACTTCTGTAACATTTAGTTTTTATTCAAAATTTGAACTTCGTATTCGAATACGATACCTCGTAGTCGAATACAGTATGTGAATTTTGCCACTGACTTGAGTTGTATTCGAATACGAGATGATGTAGTCGAATACAAAAGCCACTGACTTGTTATCTGTATTCGGCTACGACTCTCCGTATTTGAACACAGATCTTCAGTTTTTAGCTACTGACTTGATATATGTATTCGGCTACGACATGTCGCATTCGAATACAAAACTGAAGGTTTTGATACTGACTTAGCGTTTGTATTCAGCTACGAGGTGCTGTAGACGAATACAACTTTGATTTTTCTCAAAAACTTAATTTTAAAAATTTGTGTATGTATTTTGACACTTAGAAAATAGTTTTGATGCATATGCTAAATATAGAAGGTTCTCATAATATTGTATTTGAAATGTTATTAGATTATTATCAAGTACCTTAAAATCTAAGTTTCTTAGTAGTTGACTTGAAAGGTGAGTTCACTTTGAGCTTTCATCTTGATCATTTATACGTAGTCTTTTGTTTTCATCAAAAACATCGATCTTATACATTTTCATTCTCCCCCTTTTTGATGATGACAAAGCCTTGTTGTTGAAATTTCAAAGACTTTGATTTCTCCTCCTTGATATATGCTTACTCCCCCTTTGTTTTTGAAATTATGTGTTGGAAAATTTTGAAATCTGTAAAAAGTTTTAGCACTAACAACAATACTTTTCTCCCCCTTTTGACATGATCAAAAAGGAAGAGGAAACGATACAAAGCAATCCAAATATTCACAGTATATATAGAAAATAAATGCAAGTACTCCAAAATATAAGGGAGATTTCAACAAAATAGTTTCAAAGTAATAAACATGTCTTTAAGTAATACATTTAGCAAAAGCAATAAAAATAAAAGGAAATGTCTAATAAAGCTTTAAACAAAAAAACAAAAACAAAAACTACAATAGCCAATCTACATATAAAAAATCCGGTGGGAGGTGAAGATGGTCAATTTTGTCGGACAGATTATGTAGTTCTTGTAACAGAGAGTCATGATTTTGAGTAATGGTTGTCTCAATGTTTTGAAATCTGGTGTTGATAGATGTGTTCATGGTTTGAAATTGATCATTGAAGGAGGTATTCATATGCTGAAATTGTTCAGTGACGAAGGTTTGAATGGAGTTGAGTTTGTCTATAATCATGCGATTTGAAGTAGTATCATTATCTGATGTTATTTCTTCTGTCTCTACTTCTGCTGTAGCTTCATCTTGAGCACTTGTCGATGAAGATTGTCAAAGATCACTCTTGTGGACATAAGTTTGAAGTGGCTCACTCCACACTTTTTTCATGCTTGGAAAATATCTAAGTCCAACATATTATCTTTGGTAGGTTTATACAGAACTTCCCCTGAAAAATCTATTTTAAAGTGGTCTAAAATTCTAGTAACTTCCTTTGCATAAGGCAATCCTATTGCATTTTTGGAGGCAAACATAACAGAGCAAACAAAGTAGGCCCAGTTGAGATCAACCCCTTCAAGCATGAACACCATGATTTGAAGCTCAAATTCAGATATTTGGGAATAATTGCCTGCTTTTGGTACTAGAATATAGCTTAGGAAATAATGCAACAATCTGTTGTCAATGGTTAGATTTCCAACATCGTATATCTGCCTAGCAAATTCGGAACCAGCTTGTGCTCTTTTTCGTTCCATAGTGTTTTTATCAAATCGACATAGTGAGATATAAGCATCATACTTGGTAGTATTTTCCCATTCACATAAATTTCCTGGACAAAGTTTTTGACCCTCATATGGTATTTGTAGAATCTCTCCTTTGGTTTTAGTGCCTAATTCAATATTTTTACCCTTAACCTTAGACACCAGTTTGGAATCATTTTTCTCAAGGTTGCAGAAAAATACCCTAAGTAAGTCGGGATAGATAGAACCATTATAACCAATGAAAGCTTCTAATTTTTGGGCTTTAAGCAACTCAGGGAATTTAAAAGCAAAGAAGGAATCAAGAGTACCAATTTTAGGAGTAATCAACTTTTTGTCCGAGAAGTAGGTTCGGAACTTGTCGATTTCTTCCGGTGAGTGAAGTAATCGAGATAGGTCTGCCACATTATCATTTCTTCTCCTATTTGAAGGACCCACTACAGCAACCTTCGTCCTTGAACCTCTTTTTCGTGCATCCATGTTGAAGAAATGAAGGGGATGAAGTTTCACGGTTTTGGGGAAAGTTTGGGTTTGAGTTTGATTTTGTAACAACCTTAGATGTAATAGATGATGAGGTAAAGGTTTGGTGATGATTGCATGTAAGATTGGATGAGATTTTTGGAGAAATAGAAACAGAGGATTTGAGTGTATTCGGCTACTGAAAGTTGTATTTGTGAAAAAACCTAAAATCTGTCAAAAAAACGTTTTTATATGCTGAAAAAGTCGAATCTGGATTTGACTACATACTAGATGTATTCGAATACAGGATTTTCTGGAAACATGTATTCGAATACAGACAGTGTGTATTCGAATACGACAACAAAAATTTTGTTTTTAGATTAAATTTTCAACTAAAGAAATATTTTTAAAACATGTATTAACATTTAAGAAAACACATATACACCAAAGAATCATATTTCAACAGTTTTAGCAAGCGAAAATGCAAAATATTGAAATTATAATTGACATGACTTACAAGGCATAAATACCTTTATAGATCACTTTCATTTAAGATACCCAATTCTCTTAGGATCTTGTAAAATGAATCTTTAGGCAAGGGGTTTGTAAAAATATCCGCTAGTTGATTATGTGTATTGACAAAGGTAACTTCAACATTGCCTTTGAGGACATGATCTCTAGAAAATGATGATGTATGTCGATATGTTTGGTCCGAGAATGCATGATTGGATGCTTAGTGATATTGATTGCACTAGTGTTGTCACATTTCAGAGGGATGCACCCGAGATCAAGTCGATAATCATATAGCTGTTGCTTGAGCCATAGGATCTGAGCACAACAACTACCTGTTGCTATGTATTCTGCTTCAGCAGTACTTGGAGCCACACATGCTTGCTTCTTACAGGACCATGATACTAATGCATTTCCTAAGATATGACAAGTGCCACTTGTGCTTTTTCGATCTGTTTTACATCCTTCATAGTCAGATTCAGAATAACCAATAAGATTGCATATGCTACCTTTTGGATACCATAGGCCAACATTGGTTGTTCCCTTTAGGTATTTCATTAATCTCTTCACTACTACAAGATGTGATTCCTTCGGATCTGCTTGAAACCTTGCACATAAGCAAACACTAAACATAATATCTGGCCGACTGGCCGTTAGATATAAAAGAAACTCAATCATACCTTGATACCTTGATATATCAATTGATTTACCATATTCATCTTTATCAATATGCATTCCGGATCCCATAGGAGTAGCACTTTCTTTGTTGCTGTCCATCTCAAATTTTTTCAACAATTCTTTACAATACTTAGCTTGATGAATAAAAATACCATTCTTAAGTTGCTTAATTTGAAGTCCTAGGAAATAATTTAATTTTCCCATCATGGACATTTCAAATTCTCATTGCATCATTAATGAGAATTCTTCACATATTTCACTTTTGGTTGATCCAAATATGAAATTGTCCACGTAGACTTGAACAAGTAAAGTATGGTCATTCGTCCTTTTAATGAATAAAGTCTTATTAACTTAACCTTTTTCAAATCCATGTTCACATAAAAATTTACTCAACCTATCATACCAAGCTCTTAGAACTTGTTTCAAACCATAAAGAGCCTTCTTTAATTTGAAGACATGTGAAGGATTTTTGAAGTCTTCAAAGCCGAGTGGTTGTTTGACATAGACTTCCTCATTGATGTAGCCATTTAGGAAGACACTCTTGACATCCATCTGAAACAATTCAAAGTCCATAGAACAAGCATAAGCATGTAATAATCAGATTGCCTCTAACCTTTCTACCGGAGCAAATGTTTCATCAAAATCGATCCCTTCTTCTTGGTTGTATCCTTGAGCGACCAACTTTGCCTTGTTTCGAACAACTATTCCATTTTCATCTAGTTTATTCTTAAACACCCATTTGGTACCAATGATGTGTTTATTTCCCAGATTTGGAACAAGTTCCCAAACCTTGTTTCTATCAAATTGGTTTAGTTCTTCTTGCATGGCAAGTATCCATTGATCATATTTAAGGGCTTCACCTATTTTAGAAGATTCTATCTGAGAGACGAATGTCATATTCAAACAAGCCTCTTTGAGATTTAGCCTTGTAGTAACTCCTTTGTTGATATCACCTATAATGTTATCAATGCGGTGATCACGATGGATTCTCCATTCTCGACGGAGATCAATGTGTTGATCTTGTTGTTCTATATTGATTTCACCCTTTTGATTTGATTGATCAACTTGATTGTCATTACTTATCTCATCACTTATAAAGTCATCATCATCACAAATAACTTTATCCTCTTTCGAGGGGTTAGATTCATCAAAAGATACATGTATAGATTCTTCAACTATCAAAGTTCTTTTATTAAAAATTCTAAAAGCTTTACTAGTTAAGTAATAACCAATAAAAATACCTTCATCGGCCTTTTCATCGAATTTGCAGAGATTTTCCTTACCATTATTCAACACAAAACATTTGCATCCAAATATGTGCAAGTGAGAGATATTTGGCTTTCTACCTTTATATAGTTCGTATGGAGTCTTCTTTAGCATTGGTCGAATTATTACTCGGTTGGATACATAACAAGCTGGGCTTACAGCATCTGCCCAAAAGTATTTTGGTAGACTTGAATCGCTTAGCATAGTTCTTGCAAGTTCTACCAATGATCTATTCTTTCTCCCAACAACTCCATTTTGTTAAGGTGTTCTTGGTGCAGAAAATTATGGAAGATTCCATTTTCTTCACAATATTCTACAAAGGAAGCATTTTGAAATTCTCCTCCATGATCACTTTTTATTGATACAATTTTGGTTGGTTGTTCATTTTTGGACTAGTTTGGCATATTTTTTAAAAGCTTTAAAGGCTTCATTTTTATTTTCCAAAAATAAGGTCCATGTGAACCTTGAAAAATCATCAACAATTACTAGTCCATATGAATTTCTACCAAGACTTAGTTCTTGATGGACCAAACAAGTCCATATGTATTAATTGAAGTGGTCTTGAAGTTGATACAATATTCTTAGGTTTGAAGGAAACTTTAGTTTGCTTACCCTTTTGACAAGCGTCACATAATTTATCCTTAATGAATTTCATCATTGGTAAGCCTACAACAAGTTCATGCTTGACTAACTAGTTTAAATGCTCCATATGGACATGTGCAAATCTTTTATGCCATAGCCATGCATCATTGTTGTCACTTACCATAAGACATTTCATTCTTAAGGATAAATCATCAAGATTAATTGTAAAAATATTTTTAGAACGCTTACCAACAAACTGGATTTCACTTGTTACCTCATTTTGGATAATACATTCATCTTCGTTGAAAGTTATTTTGTAACCCTTGTCAAAATTTGGCTTATGCTTATTAGATTGTGCTTTAATCCTTCAACATAGAGGACATCTTCAATTGAAGGAGATAGAGCAAGACCAACCTTTCCAATGCCCAAAATTTTTCCTTTGTTGTTATCTTCATAGATCACATAACCTTTTGACTCAAGAGTTAGTGCTGAAAAGTTAGTTTTGTCATCGGTCATGTGTTTTGAACATCCGCTATCTAAGTACCACATATTAGAGGTACTTTGTGTGTATTCCTACAAAACAAGATTATAGATTATTAGGTACCCAAAGTGCTTTTGGGTCCTTGAATATTAGTACTTTTCTTGACCCACACATAATGCCCATGTGGAACACCAATGTTCCTAAAGTGACAAGCATTAGGCGTGTGACCATTAAGACCACAATAGAAACATGTTGGACTCTTTTTGTTTTTAGGAAAAAAAAGGTTTCTTTTGAATAATACTTTTCTTAGAACAAAGATGATCCTTTTGAACAGCTGTTACTTTCTCATTTTTGGATAGGTTACTTGCTTTGACAAATATAGTTTTACTAGTACTTGGTTTATCAAACTTTGAATAACCAAGTCTACTTTTGTCGTTTGAATATCTTTGCATGTTAAGTATATTTTCCAATTCAATTTTTCCTTTTTCATACCTTTCAATAACTCTATTCATTTGGACAATTCTAAAGGAAAGTGAATCACACTTATTGCATGTAGAATTCTGTTTTTCAAAATCTTGTTCCATAGTGTTAATCTTTTCATTAAGAGATAAAATTTATTTCTTTTGATTCGACACTATTTTGTATAGATTTCTACATTCCATAAGTAGTTTTTTATAGCTGGTTGTGCATCACTATTTTCAACACATGAATCATCATTATTATAACAAGTATTTTTACTACTAACCTCTTCTTCATCATCGGATTGGTGGGATGCCATCAAAGCAACGTTTGTGCATTTGTCATTTTTTGAATTTGAAGATGAACTTACTTCATTATCCTCCAATGCTATGTATGCCTTTTTGAAATCTTTCCTTTTGGTAGCATTTTTCTTGATAATGTTAGGACATTCTGCTTTTATGTGTCCCTGTTTCCCACATTCAAAGCAAGTGAAATTCTGATTTGTAGTGGAGACATCTTTCTTCTTGAAGGTTTTCTTTCTCTTAAATTTTTATCGTTTTAAAGAAACTTATCGAACTTTTTAACCAGGAAGGTGATTTTTCATCCTCATCTGAATTTTCTTCATTCCTCATTTCTTTTGATTATGTTTTTAAGGCAATACTCTTTGTCTTATTTTATAAGCTTTCATTCTTTTCCAATCTTCCAAGTTCTATTTCATGCTCTTGGAGTTTTCCGAAAAGTGCAGAGAGTGACATCTTAGATAAGCTTTTCTTTTCAGAGATTATTGTCACTTTAGGCTGCCATGCTCTAGATAAGTTAGGTTCAATTCATCATTAGTGAAGATTTTGCCAAGTGACGTCAAGTGATTTGTTAAGTGAAAGAATCTTTTCTACATGTCTAGAATTGGTTCACCTGGCTGCATTCGAAACATTTCATATTCTTGAGACAAAGTGTTTAATTTAGAACATTTTACCTCAATTGTTCCTTCATGGGTTACTTCAAGAGTATCCCATATTTCTTTTGTTGTGAGATATAACGAAAGAATTCGTTCATTCCTAGTGCCGATTGTAACATATTTTTGGCTTTCTTGTCAAACAGTACTTTTCTCTTTTGATCATCTGTCCATGAGGCTTTTATCTTTATTTTCTCTTTATTGTTGATGACCGTTGTTGGAATATATGGACCATTTTCTACAGCCTCCCATATATCATCTCCTTGTGCCTCAAGGTATGCATGCATTCGTATTTTCCAGAAATCATAAGGCTCACCAACAAAACAAGGTGGTTTGTTGCTGCTACCACCATCTCTAAAAACAGGTTGTGCAGAAGCCATGAATCGAGGAGCAAATTTCCAGAACCTGCTCTTATGTTAATTGTAAGTACATAGGCGCACCTAAGAGGTGGGGGGTGAATTAGGTGTTTAAATTTTTTTCTGGTTTTTAGAGTTTTGTGAATTATTTTTCTAGTTGTGTCTATGTATGAAAGCTTGTAAATGACGGAAAGTAAAGCACACAGAAATTTATCGTGGTTCCCCTAAAAACCAAGGGTACATCCAGTCCTCTTGTACACCACAAGAGATTTTTCCACTATATTGTTAGAATTAGTACAAGTCTAACGCTAAGACTTCTATTACAAATTCCTAACACTTTACCTAAGATAGTAGACCACTATCATAGTTTACAACACTTGAAGAAACTACACTAATTTATTCAAAAAATACAATAACTTTAATTTGATTTTTGTGACAATGTTCTTAACTAAGAATAAGAGTATGACAATAAGTATAATGATAATAATTCAGCACACTTTTAAGTACAACTGAGAACCTTTCTTAATGATATGAAAATGAAAAGCATGTACTTGAAAATATGAAAATGAAGCTTTGAAAGTTTAAGATATTTCAGAAAGTTGTTCTAAGATTAGTAGTAGGATTGATCAGTAAGAACTGAAGCTATGAGGTATTTATACTCCATAGACAACACTTCAGATCAGTGGCAATTGTTCCCAGAAGTTTTGATGAACTTATGCAGTGATCCAGATAAGACCTAAACTGAAAAATTGTATTGATTCGAAGTTGTATTCGAATACAACCTTAGCGTATTCGAATACACTTATGTAACGTTCAGTTTTTATTCAAAATTTGAACTTCGTATTCGAATACGATACCTCGTAATTGAATACAAGTATATGAGTTTTGCCACGGAGTTGAGTTGTATTCGAATACGAGATGATGTAGTCGAATACAAAAGTCCAGTTTTAGCCACTAACTTGTTATCTGTATTCAGCGACGACTCTCCGTATTCGAATACAGATCTTCAGTTTTAGCTACTAACTTGATATCTATATTCCTCTACGACATGTCGTATTCGAATACAGAACTGAAGGTTTTGCTACTGACTTAGCGTTTGTATTCGGCTACGAGGTACTGTAGTCGAATACAACTTTGTATTTTTGTCAAAAACTTAATTTTAAAAATTTGTTTATGTATTTTGACACTTAGAAAATAGTTTTGATGCATATGCTAAATATAGAAGGTTCTCATAATATTATATTTGAAATGTTATTAGATTTTTATCAAGTACCTTAAAATCTAAGTTTCCTAGTAGTTGACTTGAAAGTTGATTTCACTTTGAGCTTTCATCTCGATCTTTTATACATAGTCTTTTGTCTTCATCAAAAATATCGATCTTATACATTTTAACAAATCCCTATCTGTTAGACTATATGTCGATGCATTATTCCAGAATATCGTCTGCCCCGCAAGGGCTTCATGGATGCTTCCAAGCAACACCACTAGCTCAAAATTTACGCAAGAATCTGTGGGCTCCAACCAATTATGGACGCACCACACAACTATGAATGCATGAATGTAGACACTTTTGTAGTAAATCACCAAAATTTATGCGAGATTAACTTATTAACGACAACATATTTGCACCTTCAAAATTAACCACAACATGTCAAGCATAACCATTATAACAACGTATCATATAACATTCATTTTCCACAATTTGAACATGTCAAGCACAACCATTATAACAATGTATCATATAACAATTATTTTGAAGATAACACACAAACAAAACTAATACACAACATCACAGTATATTTATATCACATATAATTCAAGTAGGAAAACGAATGGAGTGATGCCTTTACCGATACGAGTGTCGTTATTAAAATTCTTACGCAGCGGTCTTTGCTCCAAATATCTGCTACACCTTCACAAATAAATTACTTCTCACTTAGTGTCAAAACCTTTTTTTTAATTTTTATTTTTATAGATTAATGTACAAAAATCTATTATTAGTGTGACCATTATTACAATAATAATGAGATAATAGAGTTCCTAGTAATCTATCTCCCAAAAACTGTTTTCTCAACTTTTAAGATGATATTAAGAACTTTCCTTTCCTGTGTAACAATACATCAGCGACTATCTTAATTTATTTATTTATTTATATATTTTTTCTAAAGTCATAAGAGTTTCTTTTTTTTAATTACTGCTGTAATTGATCCTACAGTTTAACCCATTCACTACTTTATCTAAACTCTTAACCCAAATATAGTAATGAAAGGTTCTTATCTATCAGCAATAAAGATATAACCAAAGAGACATATTCATTGATCAAGACATGGCTTATGCATAAACATGTATTTGTCTTTTGAAATCAATTTTTTTTCTTCCAGAGGATCAAGAAGGGATTTTGTTCTACTAACAATGAAAAATGGTTAGACAAAGTTAATATGATCATAATTAAAGAGTTCTTACTTGAGAGGATGAATCACTGACACCTTTAGGGGTTTTCTTGAATTTCATCCTTTTTCTCTCCTAGGCCCTTTCTTTTTCCTTCTTTCTCGCAGAGGTTGTATATGAGTACTCATATTGTGAATGGGAGACGTCAGTTGTTTTTTTTTCTATCACTAGAGTTGGGAACATGTTGTTTTCAACCTAAGCCCATTAAGACCCTAAATATTCATTTCCCAAATTAATTTTTTTTTAACGTTTGTTTCCCAATTCATGCTTCTTTCTTTTCTATTATTATTATTTTATAAATCAACACAACCTTCACACAATTGTTTCATGAAAACATAACTTTAATCTTCTAATAGAAGTAACTATAACAATAACTTTTTTAACATCAATAAGGTTTCTAAAATTTTTTTCAACACTCAAACTATCACAACATAAAATTTTAACCAAATGAAAATTGAGTTTGTAGCCAATAACGATTTCTATTGAATAAAACACGATCTAGTCTTAATAACGACTTCTACTAGATGAAAATTAATTTTTGATATAGATAAATGTTTTCTCTAATCAAAATAGGTTTCTATATCAATATCATAAGAATATCAAAATCACTTCTAAGAAAATAAATTGTATATCACAATTTTACCACCGTCCATTCATTCTTGAATGTACCAGATTCGATTTCCACGGAAGGCAAAAACTCGCTATTTCCTACGGAGAGGAAGGCGGGGGAGGGGGGCGAGAATGTCGTGACTAACAGTGCCGATAACAGTAAGGGTCAGACTGTTACATACTCGATTTAGATCTTCCATATTTTTATTCTTTCTTCTCTTTATCTCTCTCTTAATTGCATTCTTTGTCTTAATTGTTTTTTAACAAAGAGAGAGTAAAGATAAGAGAGATAGAGAGAAGTAAAGAGTGATTGAGAAAAATTGTAGGAGAGGATCCAAGTCCAACCGGATTGACCTAAGACATTGAGAGTCTAAAGTCAATTTAAATATGAGATCTTTTAGAGTTTACAATAGTACTTTTATAAAATTACTAATTTATATTTATGAAAAACTATCATTTAGAGATTTTAAAATAAAAAATTACTTATTAAATTAATATAATCAATTTTATATAATAATATTTCTCTTTCAATAGATAACCAAGTCGATTAATTTAACATTTGTTGAGGTAATATTATGAAAAATTGTTTTAAAAAAATGTGAGAATACATGCTTTTTTTTTTATTAAGTATAAAATTTTTTAAAGGTCTTTTTAGTACGTAAAAAATTATCTATTTTTGTAGATTTAAATAAGTTACTTTAGTGGCCTTATCTTTCGGTCGATCTCAATAGCTACCACCTTTGATTTAATAATGAGGTTCAAAACCAATAATAGAGTCTGGACCGGTCCATAGTCTGTGCAGGCTAAGCCACCACACGTGGTCTAAAATTTTGATGGTCCAAAAAATATCTTGCAATGGTTCAATAGCAGAATGCAATGTTTTCATGTAGGAGGTTCGATTATTAGATATGTTTGACTTTTATCATAACTATATATGAAGTCATGTTATTGGATTTAATTCAAAAGCATTGTTAGTGTAAATAGTTTTCACACTGTTAGTCAATCACAATCGTTCGATTATTAGAGATGTTTGACTTTTACCATAACTATAAATAAAGTCATGTCTATGAATAGTTGTGATATGCTGATGATGTAAAACGATAAAAATATACACTGACAAACAATTAAACTCAAATTTATTAGGGAAAAAATATTATGAACTGAAATGAAAAAATCACAATTTTATAGGAACTAAAATGAGTAATCCACCAAATTAATCACTAATTTTGTAGAGTGTCTCAAATAAGTCCATGTGATTATAAATATTTCAAAAAGTCTCGACATTATTAAATTATTTTGGTATTTATATTTAACCACTTACTATCAATTATGTCTTTTATTTTAGCAACTTATTGTCAATTTAGTAATTTTATTTTATCACTTACTATCAATTTAGTCTTTAACATACTTTCATAATTATTAATAAGAGGAAAATTTTACAAAATTAAGAACTTTTATGAAATATTCATAATCTCATGAATCTATTTGAGGACGCTCTATAAAATCGGAGAAGAATTTGATAGTTTATTAAAAATTGTTATACAAATAAAACAAGGAAAAAAATTATTATTTTTTATTTTAATATTTTAAAAAATATATTTAATTTTTTTATTAATGCATGTTAATCAGTTGAGAGGTTATAGAGAAAATCAGAAGAAATTAAACTAAAGAAATTAGAAGATGATCAATTTTTGTTTTGGTACTATGTGATTTTTGTATAAAAAAAAATACAAAAGAATAAATGAAAAGAAATGATACCGGAAAAAATTTAATATTGGACGATGTTCTTCTAAATATTAAGACATTAGAGTATGGAAAAACATATCTGTCATTTAAATAAGGCTTTTTAATTTCAATCTTCTATTTTAATGTAAAAATAAATAATTATTCCTTTCTTTCTCACGTAAAAAAATGCATTCAACCATAATTTATCAAAAATTACATATAATAAATCCCTAAAATCAGAATCAACCAAATCAAGAGCCCTTAAGATCATTATAGTAAAATCATCTCACTGTTCTCTCTTCGCTCTTCTCCCTTTGCGCGACAAGATTTTGTTTGTGCCCTTTGTCTTCCTTCGTATCCTTCAGGTATTCATCCACATCCGTCCTCCATTGCTTTCATTTGAAGAAGAAGCTAATGTTGACTTGAATTCCATCGGGTTTGTTTTCAGGTTTCTGCACTTTTCCTTGAAGGACTTTGCTGATCCATACAAGGTAAAACTGAAACACTTAAGTTGCCTTGGATTGTTTTACTGCATTTTTTTAGTGACTGCTGTGTTATTCATTTGAAGCTATTTTGCTTCTGGGTTTTGTTTCTTTTTTCTTTGCATATTTCAACAAGTCATTAAGCTTTTCTGGTTTGGTCACAATACTGATAATGAGAAATAGCCATTATTATCTTTTCTTGCTATAGTGAAGTGTTGAAGATTCTATTGCATTTTTGGTTAAGTTCCCTTGTGAAGTAGTAAGATTTTCTTGGCTAATAGAAATTTTAACTTTGAAGTTATGAAGAGATATGATTCAAATGAGTTTATGATTTGTGTTTTACATTGCCACGCTCCTCTTGCATTGAAAAGAAAATGGTAGGCTTAGTAGTTAGTTTACAAGTTTTACCATTGTTGCCTATTAGTGAGACTTTGAATTCTGATGCTGTTTATTAATGTGAATCTATGTGTTTTATATCAGTATTATAAGTGAACACATCTTAGTTACTCAGTCCCTTTCCATCACTCAAGAATGCTCCTTCAAACTAAAAAATACAAAATAAAGTTAACTAGGCAAGGTTATCTTATCTTTTGTTACATACATAGCTTACCCAGTAGCACTTATGCAATAAGCGCATGTGCTATAAGCATTTAATTAAGTTATTTATCCAAACAGGTCTGTTGTCTATAATTGGACTCCCAAATTATCTTTTGTAACATAAGACCAGTTCTTATTTCCAAGAGTTAAGGGTTTTCTTTCTAGAACAATTCCTACATTTGTTTTCTAATGCTTTTTATTGTGCTTTTACATTTGTCTCCTTTTCAGGAAAACAGAAATGGGTTGTTTGGCTACACCATCTTTTCTTTCTAATCAATTTATTCCATTTTCTACCGCTATTACTAATTCTGCTATGAGCTCCAAATTGGGAGCCAGTTTTCATAGAATATACAAAAGTAAAACCACCGAAAAGTTCTGTCTGTTTTTCTCTAGGGATAATTATGAAGTTGGGAGTAATTTTGCAATCAAATTAAGCAGAGAAGTATCTAATTCACAAACCCAACAAGAACATGGAACTTGGGAAGAACCAGATATTGATAGTGACAGTGACATTGAGAGTGAGTACGGTGATGAAGAAGATGAGAGCCTTGGATTTGAAAGTGATAGGGAAGAGGAAGAGACAAATACTTCAGCTATTACTGGTGTTAATATTACCTCACAGGATGAGTATGAGGAGCAAATTAAGAAAGGTATGTTTGTTTTTCGTGTTTTTATTTTCTTTCTCTATTGGAGTCGTAACATCATGGTTTTGAAAACTAGAACCGATGTTGTGTAGACTAACCTTGTTAGGCACTCATTTCTTATGAGAGTAGTAAGATATATGACCGAAAAACAGTCTTAGGCTTACCAATTTGTTGGTCAATACGGTATTCATAATATTGCTTTACATATTTCTCCGTTTTTTGGGCTTGTACTTGCTACTATCAAATGGTTTTAACTTTTAAGCTTTAATAGGTTCCTAATTAAGGAATATATCCAATAAATTTAAAAAAAGAATTGAAATATGGTTGATAAATAGATTGTAGAATGCCTTCTTTATGACATTGTACAATAGTCGGCCACTATAAGGAAGTTAATACGCTTATTAATGCAGAGGTTGAACAGCTATTGGAACCAGAAGAAAGAGAAATATTGCAACAAAATCCAACTCCTAACTTGAAAAATATATCATCTGTAAGTCGTAACTCTGCATTGTCTCTCCTAGTGCCTTGCTTTCTTATTTACACTCTTATTTACATATTTTCAGGAAAAATGGAGCCCACTGCACTCTCTTGCGCTATCAATGCAGATTAATAGCATGGATAAGCTTCTTGAAAATGGTTATGATATTGATTTCCTCAATAAGGTGCATTTGTGTTTATATTATACGTAAGTCAATTTTTACATATCATTTGCCTAGTTGTAAATAAGTCAATTTGATTAACAGGAAGGTCTCACTGCACTTCATAAGGCAATTATAGGTAAAAAAGAAGCTGTTATAAGCCATCTTTTACGGAAAGGTGCAAGTCCTCATGTCAAAGATAAGGTGCGGAGAAAATATATTATATAACTGTCTGAAAAAGTTGATTGCATTATGTACATGTGATTAGGTGTTTATATATTTATTGATTGATACGGTAGGATGGAGCTACTCCACTTCATTATGCAGTTCAAGTTGGTGCAAAGCAAACTGTGAAATTATTGATCAAATACAATGTTGATGTCAATGTTGCAGATAATGTGAGCATTTTATAAATGTAAACTTTTTCTACGTGTAAAGAAGTTCTTCAATTTTGCTTGTTGTATATGGGTTATTTACAATTAATAATCTCTCAGGAAGGTTGGACCCCATTGCATGTTGCCATTCAAAGCAGGAATAGAGATATTGCGAAAATTTTGTTAGTCAATGGCGCAGATAGGTTGATAAAAAATAAGGTAAATTTGTTGTACATTTCACTACAGAACTCAATGTTGCAATAATTTAAATTCAACATGGTGAACATGTATTATTAATTTTTTTATCATTCTGTTTATTCTTATTAGCTTTGCTTGATGGCTGATTTTTTATAAGTTATATTTTTCAATCCTTTTAGGCTAATACTGTTGTTATCCATTGGAACTAATAAGACCTTGTTTGGATAAACAGTTTAATTTAGCACATATAGCATAAGCACTTATCCATTGGAACTAAGTTATTTTTATAATAAAGATAAATAAAGTAAACTATTTTCATATAATCTATAAGTTGTTTTCATTAGCTATCCTTGAGAGATTCTGGAAATAAGCTGGAAAAAACTTATATACATATCATAAGCTCCCATAAACAATCTCACAAGTGTTTATGTCAGTAGATAGGCTCAAATGAGCCAATCCAAACAGACCCTATACGAGTTACTTCAGTTGTAAAGTTTAGAAATGCTCTCCTCTTTGATTAACAAAGAGCTTATAGTTATATAAAAAGCACTAAATTAAGTTACTTCATTTCTATACACAAGAGTTTATACTTATTCAAAAAGCACTTAATTCAGAAGTTTATTCAAGCACACCCTATGTTTTGTTGTACTTGTTAATTATAAACTTGAGTTGGTTTTCATACTAGTCAATAGGGGAATTATACTTCTGTACTTGTGGTAGAACTTCATTGATTTGTTATGTTTCAGGATGGAAAAACAGCACTGGATCTAAGCTTATGTTATGGGAAAGATTTCATGTCTTATGACCTTGCTAGATTAGTGAAGGTAGTTCCAGTCAACAGAGTTCTATAATGTGCGGCGAGGTGTAATCGAGCAGAATCAGATTGAAGTTTGAGTTAAATGTTATGTTTTGCTAATTGGTGCTTCAAACTTCTTCCACCTTTGGAGATCTTAGACTGCTCGTTTTCCAAAATGATGAAAGCTTTGGTGGAATCTTCTACATCAATGATTTCTTGGAATATTTTTGCAGCATAGTTCTAACTGACATCCTAGTCTTGAGAAAAACAAAATACACTTCATAAATTTCTTTTGTGTAAGTGTTTTTGTTGAAAAGTTTATAATATTTAAATGATAGATATTTTTTTATATTTTATTTTTGATTAGTTTTTGTTGTATGTAAAGATGAACTTCTTTCTACACATGGAAGCACAAATCAACATTTTGTATGTTTTGTTACTGTTCTCTCCATTTCTTCTTGACCATTTGAATTGTAATACTTTTCTGCGGGTTCAATTTTTGAATCAAACAAATCCAAGAAATGCTATATCATTATATATTGGCTACACTCTGGGCCTTCGTCTTGGAATTAAAATGGCTGGTTCCTTGGATTTGAAATGGTGATTCCGAAGTTATCGTTGACATGATTTATTTTGGTTCACCTGGAAATACTTTACTTCTCCCACTTTTTTAGGAGTTCATCTTCCTTCTTCATCGCTCTGATAGGAAGACTTGTATTGTGCATATCTTTCGTGAAGCCAACTGCCACATTGATTTGTTAGTGGTGTTTCATTACCTCTCTTCATTTCTTAATTGAACTCCTTTATTTATAAATATAATGATAATGTTGGTAAAAGTGGGTTGCCTTAAACATCTAATTAAGCATTGCATGTATAAATGTAATTTTAATAGTTTAACAAGTCATTACTTTTATTCTATCATTACAAGATACGGTGGAATTTCCAAGTTTAGAGACAAACAGTTCTATCCAACATCTAATATATTTAAATCAATTTTATACATTAGGATCATTGTTGTCTTGCACAAATGTGAAATCAAAGATGCAAGTGACCATGAGTTTAGCCAAAAAAATAAACAGAAAAAAAGACTAAGAAATGTGCATATACGGGTGAGAATAAGTTGGATTTTGCAAGAATCAGATCTGACCTACCTTAAAAATTTTAGACCTGAACCTGATTTATTATTTTAGACATAATTTTAAGGTCTAATATGACCTTTTAAAACGCTCGCAAGATCTGAAAGCTTATTTAAAAATCTATTTCATAATTTATTTTGCAAAAGCCTACAATTGTGAGTGGTGCAGATTTTCGTAAATAGACTAATAAACTAATAGTTTAATTAGATTAAGTCGTATTTAAAATCTAACATTACCTTTTATGATATATTTTATTCTATTTAAATTCTATTATATAAAAATACATCTAAATATGTTAAAGTTGATGTAGGTTAAGAAAAGGTTAACAATATGATTAATCACAAAGTACATAATTTAATAGTAATAAAAACACAATATTTAGATTTAACTGAGTAGGTTGACCTAATAGATCTAAAATGTTTTTTCAATGGCATGCAACACGATTTATTTAGTTAAATAAGTTTGTTACAAAATTTTGGTGTTGTCTATTTTTTTTTTAAAATATGGTCTTACTTGGACATGTGATAGGCTAGGTCATAGAGATCTCACACACACACACACAAATGATTTCATTTCAAGATCATTAAAACAAAGACATTCAGGAAATTATAAAAGATGAGATAGTGAGTTATAGTTTGGTTGCATGCAAACACTTGTGGGCCACACCAATTTGGCGTAAACAAGTTGAGAGACACAAGTTGCTAAACCTTTATGTTTCATCAATGGTTAACCTGAAAAATTCTTAGACAGTTTCTTTTGTCATTTAATCAATACTTTTTCTTGATATGACATGTAAATGACCCTTTTAATTCACCAATTTCCCCTACAATGATTTGAACATCATAATTTACTCTAACAAAATGTCTCAAATAACCATGACCTCAGTTTATCAATAAGGAGAAGCAGAAAATTTCAAGCTTATTTCATTTTCCTTTGTTTCATTGTCTTAAAATGATTTTCTTTTTTAAATTTTGAAGATAATTAAACTTGTCATTTCTTATAATTAGATTGATACTTTCTGAGTAGTATGCTTCCTAGTTCAGTCCTAATAATCGCAAAGAAATGTAGGAGAATGTGCTTTTGAAAGTAAAATGATGTTTAAAAAGCACCACTATAATTGTAACTCTTCCATTATATTGATTGTCACTTTGATTATGAGCATATGATATGGTTAACTTTGATATGCTGGGCAAGTTATAATGGAAATAGTGGTTTCCACTAGTCTGTTTTTTTTTTTTTTTTTGCCGGAACATTTGAAATGGCTACATCAGAAAATATGGCGAATTCTACAATAAACCACTTTGATAGATAGTCTATGACTCTATGGTGAATATTACTTAAAAGTATTTGAAACTTTAAAGATGATCGATGAAGTCCCTCAAAAGTATAAGTTCACAATTTTCTTCATCTTTACCGTTAAGACGATGAACTTATTCGTGTTGGTTCGACAAAAAACAAGAAAAAATAATTGAGTTGAGATTTGAAGTATACATTTTTGCTTTCCCTTATTTTTGTCAAACGACACTAATCAAGTCACTAAATCACTCGTGAGGACAAGGAGAATTGTAAACTTTTCTGACAAACAACATCTATGATCGTTGGAGTTTTAACCACCTTACAACTTATAACAAAAGAGCCATTGTAATAAAAGCTTGAGGTGAGGGATTAAGGCCTGCAAACTGGGGATCCTTGTTGATACTTATGATAATTTTTTATAGTGGCGCCTCAATTGAAAATAGTTGACAATGTTACAAGTCCAATTAAAAGCTTATATAAACTATACTATAAATACTAACATGATATTAGCATTGCATATAATAACAAAGTAATTAAATCTTAAAGAACCCTTTATTAAAACTAGAGGAAATAAAGAAAATTAAAGACAAACCAAATGTCAAATATTAGATTGCTTGAGTAAAATTTCAAGTGAAAAGGAAAATACATTCTCAATGGAGTAGAATTGTTTTAAACATACATAAGCTTTATTCCCCTTCTTTTCCGTTCATCAGCTCAAAGTAAATAAATATTTGAAAAAAGAATCCCTAATATTCTATTTGCTATCTCAAAAGTTAAGAATTGAGAACAAGAATCTAAAAGATCATGCACCAGCTTCTGTAGACCTGGATTGTCTTCTCAACTCTTCATCAGCATTCCTTAGAAATTGATCCCAACCACTCCCTGCACTGGTATCCAAGTAATCATATGGAACAGCTGTTTTTCGGCCCGGCCTAACACCGCAACGATCTTCCACAATTCTAAACTCCACATCATCATCTTCTTCACTATGAATATGCTCTAACTCATCCCATGTAAACAACAATGATAATGTAAAGCCACCCCAAGGGTTGAAATCCACAATCTTAACCCTCTCATTCTTTGTAATGTAAACATCAAATGTGTAGTTTTCTGACTCAAATGTAGCTCTCACGTGATTATTGAAAAATCCTTGTATCAGTGATAGGATATCATTCTTCTTTTCAAGCAGAACAGGATAAAAGGTAGTAACCTCCCGCTGAGAAATTCCAACTAATTTATCATTCCAAACAAAACAGCGAAATTCCATGTCTGGATTAAGGGATGGATACCATTTACGGAGAGCGAGAAAGAAATTACGGGGTCGAGATGTAAGTTTATCATTGCAAGAATCATAAGCATGGCACAAGTCATGAACCAGTGAGTCGGATGCGCAGAACAGAAGCGCGATCTCACTGAAAGTGGTGCAGCAAAGGGTACCAGAAGTACTTATCCAAGCTGAATCTTTTGGGGCACTCCAATTCAGTTTGGGGAAAACTGCATCCCCAAGGGACTCAATGGATTCCTTAACTTTCAATTCAAGTTCTGGAAAAGAAGGGGGCAGAGAAGGTTCTTCTGCTTCATCACCAGATCCCTCTGACACCTGAAAATCTTCTTCGTCATTGGGATTATGAATTCTATTGGGCAATGCATCCTCGTTTAAGACAGAAGTAGGCAACACGAAGGGCCCGGAATCATCAAGAAGGTAGTCAATGAAAGATTCAGGAAGTTGATGAATTAAGGTTTTGATGGATACAAATTTGAACTTTGGGTACCATTCTTGAATCTGGCAACGATTCACCTCTTCCTCTTTCATACTCTGCACTCTCTTAAAGAAACGAGTTGAACTTGCTTTCTTCAACTATCTGGAATGCAAAAAAGCAATGAATTATTAGCAATTAAATTTTGAAATGTAGTCAATTATATTTGTTCGCTATTGATACTAGTAACAGGAGCCTTGGTAAATAAAATGAACCCACAAAACCAATCTAATAGTTCATTGCATTACATACTAACCCTAAGAAGTAAGATATCGCAAGTAAGATAGAGAAGAAAGTTTGAACTTTGCTTCAAAAATATAGGAAACAAGGCATATCAAATAGATCAATGGCTAATAGGAACTGGACAAGACTTGGAAGAAAAATGAAATATTATTTCAATGAACAACATAAAACACACACTCCCGAGATTTTCGACAGATCCATAACTCTCCTCAATACTAGTCCTCGCTAATTGCCTACCTCTCCATCTTACCCCTACTTATATTTATATGCAATATGCCTTATTAGGCCTAACCCACTAACTAACTATGGGCTACCTATCAATTAACAATTTTAAAATTGCAATGAAACCTAAAATAGGAAATTTAGTCCTTTATTCTCATTTGTGTGAGTCAATTAAAACATATAACAAGTCTCCTTACAAAGTTGCTTAAAGATAGAGTGAACTAGTGATAGCAATACCTAGTTTAACTATGTAAGATGATATCGACATGTATGAGATCAATGTAAAGTGTCCACAAATATGATTTCTATGCACTCAATAGTGAAAAACATCCTTTGTAGGATGCTGTCTATTAGTTTTGAAGTTAACATTCTTGAAATTTAATCATCTGTTCATCCATACAAATTCACTATAACATTCCCTCCAGGCTAAACAATCTATATAATTCTTAATAAGGGATATTCATAACTCTGAACAATTTAGAATCTACATTTCAGTGGACTTGATCTTTCTTTGAGTTCAAGCAAAGGTAAAGAGTATGTCCCAGAATTGAGTTCAAGCAACAATTTAAAAAACTGTTTGTTTGGTGTCCACCTTTCTCTTGGGAAGACAAATTCTCAGTACATTGATAAGACTAAAACATAAATACTTCACATAACATGGTAATGTTAAAATCCTCATTCAAGTTCATATATAACACTGACACATGTAATTACATTTAATCACTTCTATTTTTTCAAATTATTACCAATTTCTCCGTTTCAGTGTCATGTGTTTGTATCTATGTCAATGCATCACCGTTCAAGACTTATTAAAGTAAGTCTTATATGGGCACAAACTCAAATTAAAAATGTTGGGTATACACCCACAAATGAAAAAAGTTAATTGTTTAATTGTGTATGTGCCACAATATTGTGTCCAAGCAAGTATTTCTATTGAGTCCTGAATTCTAAATCTCAACTCTTGAGATTTTATTGTATTGTATGTGTTTGTAATTTCTGGACGCAGACCTAATATGCGATCGATCTTAAGCTAGTAAATAGTTTTATAAACCAGAAAACTTGAGACATGGCATTGAAGATTTTAAGTCAAATTTCAAAAGGAAATTAATGTGGGTGAAACACAGAAAGATATGTAGGGATAGTAGATAAAAAAAAATCATGAAATTAAAGGTTGAAGAATATAGTCAACAGATAGAGGCACAGAGTGGTACCGGGCTGAGCTCGTGGTGATGAGGTGGCGTGCGACTCTGCAGCGGCGGCCTTTTGGTTTTGGGCGACGCGACACACGGACAGAGAGGGCTAATTTTTAATTATCTTATATTAAAAAAATGCTTTTTTAAGGGGTATATTAAAAATTATCCTTTAAAAATCTTTTTTTTTTAACAATATTGCTACCCACACCCCCTTTTTACTACTCACGCCCCTCAAAATTTTTTAAAAAGCAAAAATACTCAAAATGTCCTTGCCTATTTATTAAATTTATAACCTTAACCTCTCATTCATTCGATCTTCATCTTCAACTCTAACCTCTCTCAATCTTCATCTTCTACCTCACACTCATATTCATTATTTTCTCTCACACCCCCTTCTCATTCTTTCTCCATTTTTAACAACTTCAACATCTTCAATCATCCTCATTTCCTCTATTTTACATCAGGTTTGCATCTTGTTCTTGTTTTGGGGAAATTGATTTTTGAAGCAAGCCTAGAAACCCACGTTAACTGAGCTCACGACGTGAACTCAGTTTGCTCAAGCAAATCAATCAAACCCAGAAACCTACGTGAACTGAATTCACGTACGTTTACTTGAATTCATTTCACGTAAATGTAAGTGAACTCAGTTCACGTAAACATACGTGAATTTCTTAATTCCATTAATTACGCAATTTTAATTCACGTAGGTGTACGTGAACTCAGTTCACGTAAGGTTACAACATACGTGAACTGAGTTCACGTACAATCCCCAGATTTTGAAAAAAAAACTCAAAAATAGAACAAGAAATATACCTTGTTGGGTCAGTTTAACCACAATGTGAAGAGGAGACTAATGGAGTGTAAGTTATGAGTGAGTATTGTGAGTTTTGAATGATAATGAGTTATGATAGGTGAGTTATGGATGATTTTGTGATATATGAGTTATGAGGTTAAGAATCGTGATGAAGGGATAAATGGATTTGAAGAATATTATAAATAGGCAAGAGCATTTTGGGTATTTTGTTTTTTTAAAAATGGAGGGGTGTGGGTAGCAAAATTGTCATTTTTATAATATAACTAATGTATTCACCCAGGTTGCCCGATTATACATCTATAACATGATTTTTGTAATTTATAATTTTTATTTAAATATGATAAAACATAATTATTAGAATTATTTGAACTAAAATAATTTAAATACATCAACTGGTCTTACTCTAATTGTTATACTCTAAATGGATCGGTTTTATCCAATCTGCTCTAACTTGAAGGGTCAAATCACATGAATGAACATATTCAATCAAACCTGCTTTGTTATAGGGTTGGAATTTATCAAGTATGGTTTGCCCTCTATAGACTATGTCGACCAATGTGTTAATCCAACCCGTTTTTTTTCAATATTTTCCTATTTTAATTAATAAAAAAACAAAATTATAATACAAAAACACCCTCGGTTGCCACTATTACAATAGAAATAGTAAAATAAAATTAAAACACATAACTCTCCATAAGTCTGATAACAAAGTCTAGTCTAGTTTAGAGTATTTTTCATAAAGTGGAACTTTCGAGGTAATAAAATAAGACCTTATATAACAAAATAGATATTGGAGAAATTAAGGTGGATAATCTTTTTTGACAATAATCATAGCAATAAAATGAAGAAATTTGATTTGTATTGAAAGAATTATTTTTTGTTGTTTTTAAGATGGACCAATCCGAATCATAGACGATCAGTCTGATCTGTCCCCATTTTTAAATTGGTCAAAAAGACTGTTATTTTTAAAATGCCTTTTTAACCACCCAACCTAAATTGAAATGGGGTCGTCTGATCTGATCTACTGAGTCTGATCCATTTTAACAGTTATAATAGCTCTAATCAATCAAATCACGCAAAAAATCATTTTATTATTTTACTTCTCAAATATTACGGTGTTTGATTGGATATATGTGTAAAAAATATTAACCCCGATAATATATAAAAATTAAATCTATAGTTTAAATTCAAATAAATGAGATTATTAATGTAACAATCCTCTAACTATCTTAGAAATATTTATAAGATTTAAGTACTAATTAGAATTACTAGAATTTTATTAATTGTTAATGCTATGTTTTTAGTAATTTTAATTTAGGATCAAGGGTAGTATAGGAAAGTGGTAGTATTAACATGTCCAAGTGGCAAAGAGAGAACATGTCACCTTTATTTCTCTCTCTCTTTCTCCTTCACTCACGGGTACTAACTCATCTTTCACCTTTATTTCTTTTACTTCCAGTTACACATTCTTAAAACATTCTAGAAAAAAAAAACACCAAAATCGATTACCATTCATTGTCTCTCTCATTCATCAATTTTCCTCTTCTTTCCAAAATCCTTCAAAGAAAACAGCTCTTTGAAGTCCTCTCTACAATCCGACCCCTTGCATATCCCTTTCTTCCACTCAAAACCCATTAAACATCCAAAACAACACTAAGGATGAAGGGGAGAAAATTTGAGAAGTTTTAGAATTCGAACTAGAACAGTAGAGGGAGAAGTGTTGAGAGCTGAGAAAACAAACAATTTCCACAACCAACTTGATTTAAAGGAATTTCTTCTTGACAAACTGTGAGTTCTTTTCTATAAATAATTTCACATTTTGCATGTCGGTTATGGGTTCGATTTCTATTTTATTTTACTACTCGAAATGACTTTCTAGGTTGAAATAGTGGGTTTCTTAAAATCTAAGAGAGAGATAGGAAAATTGTAATGTTTAGCATATAGGAAATGTTGAAATATGCATTTAAATCTTTTAAAAATCATCCATCTTGCATTTGTTTTGTGGTTGGTTAAGTTATATAAAAGATTGGAGGAATGACAATTTTTGCCTCTGATTTTCCTTTTCTGTTATGGGTAGTTTTGCCTCTGATTTTTCCTTTTTGCTTCTGATCAATTTGCCTCTGATTTTCCTTTCTACATTGGATCAATATCTGACTCTAATTTTTCTCCAAACTTCTTCTGAGCATGCGGCCTCTACTCAGAATGCATCTGAACACACTGCCTCTGATCGAAGTATGACTCTGATCATGTTGCCTTTGATTAGAATGCCTCTGATCACACTACCTCTTATTCAAGAATCATTCTAAACGTGTTGTTTCCTTTCAATGATCTTCTCTAATTAATTATTTCCCGTAACAAAAACTGCACCTGATAGTTGATTGGAGATGCGTTTCTACGTTGTGTTTTGTATGGACATAATATTGATGATAGTTGATTATTTGTAACCATTGTGATGATAAGACATACATTACATATTCATTTCATACATAATATCATGCATGCATTTCATATATAATACTATGATACATATTTTAATCAGTCACAGTGAGACATTGAGGATTGTTTCAGGCATGAAACAATAAGTAAAGGAACAACAATCGAGACGTCAGTTGGGGTCAAAGCCAGACCAACTTTACAAAGAGGCTTCGATTATCTTGAGGACCCATGTCAAGATAATTGGGGGAACCTTTTCCATAATAAAGGCCAGACCAACTTCAGGACTATTTTCTAAAAATAATAAAATTGCATATTCCCTCATGTTTGAAATTTATTTAAGAAAAATAATTTGAACTACTCCTCCTTATTTTAGAACTTATTGAGATTATTATCTCACCCTATATTTTCTTTTGTATTATAGTAGATAAGAGGGGCTGGGGTTGGATTTCAATATAAGGACTTCTGTTGCTTGGATTTTATTTAGAATTAATGTAATTTGTAATATTGGTGTATTAGAGGATAGTACTTCTGATTTTTATGTTTATTGAAGTTTTAATTCTACTTTACTTGGTACATCTAAAAGTGCTTGTAAACTATGTATTTTATAAAGTTACAAGTTACTTAAATGATGGTAC
Source organism: Cicer cuneatum (assembly GCA_037974295.1). Lineage (NCBI taxonomy): Eukaryota > Viridiplantae > Streptophyta > Magnoliopsida > Fabales > Fabaceae > Cicer > Cicer cuneatum. Next base: position 25,843,434 of record JBBPBO010001984.1, on the reverse strand, counting down.
TTTATACCCTTTAATTGATTGCATTTGTTGAATTAAAATGTATGAATATAATATCATATTCTAGACACATAGTGATGGTTGTTACATTTTGGAATCAGAGTTGGTTGAACCAGTTGTTGTAACGCCTAATTACGTGGTATAACAATTGAGGTAATAACGAAAAAGTTTTTATGTTATATAAGAGAATAAGGTACTATAATAAATAATGAATTGTCCGAAAGAAATAATGTTATGAATTCTTTAAAGTAAATCCTTACAACTGAAAATCTTTAATAATAAAAATATTAAAAACTGGACATTTAATAACTAATCCCGAAATAAAATACAATGTAGACACTATGTCTACTTGTTCTTGATCTACTAACCTAATATAAGGAAATTACTCTTCTTCTCAAAGGAGGTAGGACTTCTCATTTCTCGACGTCCCTGACGGTCTTAGTCTCTGAAAACAACATTTTAATGAGATACTAAATTCTAGTGAATAGTACACACAATTTTAAAACAAGCATTGTTCTCAACCGTCGCGGTAATCAGAAAAATCGATCATGGCACCCGCGTTTTTCCAAAAATATTCTTTAGAAATATACATGATATAAATCAATCGATTCAATTCAATGATGTCTCATCGTTATATTGAGATATACTACTTATGCGATGTGAAACACCAGCTCATTTGGTGTGGGGTACAAGACCCATTCGTGTGGAGTTTAAAACTCATCTCAATGTGGAGTTTAAATCTCATATATATGTGGGGTACAAGACCCATCCGTGTGAAGTTGAAAACTTATCTCATGTGGAGTTTAAAACTCATCTATATGGAGCACATAACTCATCTGAGTAAATAAATGTAGGGTACAAGACTCATCCATATGGAGGAGCATAAGCTCATATCAAACATACACAATAAAAATAATTCATTTATTTAACGATCATCTTTATAAAATCATATTTACAGTATAATATTTCATTTGAATATATAATAAAACAATCTTTTAAAGAATAAATATTCAAACAATCATAAAAAATGGTAATTCAACAAAAAATATAGTAAATAAATCAATTCATAATCTATTATTGTATTTTATAAAATCCCTATTTCAATAGAGTTAGGTTTTCGACAAAATATATTTTTATAAAAAAATACCATTCAAAATATCTAACTCTTTTTTTATCCCAAATTCCCAAAATAAATGTACCATGAAAGTTTAAAGGATGTCATTACTCACATCTTGAAGCGTTCTTTGATAAAAAAAAGTTCCGTATATGTTAATCGCTATTAACTGCTATTGCAATTGTACTTTTGCTTTTCTTTATTTTGGTATAGTTATCTATATTGAGTTTTTAATTCAGTATTTTACTTATTTGTATATATTTATATTTAAATATTTATAAGATAATTTGACTAGGTATCCTATATTTGCTCCACTAAATTCTTGGTTGTTACAAATAAAACAAGTACATATTGAATTCATTTAAGATTAGTTGTTTGTTTGGTTTTGTTTGACTCCTTAATAATAGATAATTAGATAACAGAAGAGTGTTATAATAGTTTTGTTTGTTATTATCTATTTCAGATAAACCTTTAACAAACAAAACAAACTTCCTATTATTACCTTATAAGTCTCTAACAAACAAAACAACTTACTACAATTAACTTATTTTAAACAAATTGGTTATTGATAACAATTAGAGTATTAATAATAATAATACTGATAACAATATAATCATAATAATCTATAAATTAGAATATTTTAAAATTTGAGATTCAAATTATTTTTAGTCCTTTGATTTGGGATGTTACAGATGTACTGTGGGTAGTGAGTTAAATTTAGGATGTTTTTATTTTTGCTATATGTTTTAAGTATCAATTCACCAAATATTAAGTATGGCCAGCTTAATATTTTGTGTTGGTATACAAAACTATGACAAAAAGGCCTGGAAAACATGATGGGATAGGATCTGTTTTTACATGAGTGGCACCTATTTTGGAAAAGTGGCAAGAATCTTTCATTAGGTAGTTAGGCCTATGTATAGAAAAATTATAGGCCTCCCTGTAAGAAGGGTAAATCAGATGAAGGATGCTCCAATAGTCAAAGAATTAGGGAAACCAAGGAAACTATATGTCAACTACTAAAAAAGATTTAAATGGTTTTACAATAGAAGCACACAAAGTTAAGGTTTATATGGGATGTAAGGTTAGTAAAATTTAAGGTAAGCATACAAATTTAAATGGTTTATATGGAATGTAAGGTTAGCAAAGTGTAAGGTTAAACCTACATATTAAAAAGATTTATATGGAATGTAAGATTGGCAAAATGAGAAGTATTCCTAGTTTAGAGGTGAAAGTGGGATACCATACCACACCACAAGTCACATTGTTTAAACACCTAAGGTTAATTGTTTAATACAGAGGAGAAGTAAAGGGATCTGTAAACTGCCAACTTCCAGTATAGTTGTTGAAATTGAGGTAAGCATACAAATTTAAATGGTTTATATGGAATGTAAGGTTAGCAAAGTGTAAGGTTAAACCTACATATTAAAAAGATTTATATGGAATGTAAGATTGGCAAAATGAGAAGTATTCCTAGTTTAGAGGTGAAAGTGGGATACCATACCACACCACAAGTCACATTGTTTAAACACCTAAGGTTAATTGTTTAATACAGAGGAGAAGTAAAGGGATCTGTAAACTGCCAACTTCCAGTATAGTTGTTGAAATTGAGGTTCTATGCCGTTGAGGGTAAGAAGGGTATGGATAACAATCTTAAGGAGTAATAGACAAATTCAGAAGAGTTAGAAACAATGTGACTAATAAGTTAGGCAAGATTTAACAATATTTTTTATTAACTTTCAAATTGTTAGAGATTAGTGTAATTTCTTTGCATTAATTGAACAATTGGTGACTTTGGTTCTATACTGAAATTCTGGTTCCCTTTTGGTTTTGGTTTGGGATGGTAGAGTCATAGGTGGTTTATTGAGATATTAGAACTGTGGTTTCCTAAGGGTTTGGAGGAATGCTTGACAGTCTATTGTACCCTACTGTAGATGTAGAAGCCTGAAGCAATTAAATCCTAGATTGCTTGGAATATATTAGATCTGCATGCGTGCGTGTCTGATACATCTTTTGTGTGAGCGTGTTAAGATTATGAATTTGGGTTTTAACCCAATAGAAGGGATGAATAGGAATTAAGAGTTAGTTAATGAGAAATCAAAAGGCTACATGTTCATCTAATTAGATTTACTCTGATCCAGTTCTTCTACGATCAGATTTACTCTGACCTAGTTCTTCCTCTAATCAGATTTCATCTAATTCACTTCTTGATCAGACTTCCTCTGATCTAGTTGGGAAAAACTTTTCCATAATAAAGGAAAAGAGAGGAAGAAAACTTAAGGACTATTTTCTTTAAATAATAAAATTGCATATTCTCTCATGTTTGAAATTTATTTAAGAAAAATAATTTGTACTACCCCTCCCCTTTTTAGAACTCATTAAGATTATTATCTCACCATATATTTTCTTTTGTATTATAGCAGATGAGAGGGGCTGAGGTCGGATTCCAGTATCAAAGGATGACTTTTGTTGCTTTGATTTTATTTAGAATTAATGTAATTTGTAATATTGGTGTATTAGAGGATATAACTTCTGATTTTTATGTTTATTGAAGTTGTAATTCTACTTTACTTGTTACATCTAAAAGTACTTGTAAACTATGTATTTTATATAGTTATAAGTCGTTGAAATGATGATACTTTATACTTTATAATTGATTGCTTCTATTGATTTAAAATGTATGAATTTATTACCATATCCTAAACACATGGTGGTGATTGTTACAATTAATAAAAACAATATATGTGTGTAATTTGTTGAGATATTTAAACTTGAAAACAAAAAAAGATTTTTTAACATATAAACTAATATAAAAGTATTAGAGAAGTGCTATACAAAAAGTATAGAGTGTGATTTATTTAAATAAAATTTGAGATAATTTAAAAAGTATTTATTGAAGTTTAAAATAATTAATTTTAAATAAAACTATTTGGAATTAATATGAGAGTAACATGTAAAGATATAAATCTTATTTTAAATCAATGGAATAAATATCTTAGTACATTGTTTCCGCAGTGCACAAGTCATACATCTACAAAACCATAGATCAGAATACCTTAAATTTGTTAAATTTCAAGAATATCAATTTTTTATTTGAAAACTTTAGGAATATCAACATTAATTATAGTTTTGAATTTTTACAGGGTTTGTTTGATCCTCTCATCTTTCCCAAGTCCAAAACATTTCAAAAACAAAAATATAGAATTAAATATTTTGAAACACTTACTACGCAATAGAATATAATTATAAATACGTAAATCTTTTTGTAAATATCTTTATGAAATTTAAATTAGTCAATTGTAATGTCAGAATAATTGGAATAGTTAAAGACATATAAATGATATTTATATATCATTATTAGCATGATTAACATTTACTTATTATTATTATTATTATTATTATTATTATTATTATTATTATTATTATTATTATTATTATTATTATTATTATAGGTTTTATGTGTCATTACTAAAATTAATGTATAGTACTTATTACTATCATAATTGTAGAATCATGTCCTACATATATGTATGTTGTTCTTCCATTGTTACGAATAAGAAATAAAAAATAAGATCTTTTTGTCTTGGTATCAGAGCTTTTAAGCTGAAAAGCTCTCGATCCAATACCTAAAAACATGGCATCCACTGCCAACTCAAACAACAGGAATAACCTACCATCACCTCTATCTATCAAGCTGGACAGAAATAATTATCCCGTATGGAAATCTCTAATTCTACCCGTAGTCAGAGGCTACAAACTCGATGGATATTTGTTAGGAACAAAAGTGTGTCATGAATAGTTTATTACATCTTCAGACTCAAACAAGAACAACAACCCTGCTTTTGAGGAATGGAAAACCAATGATCAGCGCCTCCTTGGGTGGATGCTCAACTCGTGGCTATTGAAACTACAACACAATTGTTGCATTGTGAGACCTCCAAACAACTTTGGGATGAGGCTCAAAGTTTGGCTGGAGCACACTCAAGGTCTCAAATCATCTATCTCAAATATGAATTTCACAGCATCAGAAAAGGAGAAATGAAAATGGAAGACTATATAATCAAAGTGATGAACCTTGCTGACAAACTCAAACTTGCAGGCAGTCCAATTTCAACTTCTGATCTGATCATTCAAACCTTAAATGGTTTGGATTCAGAATATAATCCCATAGTTGTAAAACTATCTGATCAAACTACACTCAGCTGGGTGGATTTACAAGCTCAATTGCTAACCTTTGAAAGTAGAATTGAGCAACTGAATAACCTCACCAACCCAACTCTCAATGCAACAGCAAATGTTGCAAACAAGTCTGACCACCGAGGCAACAGGTTCAATTCAAACAATAATTGGAGAGGTTCCACCTTCAGAGGTTGGAGAGGAGGCAGAGGAAGAGGTAGATCATACAAGACACCATGCCAAGTCTATGGCAAGAGTAATCACACTGCAATCGACTGTTTTCACAGGTTCGACAAAACCTACTCAAGATCCAATCATTCAGCAGAAAATGACAAGCAAGGATCTCACAATGCCTTCCTAGCCTCTTATAACTCAATCCAAGACTATGACTGGTATTTTGATAGCGGTGCAAGCAATCAGGTGACACATCAAACTGGCAAGTTTCAAGACTTGACTGAGCACCATGGTAAGAATTCACTAGTTGTTGGTAATGGTGAGAAATTGGAAATTGTGGCCACAAGTTCTTCAAAACTTAAGTCACTCAATTTACATGATGTCCTATATGTACCTAACATCACGAAAAATCTATTAAGTGTTTCTAAATTGGCTACTGACAATAACATACTTGTTGAGTTTGACGAAAATTGTTGTTTTGTGAAGGACAAGCTGACAGGGAAGGTAATACTAAAAGGGCTACTTAAAGATGGATTGTACCAGCTCTCAGGAACTAAAAGAAATCCTAATGCTTATGTATCTGTCAAGGAGAGCTGGCATAGGAGGCTTGGTCACCCTAATAATAAAGTCCTAGACAAAGTCTTGAAAGGTTGTAATGTCAAAGTACCACCTAGTGATAATTTTAGTTTTTGTGAGGCATGTCAATATGGAAAAATGCATCTTTTACCATTTAAGCCTTCCTCTTCTCATGCTAAGGAACCACTTGAATTGATCCACACAGATGTATAGGGCCCGACACCAATAATGCCATCCTCTGGTTTTAATATTATGTGCACTTTGTTGATTATTTTAGTAGGTTCACCTGGATTTATCCCTTGAAACAAAAGTCTGAGATTGTGCAAGCCTTTACTCAATTCAAAAACCTAATGGAAAATCAATTCAATAAGAGAATCAAAGTAATTCAGTGTGATGGTGGTTGTAACACCCCGAGTTTAAAAGACAGCGCGAGTGTATTATTATTATTATTTTTTTCTTAACCGAAATTAATAAATGAATTTTCAGAATTAATTCAAAGGAATTAAAATAAAATTAAGTCATTTATTAAAATAGTTTGTCGTAATCCAAACGACTAAAAGTAATTAATTAATTGCACCATGTTTATAACCAAATAATATAAGTTTGGGAATTTGTTCTTCGAAATATATAACAATAATAATACATCAAAAAGCTGTCCTGGACGCACCAAAATATTTATCAGAGTGCTGAAGAAAACAGCGGAAAAGTTATACCATAATTCCCAAAATAACCAATTACATTTCCCAACTCAAGACCCTATACAAAAGTCTAGTCTGATCATGCACTAAGCTACAGTAGCACGGTTTACACCGCATCCTCTGCCAGTCTCGTCTTCACCCAGCAGTCTGCCCCTATGTGTGGTCTACAAATACGCCGTGCGTAAAGATCAAGGAAAACTAACGACGTCTCCGTCGTTAGTGTAACCGTCGGTAGGAAGGGTTCGTGTATCATCTGAGGGCAAAGCCCAATTTCCACAATAATAGTAAAGGGTCACCGACCGAAATTAACACATAATCACGAAGCATATATCTCACAGCAACAAATATATTCATGGCATAATATATGACAATGATGAAAATTAAGGATGCTCATTTGAATTTTCATGACATATAAGTTTTTCAAACAACAACCGTTTAATATGGAAAATATGTAGTAAGTACAGCCAACACTTCAGTAAACACAATAATTAATTAGAAATTCAGATTCTGTAAAGTACTCACACACATCAATTTCCAATCATCATCATATAATCCAATCGTGACCCACCGATCAACCCCTCGATGCAATATGTTTATGCTCATGTATACAACTTCTTGGAATTACCAAGGTGCAGTCGCTCAACAGACCAGCACAATTTAAATATGTTTGACTTTAACGGCCCTCAAGACCAGGGTGCAATCGCTCAACAGATCAGCACCAGTGCAGTCGCTCAATAGACCAGCACAATTTCACACATGGAATGGACCGTCTAATACATGCGGAACCATTCCTTAGCCTGAATAGAATAAATCGTCTAATACACGCGGAACTACTCTAAACTCAGATAGAATAGACCGTCTAATACACGCGGAACTATTCTATAACCATCATGGTCACTACAATTACGTGTATTAGCCTCTCACAGGCCAAATACACAGAAGTTAAATCCTCGCACGGATAGAATGGACCGTCTAATACACGCGGAACCACTCCGTAGCCTGAGTAGAATAGACCGTCTAATACACGCGGAACTACTCTGACCCCGGATAGAACAGACCGTCTAATACACGCGGAACTATTCTATAACCCATGGTTACTACTTAACTTCGCAGCCCATCACGGTCACCGCATCAACTCTGTGGCCCATCGCGGTCACCTCCTGACTATGCAATGCATGAACAAGCAATGTTTTCTCCTCACTGAAAACAGTATGCATTATCAGGAAAATTCAACCTTTCCATCATCTTTCAAAACATCTCAACACAATCAATATTATCCTCATCACAATCATGATTAAACAGTCAAGTAATCATTAACACTTTGCATTATCTCAAAATTCCATTCTTACTTATCTTAAGTCTTTCCAATGTTTCCCAAACTCTTAAAATTCATAAAACAGTGTTTAAAACTGAGATTTCTAGAAAATACGAAGCTGTATTCGAATACAGCTTCTTTGTATTTGAATACAGTAGCAAGAAACAGTGCAAAATTACACTCTGTATTCGAATACAGCCCTCTTGTATTTGATACAGAGGTTGTCCCAGTGTAAAAATCAGTATTTTTCCACTACATCAGTAAAGTCTCAAAAACTTCATCACCCCACTTCAAACTATCACAAAAGTTCCATTTTAATTCATCATAAACCTTCCCAATACTCCCCAAAACTTAGGGTTCATAAACAATGTTGAAAAACTTGGAATTTCTGAAAACCCGAATCTGTATTCGAATACAGATTCCTTGTATTCGAATACAGAAGCATGAAACTGCAATTTTAACATTATGTATTCAAATACAGCATGCCTGTAATCGAATACAGAAGACAAAACATTGAAAGTTCAGCATTTCCTCCCAGGTCATTAAAGGTTTTCAAAACATCATCCTCTCCATCTTCAAAACTATTTCAAGAACTCCATTTTAAATCATTTTAACCCTTCTCAATATTTCCCAACACTTTAAAAAATTCACATGACAGTGTTTAAAATTTGATTTTCTGGAAAACACGAATCTGTATTCGAATACAGCTTCCTTGTATTCAAATACAGAAGCTAAAAACTGAGTTTCTGGAAAAACCCGAATCTGTATTCGAATACAGATCCCTTGTATTCGAATACAGAAGCTGAAACTAGTGAAAATCTGCATTCTGTATTTGAATACAGCATGCCTATAGTCGAATACAGATGCGAATACAGTGTTAATATTTCACATCTGTATTCGAATACGACATGGTCGTAGTCGAATACCGATGATAAGTCAGAAGCAAAAATCCTTCCTCTGTATTCGAATACAGGGGCTCGTATTCGAATACAAGTTTGAAAACTTAAGTAAAACAGAAGCTTGACAGGTTGTATTCGAATACACACATGTTGTATTCGAATACACCTTCGAAAACCAGTGAAATTTTTCCTGAGACTTCAACACATTTCAAACTGTTTCTTTAAAAAAAAACAACTAAACATCAAAACAGATTCATCACTTTTCCAGAAAACACTTCCATCATTTAAAATCCCTTTTCTTTTAAAATCCCTTTTCTTTTGACAAATGTCTCAACTCCACCAACTACTTCTTTTCCTTTGTACAGTGCAGGTAACTCCACCAATGATGTAATCACTGAAGAAGCAGATGAGATAAATGTAGAAGACCCTCAAGATGTTAACAATGTCACAGAACAAAATGACAATGGTTCGTCAGAAGATGACACCACTCATGAAGAGACACAAACATAGCTCAACAGCAAAGTGTGGGTGAATCAAGTCTGAACACAAATACAAGCAATACAATACACACAAGGAGCAAGTCAGACATTTACAAATCAAAGCTACCTTACATTGTACTCACTGAGACCTACAAAGACACAATGGAACCTGCAAATGCCAAGGAAGCTCTCAAAAGACCCTTATGGAAAGAAGCAATGCAACAGGAGTTTCAAGCCCTCATGTCCAACAAAACATGGATACTAGTGCCCCACCAAGATTAATAAAACATAGTTGATTCAAAATGGGTTTTCAAGACAAAATACAAGTCAGATGGTTCCATTGAAAAGAGGAAAGCTAGACTAGTTGCAAAGGGGTTTCAACAAACAGCTGGGATCGACTATGAAGAAACATTTAGCCCTGTAGTCAAAACGAGCACAATCAGGATAATTCTTTCCATTGCAGTGCACCTCAATTGGGAAGTCAGGAAGCTCGACATCAACAACGCATTCATAAATGGATATCTCAGAGAAACAATATTCATGCATCAATATGAAGGATTTGTCGATCCTACCAAGCCTAATAACATATGCAAACTATCTAAAGCAATTTATGGACTGAAGCAGGCACCATCAATCACTGCTTGCACGTAAAGCCATCCCCTGACTTGGATATAACAGGGTTTTCCGATGCTGATTGGGCCACTTGTGTTGATGACAGGAAATCCATGGCTGGCCAATGCGTGTTCCTTGGTGAAACACTCATTTCTTGGTCCTCAAGAAAGCAAAAAGTGGTATCAAGGTCAAGTACAGAGTTAGAGTACAGAGCCCTAGCTGACCTAGCTGCTGAGATAGCATGGATTCATTCGCTACTTACTGAACTTAAACTCCCATTGCCAAGGAAACCCATACTATGGTGTGATAACTTGAGTGCCAAAGCACTAGCCTCTAATCCAGTACTGCATGCTCGTTCTAAGCATATTGAAATTGATGTTCATTATATCCGAGACCAAGTACTACAAAATGATGTTGTTGTGGCTTATGTTCCTACAACAGATCAAATTGCAAATTGTCTCACCAAGCCATTAAGCCACACACGCTTCAGCTCACTCAGAGACAAACTTGGTGTGATCCATTCACCACCAGTTTGAGAGGGGAAGTTTAAGACATATAAATGATATTTATATATCATTATTAGCATTTACCTACTACTACTATTATTATTATTATTATTATTATTATTATAGGTTTTATGTGTCATAACTAAAATTAATGTATAGTACTTATTACTATCATAATTGTAGAATCATGTCCTACATATATGTATGTTGTTCTTCCATTGTTACAAATAAGAAATAAAAAATAAGATCTTTTTGTCTGGAATATTTGAATTTTCACATAAAGAAGTCGATTTATATATTATTCCACAATATATATCGAAGTCTCTCACCACCTTTACAAATAAATGAATTAAAAAACACAAAAGTATATTCAAATAAAAAAAAAGAACAATACTTAGTCAAAATTATATACTCAATGATATCTTGTAAGCAAATATTATAGCTAAGATGAATATCCAATGATGACTACAAAAATATTCAATGAAAGCTCGAAATTATAACAAATAACAAACAAGTAGCCCTCGCTAAAAAAACAAAAAAAATAGCCAGCTAATATATCTATTAAATGTTATTTCTCCTTGTTAATTTTACAAATATCATTCTACTGTGTGAAATTTATAAGTAGGTTTAACAATTTTGATAATGACAATTTTTTTTATATTTATATAAGGGGAAAAGGTACTAATAATAAGTAATAAATAATAAATTATAAAAAAATAATATTGTAAAATCCTTAAAATAAATTTTTACAGTTGAAATTTTTTTAATAATCAAAATATTCAAAATTAGGCATTTAATCACTAATCCCGAAATAAAATACGATATATACATTATGTTTATTTATTCTTAATCTACTAACATAATCTAAGAAAATTACTCTTCTCAAAAGAGGTATGACTTTTCAGCTCTCGACGTCCTCAACGGTCTGAGTATCTAAAAACTACACTTTAATGAGATATTAAATTCTAGTGAACAACAATAATAATTAAATACACACATTTATTCTACAGAAATTAAATAAATCAATTCAATGACATCTCGTTGTTATATGGAGATGTACTACTTCCGCGAAGTTAATACCATCTCATCATGTGGAGCACCAACTCATCTAGTATGAGGTACAAGACACATTCATGTGGAGTTTAAAATTTATCTCATGTGAGGTATAAGACCCATCTATATGGAGCACATAGCTCATCTAGGTAAATAATTGTGGGTTACCAGACCTGTCCATATGGAGCATACGCTCATCTCAAATACATACAATAAAAATAATTCATTTTTAACAATCATCTTCATAAAATCCTATTTAGAATATAATATTTTATTTAAATATACAAAAAAAAAATCATTCAAGAACACCTAATAAGACAATCTTTTAAAGTATACATATTCAAACAATCATAAAAAAACAACAATTCAACAAACAAAATAGTAAATAAATCAATTCATAATCTAAGATTGTATTTCATAAAATCCCAATTTTAATAGAGTTAAGTTTTCAACAAAATATATTTTTATAAAAAATACTATTCAAAATATCTAATTTTTTCCCATCCCAAATTCTTAAAATAAATGTACCATGAAAGAATTAAATAGTATGATTACTCACTTGTTTCAATCCAAATTGAATTAAAATTGATCAATACTCATTTGATTATTTTATTCACTTTTTATCTGTTTGTGTATATGTAATTAATTTATTCGCTTTTTTTGAGATTATAGTTAAGTCAGAATTTCAATATTTAAGTCATTTTATTTTTTCTCTTAATAATAGACTTGTTTGTTACAATACGAAACACATGCATAGAAAAAACAAAACAATTTTCAAACAGTGTAGATCAATCTAAAATTTTATCTTATGCTTCTATTTGGTAAATCGGTTGTAACATTACATATTTAAAATAATCTTTATTACAAAATAATAATAATAATAATAATAATCTTTAGATTATTTTAAATTTTAAAATTCTAATATGTAGTTTTAGGATGTTACAAAATTAAATGGATAAAAAGAAATAGATGAGATGTTTGACATCTCTTTAACATCTTTCCTTAATCAATATAAATTTATATTTTTCACATTGTCTTTCAACATAGTGCAATATTGGGTTTTTCCCTTAGAATATCACAAACACATAAAGTTAAAAACATGTCTAACTTTACATTCAAATGGTAGACAAAAATACAAAAATTAAAATAATTAGGTTCTTCATGATCGTAGAAATGGAATGTCTATGAAGTAAAATAAATAATAGAACTTGAAAAATATTTTGTTGTCCATAAAAATCATGTCAATCAATTCAACATAGTCTCAATCTTGCCACGCTCTTTGAAGTTCGTCTCTATCCGATCTCGTTCTTTGAAGTTTAACATTTTGCTAAAGATTTAACAAATATTATGGATGGTTGGTGAAATTGGTGACTTTGTTTGTAAGGATATAAAATGAAATATATTCAAAATTTGTGAAGTTTGGTGAGATATTTGAGGGCTAGATTCAAAATAGATATAGATAGATTGTTGATATATTTTTTCTAGATAAAAAAGTGAAAAATAAAATAATAAATTCATAAAAGTATTCGTTTGAAAATAAAAATATATTAATAAATAAATTGTTTCACAGATAGAACAAATGAGACATACGTAATTATATATATATATATATATATATATATATATTCATAAAATTTTACATTTAAATTATATTTTCAAAATACAAAAAAATAAGAAAATAATTAGATAACATTTTGAAATTTGAAATTCATAAACAAATAAATTATATTGTAAAAATAATAATCTTAAGAAAAATAAAAAATTAGTAAAAAAGTCTTTTGAAAATAAAATAAAAATATAATTTTAATGAAAAATTTAATGTTGAACTAAAATTAGAAATCATTAAAAATAATTGCATGAGATTT